>ML977621.1:88200-248518 GCA_010015725.1 Amniculicola lignicola CBS 123094 | reverse complement strand
CCTAACCCTAACCCTAACCCTAACCCTAACCCTAACCCTAACCCTAACCCTAACCCTAACCCTAACCCTAACCCTAACCCTAACCCTAACCCTAATTTATATCCTAGGACTACGTAATATAAATACATATAATTAGATTCTAGATTAGATTTACTTAGATCTATAATCTGTAAAGTAGATTATAGATATAAAAACCTTTTTATACTCTTTATACTATATCTTATATCTAGTCTTAACCCTTATAGGCTAATACTATTATTACTATTCCTTAAGCCTTACTACTAAATATAGATTTTGTATATAAACCCTAATATTATATAGTACTAATATAATACCCTTTTTGTATGTATAAAAATAAGAATAATCTATTATAACTAAGATAGCTATATAATACAAGATACCCCTAAAGATAATAAAAGATACCTAAGATAAAAGCAATAATATAGATTAATAATCCTAAAGACTAATAAGGACTATAGTAACTATAGTAATATTAATAGAACTATATAAGGATAATACCTCTAATAATAGTAATAGTTATAAGCTAAGTAATAATAAACACCCTAAAGCTAATTCAGAGCCTAAGGTTAAAAGCTACTATAGGTTAACTAAAATTATAAATACTATAGATTATATTAGGCCTACTTATCCCTTATACCCTAAAAGAGTATTTCTAATATTAATAAATACTAAATAACTATTATATGTTTAGTACTATTATAATTTCTAGTAGGATGTTATCCTTGCTATAAATAAATAAGCTAAGTTAAATAGGTCTAACTCTATAGTACACGAAGCTCTCTAATAAGAAGTTATATAACTAGCTAAAGAAGTTTAAGAATATTAATAGGAAAGAGAAAATAAAGCATTAGGATAGAGGATAGCAGAGGCTAGGTTTACTAAGCTTAATAAGGAGATAAAGAAGCTTAAGAAAGAACATTAATAAGATAAGACTATTATTTTACACCTAAGTTCTAAGATATAATATATAGAAGTACCTACTTAAGAGAGAGATAATATAGACTTTATCCTAACACGTAGGCTATAAGAAGTTTCTAAATTCCTATTAGTAGAGTATACTTACTTTACCCTATTATAGCTTACACCTTTAGGATAACTTTATAATAATTCTAAGTTCCTAGATATACCTGTATTCTTAGGAGACAGAACTATCTTTAATAGCTGGAAAGACAAAGTTAAAGATAAGTTAAATAACAGCGCTGCTTAGTATCCTACTAACTATTACTATATTACCTATATAAAAAGCTGAACTAATAGAGATATATACTAATAGATTAGAGTATACTACTAGCTAAGCTATATACAACCCTTCTAAAATACTAAAGAGGTACTTATTACCCTTAAGAAGATCTATAGAGATAAGAATAAATAGAATTATATAATAAATAAACTATATACCCTATAAATAGGAAGGAAGACCTTTAACAACTTTTATATAAATTTCACCTATTATATAGTAGAGATTAGATACTCTAATAATACTCTAATCCCCCTCCTAGAAAATACTATCTCTAATAAACTTATATAATAAGTTATTGGACTATAGAAACCCTTTAACTACTATAACCTAGTTAATTTCTACTAAGAAATTAATTAGTAACTAAGAGACTATAATAAGAGAATATTTAATTATTTCACTTCTTAACCTACTAACTAATCCTAAACTATATATATAATATTAACTATAAATAACAGGCTAGAAGGTTACTAACTAAATATAATAGAATATACTCTACTAGCCTAGTATAGATAGTACTATAAATATAGTAAGTATAGGTATAGGATTAATAAATATAAGAATTCCTAGATAAAGGAGATACCTTAACTACCTATATAACCCTAGAATAATATAAGTAAGGTAACTCTTAACTTAGAAGATGATAAAATAATAGTAGAGGGAAATATATAGTCCTAGACCTAAGTTATAGTCTAGGATAACTTAAAGAGGATAATAACTTACTTATAATATTAGCTTACTCTATTAAAGAAAAGAAGCTTAATAGAAGCTACCTAGTACTCCCTTGCTCTATATAAGTAGAGAGAGGATAACTTCTAGTAACTATACTAGTAGATAGTAGAGCAAATAGAATATTATTTATTAACTAGTCCTTTGTATATAATAATAATCTCCCCCTTCTTAAACTATATAAATCTTACTACCTAGAGGTAGTAGATAGCTATCTATTAATATTAGGCTATATCTATACATAAATCACTTAGGGGTAATACTTACCTTTACGTAGCCTTATATAATGAGATTATATAATGCCTATACGAAGGCTTGGCAGGAGGTTGCACTCTAGAACCTCCTAGCCTTCTATCCTAAGCTAGACATGAATAATAGAACCAGCTGATTGTACCCCCTAACTCCAACCTATATATATACATGTAGAACACTTCTTATACCTCTATACCTCTAAACTAGAACGTATAGTTGCATATTAAAGTCCATTTAATACTAATTAGTAGTTAATTAGCTTTAACTGCAAATTAGCAAGAGTGAAGATAGAGTTGCACCTTAGAGAAACTAATCCTCTACTAAGGTCTCTATTTTATTACTAATCCTATTCACAGCTATAGGATAGAGATATTAACTTTTATATAAAAGAAGATAGTATAGTATATACCTAGAAAACCCTACTATATAATTTAGCTAATAGTAAAATAATAATAATCCAAATGCTATAATAGCTTAAGTAAACTAACCAGCTAATACTATACTATCTAAGAATGACCAATCCATATGCTCCCTAATCCTAGATAATAATATAATAGATTTATACAAGGAAGAAGCACAATTCCTATATTTATATAATAATCTAGTAGAGGAAACTAATATAAGAATATCTACCCTCAGAGGTGCTATCCACCTCTAATACTAGAATAACTAGATTAATATAGCAAAGGACCTATTAACTATACAACTGAATTTATACACAGCCTATGTCCTTACTAACCTCTGCTATATAAGAGGAACAGCCAATTAATGCCTAGATAACTTTGCCCACTACTTCTACATATAGGAGGTAGAACATTTTAGAAGAATAACGTATATAATCCAATAGGAGCTGAAGGATATAATGAATAACAAAGGGCTATATAGGATTATTAGAATAAATAATAAGGTAGCTATAGAGCTGAAGAGTCTTATACAAGGAGATATAGTAGCTACTATACCCCCTCCTATATAGATAATACTACCTATTGCCTAATAACTAAGTATACTACTAACAGCTCTATTACCTAAAGAGCTACTACCTGAATAGAAGGGAAAGGGAATATAGAATAAAATACTATATAACCTACCCTATAGACTAAACCTAATACTAGGAGGACCTTTGCGTAAATAACCAGCCTACCTACTATACTAATTAAGGTAACTATTACTATATTACTAGCCTTAACTAACCTTACTCAAATTAATTATAAATAGATATACCTACACCCTATACATACTTCTATATATCTATAAATACCCTAGTAAGAGGTTATTACCTAAAAAGATAATTCTCTTCTAGAAAGCATAGAAGAAATATAATAACTACTTAGGTAAGCTATATAATATCCTTATAGATATGACCTAAATTTTCATAGATCTATGCTAATAACTAGAGATAGAGGAAATGCAATACATAGATATCTTCCCTAATATCCTAGAAGATTATACATCAGCCTACTATATATATAACATTAGACCTAGTTATATATAGAAGACCCTATATATAAGATTATATAACTACTTTAACACTATAGTAAACTATAATCAGTACTATACTAACTGGATATCTTTAACCTTCACCTAATACAGAAAGGAGAATCTAGATAACTTACTACACAAGGTACTAGAACTACTTATTAATAAGCTTACACTCTTATAATACGCACTAGGAACGTAATTCTAAGGAGATTAACTACTATATACTGCTATTATACAAGCCTATAGAGGATAATAAGAGTTTAAGTAAGTAATATTCTTAAACAATAGAACTTATAAGGGACTATTTAGTAACCTTTATATAGTACTATAAGTTAGTATAGATTACCAGCTTAATAGTTATTACTAGGAAACAGAGTTATACTATACTAATTGAAAGTACTTTTCTAATTACCTAAGTAGATTCTAAGGCTATTTCTTATTATTTTAACTATAAGGATAAAGTTACCTACTAAGTAATACTTATACAGAGTTTACAAAGAAGAAGTACTTTATCTACTATAAAGAAGGATACTAGTCTTCTAACTACCCTTATATAGATTTTAGCTATATAAAATAATAATATATAGTAATATATAAGTAATTTAATAAGGAAACTCCCTAAGAGGAGTAAGTTGTATTATATATATAAGACTTTAAAGGGGAACCTATAGATAATAAAGAGATAGTTAATAATAAAGATAATAATCTAGAAGATGGAGAAAGAGTAGTAAACTACCTAACTACTATAGTATATCTCTATTATATAACTAGTGAAGATATCTATAATACTAAGAAACATAAAGCTACCTAATAATTTATACTAGATAATTACTATTATATAATATACTAAGGAGAACTATAGGATATAGGTACTACTATAGTATCTACAGTTGGTAAGGTATAACTAAAGGCCTATATACAGGAGAACCCTTAAACTAAGATTAATTAGATACCTAGATCTATAAATATCAGCTTTAGTAGCTAAGGATTAAAAGGATTAATTAGTACTACACGAATCTAAAACCTAATTAGAACTATAACATATTATATCTTAGATATACTAACCCTATTCCTCCTATATCTTATAGATACTAATAGACTTAGTATATACTATAATAATACGCTTAACATTATTATACAAAAAGATAGGAGTACTATCCCTATTATCTAAAAGTAGGGATACCTATTTTTTAATATTAGCAAGAATAAGATTACTATATTCTTTATAGAAACGCAGCTTTGATGTAAGGCACGTTAGGGCAGGCAATTTAGTTTAGGGCAAAATGTATGTATTAAGACAAATCCTTGAGGAGCCCTCAAGGATATGTCCGAGAATATATAGGATAGGTCAGGTAATTAGGGCCGGTCTTAGCCTAGGGCACCTCTAAGGGAGATCCGTAGGATCTCCGTTGGAGCCTATGTAGAAATGTCCCTAATAACTACCCCCCCCTTTCTTAATAACTCAGCTCAAGTCATTATAACTAGGTATCAAATGGGTTACTCTTAGGTATCCATTAGTCTTATAGGGGGTCCTTCTTATAGAGGAGCTAATTAAACTCTAGGAAAACTCCCTGTAGGAGAAACCTTGGTTCAGAGAAATTGCCTCCCTACCCTTAGCATCGTTATTAGGGGACGTCCTGAGATCTTTATTATTAACTTAACCTAATGAATGCTTATAGCGTAGCAGTATACCTCTGCTAACGGCCTAGGCCCTATACAGCCTGTTTGCGAATTATCCTATAGATATTTTCATGCAGTACACTTGTCTGTAGAGCTAGTTTATTAAGGGGTTAACTCTTATATAAAGTCTACTAATAGTATCTACCCCTCTACCTTCTGCTTTATTAATTAGGTGTATCTAATACCCCTAATCGGTGCAATACCTTCCTACTACTTGCCCTTTTAACAGGCTGCTAGGGGGGAGACTTAGTGTTTAGATAGTAACTAAGTTTCCCTTAGTAGTAGATGTGATAGTATAGAGATTGCTCCTCTTATGTGCTTAGTACTAAGTGCTATTTACTTGTTAGGAGGTCCACTATAGGTCCTCTTAAGTGGGTGATATAATGGATAACTAGTAAGGAGGCTAGTAGTCTCCTCTTCCAGTTATTAGCTATTCGCTATTTACCTCTTAGGGCGTAGGCAGCTCTTTACTAGAGCATAGTTTAGGGACTTAGGCGCTGTACTTTAGATTGGGTATAAAAAGGTGTTTTCCACTTAGGGTTGACTCTTCTTCTTACACCTTACTTTTAACAAGTGCTCTGAGTTGCTCCTATTACTGCCTACTCCTATTATACTATCCTTTACTACTGTTCCTATTAGTGCTGTCCTTAACACTCCTATTCTATGTTATATATTATTACTCTTACTAAACATAGAGCTACAGCCTACACTAGTAGCCTGCTAGTGGGTTTTATTATTCCCACCAGCGCCCTATTAGTGTTGTGGTGCATTCCTGCTAACTACTATCTAGGTGTAAGCATTACGTCGTCAGACTCATGTCTATAAGCAAGACTATTCCTAATAGGTCCTACGAGGGCTTTATTAAGGCTCTATTACATCCTAGTAAGTTCTGCTGGGTAGCGTCTTCTACGTAGACTATATACAAGCCTTATTAGGACATAAAGGCTAGGGGTTGCATTAAGGCAGGTAGTTCTGTTTTTTTTTTCCCGTAATCTCTCCGCTAACGCCCTATTCAGGTTGTGCCTGTATTCCGTCGTGCCGTCAACGTCCTTAAATACCTTCTCTCGATTGCTCGCTGCTATACCTCCCGCCAGTTTAGTACTATACCCGCTTTTCCTAATAATGCGTTTATGGCTGCCTTACTGGCGAATACTACGCTCTATAGTAACTGGAGTCACACATAGAGCTACACTTGGTTATTGGCTCCCGCCTTTAGTGCTGCTGAGAAGGAAGAGAAGCAATTAATTAAGGAGATATATTAAGGTGACGTTGTAGCCTACTAGTGGGCTTAGGAGTAGTCTACAGACAACAATTTACATTACTATAAGGTTTATCTACCCTTGCTCCTAAATCTTCCTAAAGAGTTTCTGCTGATATACTTAGATAGGTATCAGTTCTATAGGCCTCTGTTGCCCTACTAACATTATTGTCAGCGTTTAATATAAGATGATCTTCTGGGATTCTAGTAGGGGTTTAACTCCTCGTAAGCGTTGATTCTACTACTATAGTACTTATATCCCTAGTAAGTCTAAGGGGATAGATATAAGTAAGAGCCCTATTAAGTATAGGAAGACTCCTAGTCACTCCACCTCCCTAGATCTCAGTTTAGGCGCTATAGAGTTGTAGATAGATAAATATTATTATACTTCTCTTCTATACTCAGTACTTTAGAGCTGTAGTATATTTCATTAACTAACTTAGTAATCTATGATATATAGTCTCCTTATTCCTAACTTAGTAAGATAAGGGAGACTTCTCCCTTTACTATAGCTTCTAGCATACTCAGCCTTTTTGTCTTAGGAAGGGCCTTTTCTACCCTAAGGCCTATGTAGCCGTTCTCTGCCCTTTCCCTAAGACGCGTCTTAAGGGGAGATCCAGTACTTATAGAGTACTTTGGTACAGTTTATAAGATTTGCCTTATATTCCTATATTACTTTCTCTTCTAGCCAGCCTAGCTATTTAACCTTGAAATGTCGTTCAGACACAATGTCCTTATGATATAAGATTCCCTCAACCTTATAGTGCGTAGCACTATCCTAGTCTAGGTTATAGTCCAGAACCTCTACAGGTCCTAGCTAGAAACCCCTTAACTCAGGAGGGGGTCTCTATAGTTCTAATAGTAAGATATAGAATACCAGATAGATCTATGCTATTAATGGGGGGAGATCTAGCAGGTATACTAGTTTGCTAACCTTTTTCAGGACTGTAAATAGCCCAAGGTAATAGTAATTGAACTTCTTAGATAGTTTCATTATTATAATGTTCTTCTAGTTGAGCAGGACCTTATCACCAGGTAAGAAGTGGGCTGGGAGGCGCTTTTTATTATACCAATATTAGTACTACTCTTGTACTTACTTAAGGTTGGTAGCTATAGCCTCCCAGTTCTTAAACCACTCCTGTATCTTTACGACGACTTGCTATTATAGGTCTACTAAACTTCTAGTATGCCTAACGTCCTGCTATAGCAAGGGGTCAGGTCTCTAAAGCTAGTGTTTGTCTAGCACCCCATTAAAGCTTAAGGGCTTCAAGCCATAAGTAAGTTCAATAGGGGTAAACCTTGTTACAGAGTATTCTTTAGAGTTATATATAAACTCTGCGTAGGGTAGCAAGTCCACCTAATTATCTTAGTTGTAGTTCATGTAGATCTAGAGGTAAGACTCTATCTCCTAATTCTGGCGTTTAGTTTACCTATTAGTTTGAGGATAGAATACTATTAATAGATATTTCTTAATCTTAAGGTAGTAATAGATATTAGACTAGAACTAACTTATAAATACTACTCCTTAATTAGTTACTAGTGATGCAGGTAGCCCTACCTTTAGGAAAACTTACGTTAGCAGTAGCTTAGCTAGCTACTAGGCCGTAATCGTTTTGTTTATAGGGAGGTACTAGGTATACTTAGAGAATCTGTCTACTAGTACTAGAACAGTATTATATATATTACTATTATTATCCCTCAACTCTAGCAGATTAGTTACAAAGTCAAGGGAGAAGTACTTCTAAGGCTTAGAGGCTAGGGGGAGTGGTTCCAGCAGTCCCCATAGCTTATACCAACAAATCTTATTCATCTAACAAGGTGCACAGTAGTAGATATACGTCTTTACATCCTCTTTAAGGTGTTTCTAGAAGTACTTCTACTTAAGGACTTCCGCTGTCCTTGCAACGCCATAGTAGCCTCCTATTAGGTTATTATAATTCTGAATAAGGATGGCTTCCCGTAGAGATATGTCATTAGGGATCCACACTTTCCCATCTCTATGGAGGACACTACTAGGGTCAACTATCCAGTTTAGCATGCCCTTAACTGCTCTACCCTCTTCCTACTACATCAGCGCCTTATACCTAGAATAGGCCACATCCCGGGCTTAGGACTCTCTGATATGGTCTAAGAGGAGGTCTAGGGTATCTAGTGCAAGCGCAGTATCTCTAGATGCTACTCTACGCGCCTGTATATACAACGAAGCAGCTCTAGTAATTAGAGCCTTAACTATAAGCACCTTAGCGTATTAATCAGGAGTTAGCAGCTCTAGATCCAGCTAGTTATTATATACAGCTTTGAATAGGTTAGTCCCTAGAGGATCGCCTTGATTAGTGGAGCTTAGGGGACTACCTAAGGGTAATATATTACTATATAGACTTATACCGCGGATATCCTATACTAAAGGTGCTATTTTAGAGAGTTAATAGGAACCTGCAGGCCCCACTCTAGAGAGGTCCTCTCTCTATACTTTTAGCCCAGCTTCCTACTATTTTTGCACTTAAGCCCTAGTTATCTAGATAGACTAGATTCAAAGCTTTTATTAGAGGGTTGGCAATATAGTATCTTACATTCACTGGCCTACTCTAAGTACGAAGCCCTTCTTATAGTTGGGTCTTCATGATAGGGCGTCAGCTAGATTATCTACCCCTAGCTTATACTTAATCTCAAAGTCATACTTTGCTAGTTCCTCAGCCTAGTAGGCTTGCTTTAAGGATAGTACTTTAGTAGTTATAAAGTACCGTAGGTTGTTGTAATTGGAAAGTACCTGGATCACTTTAGGGGCGTAAGCGGCATAGTGCCGCTACTATTAGAACGCAGATATAATAGCATATAATTCTTTGTTATACGTTGGCTAATTAACCTCTAGTCCTAAGAACTTTCGGCTCCAGAAGGTAACTAGCTTCTAATACTTTTCTAAAGCTATATAGGTATCTTACAGCTAGAGCATAATAGCTGCTATTACGAAATCTAATACGTTAGTAATAATTATCACTAGCTTCTTAGTCTAGAAGTGCTACAGGACTGGGGCCCCTAGGAACTTCTCTCACAGTTCTTTGAAAGTAGTATATACTTCCTTTAGCCAGCTCTAGGGAAGGTACTACTTTGTTAGTCCCTTCCTAGTTGGCTTCTTCCCCTTCTTCTTTCCAAGGCTCTCAGAGCCTTAGTTTAGGTCTTGGGCGGATTTGAGCAGGTTCATTAATAGCTCTACTACTGCACTATAGTTAAAGATAAAGTACCTATAAAAGTTAGCGAACCCTAGGAATACCTATACCTCTTAGTAGCTTATAGGTACCAGCTATTTATGGATGGTCTAGACCTGGGTTAGGTCTATTACTACCCCCTTAGGGGTAATAATGAAGCCTAGGAACTCTATAGCCTTAGTAGAGAATATACATTTACTTACTTTGCAAAAAAGCCCCCAGTCTAGGAGTCTTTCTAGTACTTCTTTAACGTAAAGATTATACTAATCCTCTTCTTTGCTGTAGATAAGGATATTGTCTAAGTATATAACACAGGTATGATCTAGGAGCCCTCTAAGGGCCCTTTAGATATAGGACTAGAACATTACTAGTATATTAGCGAGCCTAAATAGTATTACAAGGTACTTAAAGTGGCTATATTGGGTCTTAAAGGCTGTTTTCCACTTGTTGCCTTCTTTAATTCAGAGTCTGTGATACGCGTCTCTCAGATCCAATTTTGTAAAGATTTTAGCTTTAGATAGTCTATCTAGTATCTTGCTAACTAGTGGGATAGGGTACTAGTTCTTTACTATAACCTTATTTAGACCGTGATAGTCTACGTAGAGTCGCATTATACTATCTACTTTAGGGATAAAGAGGATAGGGGCTCCTATAGGCGATTTGCTTAGATAAATCTATCCCTTATCCTATACTGTATCAAGGTATTCCTGTAGGAGATCTAGCTCCTTTCTAGAGAGGTTATAGATAGGCATATTGGGAATCTTCCCACCTTCTTTAATATTAATAGCATGATTATATTCGCCGTTCAGGTGGATGATCTTTGTCTGGTTTTTGCTGAAATTCTGCTACTAATAATAAAGTTTATCTGGTACGTATTTCAGTTCCTTAGTGTCCAGCGCGTCGTCTGCTGAGTGTCTATAAGCCTCCTTAGGTTACTTATAGGACTGGACTAGGGTGAGCATAGCTTGTATTAGCTTAGTATTATATATATTACTTATTATGCAACGCGCAGCTACCTTAGGTAGCTATAATAGTGCAGGGTTGTTTTCAACGCACTTTTTCAGGTAGTCTATAATATTAAGGGTCTAGTTCTTTAACTATAGTAGTCCTTAGTTCTAGTAATACTAGGCATTGTAGACCTCGTCCCTGCTGGGGCCTTTTAGCCCCTTTGCCTTTCCAACCAATTCCTGGAGGAGTTCTAAGGCAATCTACTTATAGGCTTAATTATTAATTTCTTAAAACCTTATTTATGTGGGTTGAAGGATGTAGGCGCATTCTCTATAGCTCACTTCGCCTAGGAGGTCTACTACCTCAACAATCTAGACTCTCTTAGGAGTACTCTTGTTATCCTACCATTCAAAGGTACTAGTGGAGAATTGGATTCAAGGGTTAGCGGCCTATAGCTATAGATATCCCAACACTAAATTATATCCTATAAAGCTAGTGGCCTAAAACCGCTTAGGGCCCACTGACTTCCTAATACCCTAAGAATTATAACAACTCATTGTTAGGTCGTAGGGCTTACTAAGTTGTAGCTTATTATTATTAATGAATGTAGCCACTGGCTTTCTGTGGAATAAGCTATACTTAAGCTTGGTCTTCTCTACTACCTAATTACTAATCAGGTTCAGCTCTGTACCACTATCGTATAGGGCTTAGAGGCTTAATAGATTGCTATTATCTCTTTCTATAAGGACGTCTACGGCAATCTATAGGCATTTCCCCTTAGAGTATTTCCCTAACTGCAGCTGGGAGAGGTTTGTAATTAGGGCTAGTCTTTTCCTAAGTCACTATGTAATGGCCTAGGGGTAGTATTGCTACTAGTTGCTGCTAAACCTTGCTAGTTCTTCTAGTATAGTTTCTAGTAGTTACCCCCCTATCCCCCTTAATTCCTATAGGAGTCTCAAGAGTTAGAGCAGGACTGGTCCTTACTGGGTATTCTACTGCTCAGCATTGGGGTACCTTTAGCTCAAGTTAGTGTTAAAAATCGTGTCCCTTAGGACAACTTCCGGTCTATCCTCTTCCATTCTTTAGAAGGTTTGGTATTCTATTAGGAAGTAACTCACTTCCCCCCTAAGGGCCCTTTACTGGGGTTTAACACCTGCAGTGACTTTTTAGCGGTTTTAAGGTTTCTCTTAAAAGCTATCCAATCCTGAGTCTCTTGCAACACTATTAGGCATTAGACTTCGTTATATATAGTATTAGGGGCCTTAGCCTATACGAAAGCGATCTTTAGGTGCTTATTATCAGTCCTATTAGGGTGCTTAAAGAATGAGCTATCTAGGAGTAACTCCTTCTTGCTAAGTTAGAGCAGGAACAAGTCTACTAAGTCTATGTCTCTCCAACTTAGGTTGAAGAACTAAAGATAGTTGTCAAATTTGGTTAAGACTGGGTCCTGGACTAGGGCGGTGGCTTCCTAATACAGTTCCGTCTAGGTAGCAATAGTGCTATCTTCTACCTTTCTTTAGCATAGTTCCCTATGAATAGGGAACTATATAGTGCTAAGGGCCTATCTAGTCCTTGTAATTAAGTTAGTAACAATCTACACTATATCAAACGCAGACTTAATATTACACCTCTATTATTTAACAGCAGCAGCCTAAGGCGCGCGTTGTTTATTACCTAAACTTAGTTAGGGGTGAACTTTCTATAGTGCACTAAGCACTTTAGACGCCTCCTTAGCCGCGGACTAGGGTTGGTTATAGGCTGGGGAGGCGATAGCAACTGGGATGGCTAGCACTTTAGCTATATCTATCTATTGTTGCAACTACTTAAGCTCCTCTTAGGGGGCTCCTCAGTCTTCTGCAGTAAATAGCATTTGCATTTATTAACCTAAGATTTACTCTAGTATTATAATAGTAGTTAGGACTCTTATAGGAAGGCTTTAATCTAGGACTAGTTTGCTAGAGAGAGGGTTAATACTTAGATTATAGTAGTGTACCAATCCGTTAACCAAGCTGCTAGGAGTGGGGACACTACTATTTCCAGCCTTATTATTTCCCAGTTGGGTCCTACCGTTGCCCTAGTAGCCATCTAATACTATAGTATAAGTGGATGCCCCTATACATAGACTATCCCTTATATAGGAGGTAGTTGGGACCTTATAGTTATTAAGTTCATCCCGCCCGTCTTCAGGGTCAATGCTAGCCCCTTAACGGGTTAAGTGTAGGTTGCCTTAGGCTCCCCTACTCTTAAGTTCTTGCTAGAGTTATTCCTCTTTATTATCGTTGTCATTATTGACTTCCGTGAATCGAGGCTCCAGTGGGTCTGCCACTAGCTACTTGCTCTGCTATCACATAGAGTGAGCTTAAGCTGGCTTTGCCTTTAGGGGTATACTTATTGCTTAGGTTCAGTGTAGGTAGGTAACGGCGCGTTACTGGGTTGCTGGAGGAGAGTAAAAAGATAAAATAGATAGTTGATCACAAATCGACTGCCTCCTTATATCAAGGAAAGGGAAGGATTTGAATTATAAGGCACGTTAGGGCAGGCAATTCAGTTCAGGGCAAAATGTATGTATTAAGACAAATCCTTGAGGAGCCCTCAAGGATACGTCCGAGAATATATAGGATAGGTCAGGTGATTAGGGCCGGTCTTAGCCCAGGGCACCTCTGAGGGAGATCCGTAGGATCTCCATTGGAGCCCATGTGGAAATATCCCTAATATTTAACACCTCTATTAATACTTTAGATACCCTTATATAGAGAGGCTCTATAGTATACTTACTAGAGCTAGCTATAAGGTTAATTATACTATACTAGAGGAAATCTACAAGTTCTGCTATTACTACTAATTAGATAACCTAGTACCTTACTAATTTAAGTTCAGTATTAAAGATAATACTAACTTTAACTATAAGATTATTATCAATGTTATACATATTAGTAGAAAGGATATCCTACACATTATTAATACAGATATATTATTCTAGGCTACTATCTTTCTTAAATCTATATCTATATAAGATATATAGGATATACTCTATAAGTACTAGATTAATACATATTAAGGACTACCTAACTATATTATCTATAATCTAGGAACTAACTTTACCTCTAAAGACTTCTATAATTATACAAAGATTATAGGAATAGAGTATAAATAGATGCTAGTAGAAGCTTACTAGGTAGTAGGAAAGATTAAATATATATATACACCACTATATCACGCGTTTAATATACTATATACTAAGCTAGGGCATAATATAGATAATAAGGCTATTCTCTAGATGGTAGTAAAGGCCCTAAACGACATAGTAGGCCCTAATAGCCTTATCCTAACTCTGCTTGTTTTTAGGGTATATCTAAGGATTAATAGTAACTTACTACTATCCTTAGATATTACTATATAAGCTAAAGCTATTAGGAAAGCTATAAAGATACTCTATACTAAGAAAGTAAAGGTAAATATTAATTATATAATTAATACCTGTAATAGGCTAAGTATATATAATGTCCTATCCTTACTACTTAGCTTAGAAGTTATAGCTTAGAGAGAAAAGAAAGGATAGGTAGGACTATATAATATCAAGAGTATTAATAGCTAAGATATTACTATCTACCTAGAGAATAGGCCCCTGACGTTGCGTTGCACCTAAGTTAAACTATACTACTATACAATACCTAGTGAAGAAGAAGAAGATCCTAAGGATCTAGATCTACCAGCACCTACATGAATTAAAGCCCCCTAGCCTAGGAAGCATAGATACCTAAGGAAGGAGCCTGCTATACCTACTATATATAAAAAAGAAACTAAAAACTTACTAGGGGAGATAGTTATCCTAAGGAGAATATATAGATACCTAAGAAAAGTTCCAACTCTACTAGATAATAATAAATATATAGAAAATGTGTTCCTAATATAAAAGGAATAAGATAACTATATACTAGCTGTAAAGCTCTATATAGATAGAGTTATTACAACCCCTAGGTAACTATTTAAAGAATCTAACTATATAGAGATAGAAGCCCTAATTATAGATAGCACCTTTAAGATCCTTTAGTATAATCCTGTAATCTATAAAGGCTAAATCTTTAACCTTTATATAGTTAGAGAAGTTAAAGGGAAGAATACTTAGCTGTATAAGAAATCCTAGCTAGTTCTTGCTAGCTATTTAGATAAGGAGAAGAAGGAGATCCTTACTTAATCTCCTACTATCTAGAGGATAAGCTAGAGACTTATCCTAGTAGTAGGACTATTATTAATAGCAACGTATAGTATATATATTAAGCTTTAAGATATTATATAAGTATATATCTAAGCTATAGATAAGCTTCTCTATATACTATATACAAGACCACTAACAGAGATAAGGGACTCTCTTCCCCCTAATACTATCTTCTAGATTATACAACCCCTTTATAGAGCAGCTGAAATAGGCTTATACTAGTTTAAAACCTACTATAATTACTATAAGGATAAGCTTTAAATATCCAATTCCTTATATAATCTATGCCTCCTAATTATAAATAAAGGAAGTATAATATTTGGTATTATAGGCCTTTAGACTAATAATATACTAAGTATTGTTATACTATCTTTTATATAAAGGGAAGAAGAAGAACTAGCTAAGGTAAACTTTTGTATAAAGCTGAAAACTATGCTATTAAGTAAGTAACCTATTAAGTTTAATAGTAGGAAGCTTATTCTAATAGAAGATAAGGTTATCCTAACCTAGAAAGGTTAATTAAAGGATCTCTACACAATTGACCTAAAAGCTCTAGATATAATATAGTAATATATTGCTTAGAGAGCAAGAGGAGTATATATTACATTAGTCTGTTAACTAGAAGCTTTATTTAACCTTTCTATTACAGCCTAAACAGTCCTACTAAAGGAAGAGGATATTAAGGCACTAAATATATAAATATTATAGCAAATTAAGTACTATAACTATAGCTTAATATTTATCCCTCTAGATCTTAGATATATAAAGCTGTTTATCTTTATAGATAGATCTTTTACTAACAACAAAGATCTCAGCTCCTAGCTTAGATTCCTAATTATTTTAGCTAAAGAATATAATACTAGGACTTTACATAATTTTCAAATCTATAGTAATATTATATACTAAAACTCTGTTAAGTGCAAAAGAGTTACTAGAAGTGTACTTACTAGTAAGCTCTATAGAATAGTTAGCAGATTTAATAACGCAATTACTTTAAGCTCTACCCTTCTTTAAATTACATAAACTCTAGATCTACCCCCTACCCCTATTATTATCTATATAGATTCTAAATCTCTGTATAATTACTTAGTTAAACTTAGTACAACTAATAAGAAAAGACTTATAATTAATAATATGTCCCTTTAAGAATTATATAAGAAAAGGGAGATTACAGAGATTAGGTAGATTAATAGAAAAGACAATCCAGTAGATATATGCATAAAGAAGAGCCTAAATACAGCTTTAGAGACTCTAATCTTAACTAATAAGCTTAATATTAAGGTTGAAGCATCTGTAGATTAAGCTAATCCTATATAGAGCTCTTAGCTCTACTATCTATATATATTCTATTACCCTCTCCTATATTTATTACTACTTTATACAATTACCTTTTATTCCTATAGATTATATTACTTACTATTAAATGGACTTCAACATATACTATAGATAGGTAGCTCTATCCTAACGTACATGTCTGTGGTGTATATGTATATATAGGACGTAACTAGGTAGTGTATAATCAGGGGTTGGTATTATTTATATCTATCTAGAGTCGGACGAAAGCTCAGCTTTTAGGTACCCCTTACTAAGCCTCTATGCGGTTAATTACATAAGGTAAGCTTATGTAATCCTATATACAGGCTAGTTAATACCCCTGAATTATCTATGTATAGACACTGGCAACTTTTTGTTTTATTGATTAAGTTGCTTTATCTGTACATTCCTTTAGTTATAGTCTCTAGATACCTAATTACAATATCAAATCTATATCCTCCCTTACTAGCCCTGTATATTATATAAGCCCCTTATATACCTTAGGTTAGGAAGGTTTACCTAATTTATCTATACCCTTATCTAGGGCGGTTAGACCTTGATCTTGCCTAGAGATAAGGCTCTCTGTAAAAGCCATTTCCACTAAGGGGTTATATAGACGTGATTTGCTAGTGCATATTAATTAATAATTAAAATCTTGCAGTTCTAGTACCTAGTCTACACCCCTTATAGCTTAGGCTCCTATGTAAATAGCTAGTAGAGTTAGTAAGTTAGTATAGAGAGCTTCTATAGCTAGATCTAGTAAATAGCTAGAGCGTATAAATAGTCCTTAAGATTAAGTGAGTTAAAATATACTTATTAGGACGTAGTGTACAAATAGAGGTGCGTTAAAAGAGGGGTTAAGTAAGTTATTGCATTATAGAGTGTGAATAGAGGTATATTAGATAATAAGTTAATCAACTAATCCATAAGGAGGTATAAGTAGTAATTACTATTATTTAGGGAGGCCATCCAGGTATAAGATTCCAGGAGATTTCCCCCTTTTTACTTCTCTTCTTTATTCTCTCCTCTATATCTTCTTCCATACGTTCTAGAATCTAGCAGCTTTTTAATTTATTAGTTGACTTATAGTAGACCTTTGTATAATAGCTCTTCAGCCTACTCCTACCTAATAGGGCCTTGCTAGCCCTATAGCTATTACTATTACTCTAGGTGGCTGCTGGTAGGTTATCCTGCCCACTAGGACCTAGTAGGGTTACTAGTTTATATAGGGTCTCTGCATTAATGTATATTCCTTATCTTTCATATAGTATTTAGATAGTATCTAATGTATTTTTTTTTTGTAGGCTAATAAGACTACTATTGCTGCCCTACCCTTGCATGATATTACTGTAATTATTACTACTAGCACTAACCTCTAGCTTTTTATAGCTAAGATTGTGCGCTAGGAGGGTTACTTCTATACACTACTTATCTAGAGCTGTAGGGCTCTATATGCAACTCTATATATACAGCGCTATAGCAGCAATTCCAGATCCTCTCTATTTAAGGATTATTGTATACTGCCTAGTTACTAGGCAGGTACCTATAGTTCCTATGTATAGCAGTTGTATAGTATATACTACCAGTATTACACCTAGTGTAATATTCTTCTCTGTAGTTTTCTGGGGGAGGAGGGGATAGGGAAGGAGGGGGGGGAGGTGTTTTAATATATATTAAATGAAAAGTGCTTTCTAAACATATATAATATTCCCTTGTATAAATAAGTAACTTTAGTAAGTATATCTATATCTAGTAGATAAGAAATATATATATAGAAAGTACAAAGTAATATAGGGAATTAGTATTGCGTGTAGAGGGGTTTTAGAGTTTAAGTACTCTATACTAGATTAGTGTAATCTACAGATACCTTAACCTTAATATTAAGCTTATTAGTTGAAATAAGAGATTCTATTGCAGTATTTAGACTCTTCTTTATACACGTATTAGCAGGATTATCTTTACTATTAATCTATTGAATTTCTATAATTTCCCTCTTTTTGTACAATTCCTAAAGAGATATAATGTTAATTATAAGCCTCTTCTTATTAGTAGTACTAAGCTTAACAAGGCAATTATATAGGGATTTCAAATCCATATATATAATAACTAGTATTAGGGGCAATACTAGTATATAGGTAACTTAGAGAAGTGTAGAGCTTAGTACAATAGCGTTGTTAAAACTACTAACTATGCTGTATAGCTTAGAGGCAAGTACACTCCTTATTACCCTCTTATACTTAATTAAGTTCTAATGTATAATATTGCTATAGATCTGGAAATCATATAAGTCTCCCTTACTTTATTCTTTAGCTAGAATAATAAGGAATCTAAGTTATAAGCTAAGATCCTTATTATTAATAAATAAACTATTAGTAAAGATAAACAGCTTCATAGGCTGTAGATCTAAGGGGATAAATATTAAGCTATAGTTAGGGTACTTAATTTGCCATAGGATTTATGCATTAAGAGCTTTAATGTCCTTATCTTTTAGCAGGACTATTTAGGCTATAGTTGAAAGATTAAATAAAGCTTTAGGTTAATACACTAATACAACGTATACTCCTCTTACTTATTAGGCAATATATTACTATATTATATCTAGGGCAGAAGGATTAATTATACAGAGGTTCTTTAATTATCCCTTCTAAGTTAGGATAACCTTCCCTTTTATAAGGGTAATCTTTCCACTATTAAACTTAATCAGTTAATTAGGCGAAAGGATAGTCTTTAGCTTTACTTAGAAGGTAGCTTTAGTAAGCTTATCCTCTTCCCTTCGTGCGAATAAGGGGGTAACAATACTTAGGGTGTTATTAGTCTAGAGGCCTATTATACTAAAAGTTGTAGGTCCTTTATCTATAATTAGAAGGCATAGATTATATACAGAATTAAGTATTTAGAGCTTCTCCCTATAGTAATTGTAGTAGGTCTTAAACTAGTATAATCCTGACTTAGCTACTCTATATAATAGGCGTATAATCTGGAAAATAGTGTTTAGAGGATAGGTATCCCTTATCTTAATTAGTAGCTTTGTATATAACGTATAACTCAGTTTATTAGTAGCCTGAATATAGGCCTAGGTAATATCTCTAACCTTAATATATATACTATGTAAGGTGATTAGCAATAGTATAATTACTAAGATAAGTCTCTAGCTTATCTACTGGATTGTAGGTAATTAGGTAAGGATCTCCTCCTTTTCCTTGTCTAAATGTCTAGTAAAAATAAGCTAGGACTTCTTATATAGCTGAGTACTCTTGCCCTTAATCTCTCTAACTATATATAGGTTGAAGATTTGGCCTCTATAGGTAGCTGGGTTAAATTAGAGGATCTTAAAGGTACTATTAGTAATTAGTACTTCTATCTCTGTACAGTCTAATTCCTTAAATAGTTAGCTAGGAGTTATAATCACTCTATCTGCGTAAAGCTTAATTACTAGAGTATAGTTATTATTTTCCTTTTATATTAGGAATACTTTATTATCTATATAGTTGTTATCTCTGTGTAGAGATGTAGCTTTTCTTAGTTAGCCTTAGGTCCTTCTTAGGATAGTTACCCCTAGCAGCTTTTTAGGTTCTTAAGATAGGCTAGGGTTATTATGCAATATCTTAATATAGATAATCTTCTTTAGGTAACCTCTTTTCTTTAGCTGTAGGGCTTTA
This sequence comes from Amniculicola lignicola CBS 123094, assembly GCA_010015725.1. Lineage (NCBI taxonomy): Eukaryota > Fungi > Ascomycota > Dothideomycetes > Pleosporales > Amniculicolaceae > Amniculicola > Amniculicola lignicola. The sequence continues at coordinate 228,522 of ML977621.1, read as the reverse complement.
ATTTATACTAGGGCTAGTTAATTAAGATCTCCTAGGTCTTACTCCTTAGGTGTTGTGTAATAATAAGGTTTTACCTAAGTATAGTAAAGTATAAGGGGTCCATTTTCTAAGTTAATAGTAATATTCCTTCTATCTATACTCTTAATTTTATATAGTCCTATCTATCCTTTCTTCTCTCTCTAAGCTATAATCTTAGAGCCTAGTAGCAGCAATAGAATATTATATACACTTGGTCTATTGCAGGTATTTAATATATAATAGATATTAACTTTTGCTCTTTCTTAGTAGAGTATCTTTATTACTTTATAGATTGCTTTAGCTTATATAGTAATATCTAGTAATAGGGGAGAGGTATTAGAAATCTATAGATAGGCTCTAAAAACTAGTAGTATTGGGATAAGGCTATTTAGGCCTACAGTGTTATTCAGGGCCTTTACTACTATTTAGAGGATAGCCTTATCCTCTGTATTATACCCTAATTTAGCATATAGGATATTATATATACGTTGGAGTAGCGTATATATATATTTAATCTTTCCTATAGCCTAGTAGGCCTTAACTAGTATCTATTTATATTCTGCTCCTATAATCTTTGTATAATTATAGAAGTCTTTAGAGGTAAAGTTAGTTCCTAGGTTATATATAATAAAGTCAGGTGGTCCTTAATAGGTATTAATCTAGTATTTATAGAGTGTATCCTATATATCTTATATAGATATAGATTTGAGGAAGATAGTAGCCTGAAATAATGTATTAGTATTAATAATATAGAGGATATCCTTTCCACTAATGTATACAACATTAATAATAATCTTATAGTTGAAGTTAGTATTATCCTTAATACTGAACTTAAATTAATAAGGTGCTGGGTTGTATAATTAGTAGTAATAATAGAATTTGCAAATTTCCTCTAGTGTAGTATAGTTAGCCTTATAGCCAGCTCTAGTAAGTATACTATAAAGCCTCTCTATACAAGGGTATCTAAAATATTAATAGAGATATTGAAGTTGCGTTTCTATAACATAGATACTAAGTAAGTAGTATAACTAAGTAAGTGGTACACCCTATAAAGTTTTCGTAATGTATTAACTATCAACTATAATAGCTCTACTAATACCTTATTAATTGCCCTGCAACGAAGCAGATGTCCTTCTAGCTATCTTAGCTATTAATTAGAATTAGATCCAGAGTAGAAGACGCGCTGCTATTATATTTGAAGTCCCTAAAACTATGCTCTGCCGCCAATGCACTGGCAAGCCTACCTAACGCAATTATAAGCCTAATTTAAAAAAGCTTACTAGGATAGAAGAGGAGGTAATTAAGAGATATATCCTTGACCTGGATTTGTGAGGATTTATACCCTCTCTAGCTATTGTATAAGATATAGTAAATAGGCTACTTACTAAGTATACTAGTGGATAGGTTAGCAGAGACTAGCTAAGGAACTTTATTAACTGGACTGTAAGCCTTAAGATATAATACAACTAACTATATAATTAACAGAGAGCCCTCTGTAAGGATCCTAAGACTATTAAGGCCTAGTTTAAGCTTATATAGTATACTAAGGCGTAGTATAGTATCTATAATAAGGATACCTACAACTTTAATAAAGCTAGCTTCCTTATAGGCAAGATATTATCTTACCTTATTATTACTAGCTTAGAGAGATACAGCTGGCTAAAGGCTATACAGCTAGGCAATTGTAAGTAGGTCAGCGTAATCCAGGGAATTAATACTGCTAGGTGGCTAATCCTACTATTTATTATCTTTACAGGCTAGTACTACCTCTCTACCTAGTATAAGGGCAATAATATACTGCGCAATTGGGCTATTACAGTTAGTAATAATAGCTGGATAACTAATAAGATAGGAGTTAAGTGGCTAAAGCACTTTATCAAGTATATAGAGGGTAGGAAGGTTAGGGCATGTCAGCTGCTCATCTTTAACAGCTATAAGAGCTACTACTTACTTAACTTCTAAGAACTCTATAAGGAGAATAATATCTATACTCTCTATATACTACCTTATTTATTACACCTCCTGCAGCTACTTAATATAGGCTATTTCTTGCTACTAAAGCGTAGGTATAGGTATTAGATTGAGAGCCTAATCTGCAACAGCATTAATTATATTACTAAGCTTAAATTCCTACTAGCCTTCTATGCTGCCTATAATTAGGTAACTATAAAGGATAATATCTGCGCAAGCTTTCAAGGCGCTGGCCTAGTCCTAATTAATCTAGAGGTGGTAATATCTAAGCTTAATATGAAGCTTTGTACGCCAATACCACCTACGCTAGAGGCCACCACCTAGGAAGCTAAAATACCTAGTAACGCGCTCAAATTGGAGGCTTAATCAATGTTAATCTATAAGTGGATACAGAGGTATTAGAGCTTATCACCTACCTCTATCATTGCAGCGCTTAATCAGCTCAAAAAGGGCGCTAAGGTAATAGTACACTCAGCTATACTTATACGCAAGTGGATCACAAGTCTTAAAAGAGTAAATAAGGCTACTACAGAGCGTAAAAAGTGTAAAAAGAAGTGGATCTAGAAGTAAGGCACCTTAACAAAGGTAGATAGAGAGGATATTATTACTTAAAAGGAGGTTGAGTAGCAGCTAGAGGGGGAAATGCGTTAAGGTAAGGTATAATTAGGAGTGAGCTAGTAGGCTTTAGCACGCTGCATATACTGCAGAGAGATAGGCTATAACTTATAAATATGTAAGAAGTATACTATAGATACTTCTTAATCTAGGATAGTTTCTATATTAATATTATCTTGTTGTATTATTAAGATATATTACTGTAGAGGTAGAGAAACTTAGTAGGGTATACCACTTGCTTAGTTGCGCCGCTCGCTTAGTATCTATATTAAAGAATATAGTAATCTTATTCTTACTAATATTGAAAAATAGGTATCCCTACTTTCAGATAATAGGGATAGTGCTTCTATCCTTTTGTATAATTATATTAAGAGTATTATTATAGTATACACCTAGTCTATTAGTATCTACAAGGCAGAGGAGGAATAGGGTTAGTATATCTAGGATATAGTATATAACTATTCTAATTAGGTTCTAGATCTATATAGTACTAATTAATCCTTTAGATCCTTAGCTACTAAAACTAATGTTTACAGATCTAGGTATCTAGTTAATCTTAGTTTAAGGGTACTCTTATACGTAGGCCTTAAGTTATACTTTTCTAACTGTAGATACTATAGCTATGCTGGTATCCTAAAGTTCTCCTTAGTATATTATATAATAATAATTATCTAGAATAAATTAATTAGTAACTTTGTACCTTTTAGTATTATAGATATCTTCGCTAGTTATATAATAGAGATATACTATAGTAGTTAGGTAATTAACTACCTGTTCTCTATCCTCTAGATTGTTATCTTTATTATTAACTGTCTCTTTACTACTTATAGGTTCCCCTTCAAAGTCTTATATATATAATAATATCTGTTCCTCTTAGGGGGGTTCCTTATTGAATTGCTTATATATTGTTATATATTGCTATTTTACACGGTTAAAGTCTATATAAGGATAATTAGAGGACTAGCATCCTTCTTTATAGTAGATAAAGTACTTCTTCTTCGTGTACTCTATATAGAAGCCTCTTAGGCTTCAGCTGCATCCTTAAGAGTATAATAATAGAGACCAGCTACAGAAGTTAGGTTTTAGGTAATTTAAAAAGTACTTTTAATCTGTGTAGTATGTATCTCCTAGTTCCTAAAGATACTAGTTTATCTAGTAATCTATACTAACTTACAGTGCTGTATAAAGGTTACTAAATAGCCCTTTGCATATTTAGTTGTTTAAGAACATAGCCTACTTAAATTTAGGTTATCCTTAGTATACTTATATAACAGCGGCATGTAGCTATTAGTCTCTAAGGAAGCTTCCTCCTATTGCTCTCTATGTAAGTGTGAGTTTATTAATAAGAAACTCTAAGGCCTTATATAGTGTCTTGTCTAGATTCTCCTTTCAGCACTATATAAAGGATATTAACGTCCAGTTAGTATAGTACTAAGTCTTGTTAATAGTAGTATTAAAGTAGGTATCTAGGGCAGTGTATAGAGCCTTCTATATATAGCTAGGACCTATAGTATATATGTAGAATATATACGCATAATCTTCAAGAATATTAGGGAAGATATTGGAGTATTATGCCTTATAGATATTAAGATAATAGCACAGCTTAATAAAGATTCAGGTCTTATTAGCAAGGATATTATATAGTTTACTAGTATAGTTATTATACTTCTTCTAAGCTTTCTAGAATATAATTATCTTCTTGTATAGAAGTCTTTAGTTCTTATATTCAACAATTAGTAGTAGCTGTGTTAGACTATAGATGTTTTAGCGTAGGGGTGCATTATACAGGGATAGAGAGGGTTAATATTAGGGCTGCAGCTCTATTAGTATAGAGGGTTATTAGATTAAGGGTTTATACAGTAGGTTTGCTAGTAGATTATATAGAGGGGGAGCTAATAGTCTAGTTAGTATCTTAGGTACTATTATCTTAGTTCCTATAGGTCCTTCCTTATATAAGGTTAGTTTAGGTAGTAGCCTAGTAGATAAAACTATTAATGGCGTATAAGATCCTTAGGGTAGAAGTAGAGTTTCTACAAGATCTCTATTTGCTAGACTTTTCAGTTCTATAGCTATTTTATAGTTTGTCCCAATTATTCTATATAGTCCTTTATAGTTTATTATATCCCTAAGTTCTCATTCAATTATATAGTTGATATATTAGAAGTATTCCACTTCCTATACATAGAAGTATTCCTCAAAGTTATCAAGGATTTAGTTAGGTGATCCTTTTAATTGGTGGATATTAGCAAGAACATATATAGTATATATATTAAGGTGGAAGGTTAATAGGTCTACAGTTATATTAATCTAGTTATTCTAGTATTAAAGGTGTACAGTGCTTTGGAGGGTAGATATTCTAATACTAGTTTCCTCTAATAGGTCCTTATATAAATATAGGAACTTTACTTCTTCTTTACGCGAATCTAATTGGTTCTTATCTAGGATTAGTAAATGTGTAGGCTGGCTAGCTTCAGCTAATATAGTATTAGCTAGTTAGTTAGGTTGAGCCATTATAGTGCTGGTGTTGGCGTTAGCACTAGTATTTATTTATTTTAGTTACTACTAGGTTTGTGTAGCAGGATTCTCAGGGTATATAATACACTATCTTCCTTTATGCGTTCTTGAAGGTTAATCTCTCTATTCTATAGCTGTAAACAGAAATAGTAATAAAACAGAGACCTTAGTAGAAGTTAGTTTCACTAAGGTATAACTCTGTCTTTACTCTTGCTAATTTGCAGTTGAAGTTAATTAACTACTAATTAGTGTTAAATGGACTTCAACGTATGCTATAGATAGGTAGCTCTATCCTAATATATATGTCTATAGTGTATATATATATACAGGATGTAACTGGGTAGTATATAATTAGGGGTTGGTATTATTTATATCTATCTAGAGTTGGATGAAAGCTCAGCTTTTAGGTACCCCTTGCTAAGCCTCTGTACAGTTAATTACATAAGGTAAGCTTATATAATCCTACACGCAGGCTGGTTAATACCCCTAAATTATCTATGTATAGATACTTACTAAAGTTACTTATTTTATACATAGATTATTATTAGTTCTAGAAAGTACTTTTTATTAAGATTTAAACAAGTTATCTACTATCTTAAAACCCCTTTTTAAACCCCCCCCCCCCCCCCCCACAAGAACCCCTAGAAAACCCTAGAAAAGAATATTATACTAAGTGTAATACTGGTAGTATATACTATGTAACTGCTAAACATAAGAACTATAGGTACCTACCTAGTAACTAGGTAGCATATAATAATCCTTAAATAGAGAGGATCTAGAATTACTACTATAGTACTGTATATACAGAGTTATATATAGAGCCCTATAGCTCTAGATAAGTAGTATATAGAAGTAACCCTCCTAGTATATAATCTTAGCTATAAAGTGCTATAGATTAGTACTAGTAGTAATAATTACAGTAATATTATATAAGGGTAGGGCAGTAGTAGTAGTCTTATTAGCCTATAAATATATTAAAATACTACCTAAAATACTATATAAAAGGAAGGGTATATATATTAATACAGAGACCCTATATAAACTGGTAACCCTACTAGGTCCTAGTAGGTAGGATAACCTACTAATAGCTACCTAGAGTAACTATAATAGCTATAAGGCTAGTAAGGCCCTACTAGGTAGGGATAGGCTAGAGAGCTATAATTTAAAGTTCTGCTAGGGGTTAATACTATATAAAAGTAAAAAGAAATATTAGGAGATTGTATAAGATATAGATATAGAGGAGAGGATAAAGAGAAGAAGAATAAGAGGAGGATTAGGAGGGGATTATATACTAGACTACTCCATTTATACACCCCTAAGATAAAGCTTACTACTACTACTACCTCTCCTAAAATATCCCCCTATTAGACTAATCTTAAAGGAGACCTTTATTTATACCTTATCTTATAGTTATAAATTAACCCCTCTTTTAATACACCTCTATTTATACACTACGTCCTAATAAGTATATTTTAACCTACTTAACCCCTTAATTAAGCTAATCCTAGAGGAGATCCTGCTTATATAACCTATTCTAATTAGGCTGTTCTCTCCTATATACTACTTCTACTAACCTAGACTATATTCCCCTATTTATATAGAGGCTGAAATATTATAGAAAGTAATTATTATATTATAGTAAGCAATCCCTATCTAGATTATATCATTCTTATTAACTAACTAATAGATACTGTCTAATAATAGCTGTATAACCCCTCTATGCAAATAACCTATCTTAAGGCCTTATTTTAGCAAGATAAGTACCTAACCACCTCTAGAGGAGCTTAATTACACTCTATATAGCCAATTAGAAAAGGGTAGGAATATAATAGTATAGAGTACTAAATAATACCATACAGTACCTATAGACTAGGAGAAAAGGCAAGGGATTTATATTATAATTAGATAGGTAGATACTAGGACAGAAGGATTATATAGATAAGCTCTCTAAGTAGGTAGGTAACTTAAAAACAAAAAGTTGCTAGTGTCTATATATAAATTACTTAGGGGTAATACTTACCTTTATATAGCCTTATATAATGAGATTATATAATACCTATGCAAAGGCTTAGCAGGAGGTTATACTCTAGAACCTCCTAGCCTTCTATCCTAAGCTAGACATAAATAATAGAACCAGCTGATTATACCCCCTAACTCTAACCTATATATATACGTGTAGAACACTTCTTATACCTCTATACCTCTGAACCAGAATATATAGTTACATATTAAAGTCCATTCAACAGGCTATATAATATACCTTATTTAGCTTACTATTGATATTCAAGGCTATAAGGAAGTCCTTCCTTATTTTATTACTAAACTAGGCCAATAACTAATTATTCTTAGAATTCCTTAGCTATAGCTCTATAATGCACTTATCTTATAGAAATATAATATAGTAACCTTTATATTAGACTACTATCTGTAAACCTGTAGTATTACCTTACTAATAAAAGTTTAAGGCCTAGAGCTTAAAAGAAAGAAGCTAGGTATCCTAGATATCTATATAATTAGTACAGCTCCTTTTATTTATCTTATAGACTAGGTATAGAAAACCTAAGAAGGATACTAAGTCTTTGCAGTATTACTAAAAGATATTAAGAAAGCCCTAGCCTTAAAGATAATAATTAATCTATAAATAAAACTCCTATAGGAATATTATAAATTCCTAGATATATTTTTAAAATAGGAAGTAGATAAAGTTCTACCTTATTACCCTTATAACTATAAGATATAACTAAAGGAAGGAATAGAACTATCTTTTAGCCTACTCTATAATATGTTAAGAGATAAATTGTAGGTCCTTAAGAAAGAGTTAGAAGATAATCTTAGAAAAGGGTTTATATAAGCCTCCTTATCCCTAGTAGTATTACCTATCCTATTTATTTAGAAACTAGGGGGTAGACTATACTTCTACGTAGATTACTAAGCACTTAATATAATTACAGTAAAGAATTATTACCCTATACCTTTAATTAGAGAAATACTAGACTAATTATATAAAGTAAAATACTATATAAAACTTAATATTATTATAGCCTTTAATAGACTTTAAATTATAAAGGGAGATAAGTAGAAGACTATATTCTGTATAAGATATAGACTATTTAAATACCTAGTAATACCTTTTAGACTTACTAATGGGCCTATATCCTTCCAATATTATATTAATAACACTTTAAGAGAGTATCTTAATATATTCTATACTACTTACCTAGATAATATCCTAATTTATAGCAAGATACTAAAGGAGTATAAGAAATACGTATAGTAAGTACTCTAACGCCTTTGAGAGTTTAGCCTATAGGCTGATATTATGAAGTGTAAATTCTATACCTAAGAAGTTAAGTATTTAGGCCTTATTATTAGTACTAAGGGGATACAGATAGACCTAGAGAAGATCTTAGCTATAGTTAACTAGCCTACCCCTTGAAATATTAAGGATATTTAGAGCTTTCTAGGATTTACTAACTTCTACTAGAGATTTATTCAAGATTTTACAAAGAAAGTGTTACCCCTTATAAAGCTTACTAAGAAGTTAACTATTTTTATATAGAATAAAGTGTATATACAATTATTTAAGTAACTAAAAGAAGTATTTATAATAGCGCCTATTTTATAGTATTTTAACCTAGGTAAACCTAGTATAATTAAGTATAACTTATCTGACTATGTGAATACAGGCTACCTATCCTAACCAGATAAATAGGGAGTTCTACACCCTATAGCATTCTTCTCTAGGAAACTATCTCTAACTAAGTATAACTATCATATTTATAATAAAGAACTAATAGTAATTATATAATCTTTTAAAGAGTAGTAAGCTAAGCTAGAAGGGGTAGTATTTCTAATAGAGGTTCTAAGTAACTATAAGAATCTATAGTACTTTATAACTACAAAATACCTTAGCTAATAATAAGCTAGATAGAGTAAGTACCTTTCTTAATTTAATTTTAAACTTATATACCGCCTAGGAGTATAAGGAGGAAAACCTAACGCCCTTACATAGTACTCCTCTAATCTCCCCTAGAATAAAGATAATAAATGATACAGTTACCAATAATAAACAGTTTTAAAACCCTATAATCTATCCCTAGGAATAGCTCTAATAGTATTAAACTAGAATATAATAGATAGCAAGATGCATAACTAGCTAACCTTAGATATACTTATTACTACTACTTATAAATATAATCCTATCCTATTATAGATACTAGGAGTAATATAGAGTAAGGACTACTAGCTTCCTCCTGCTCTTACCTATCTAAAGATCTCCCTAGCTAAATATTTAGAACAAGATAGCTGAGTATATTATTAGGGCTACCTCTTTGTTCCTAAAAGTGAACCCCTATACCTATAGCTCTTATAATACTACTATAATAGTATTATAGTAGGGTACCCTAGAAGAGTAAAGATATATAAGCTACTTACGTAAGACTATTAGTAGCTAAATATAAGCTATATAGTACAATAATATATACGTAATTACTATACCTATTTAAGATTAAAAACATTAAAATAGAAAGACTAAGTAAGAAATTATTAGAATAAGACATTAGCCTATATCCTATAATAGAAGTAATTAGCCTAATATCCTACTACCTTAAACTCCCCTAGTCTATATAAAACTATAATATTTTCTATATAAACCTACTACAAGCAGTAGTAATAGACCCTCTACTAGGCTAACCTTAGGCCTTACCCCTATATATAGTTACAAATTTAGATAAGATAGGTAGAGGATAGATAATTAAGAATATACTTAATTTAAGGATAACTAAGAATTAATAAGGACATATAAGGCTGGAATATTTCATTAGTTAGAAAGGATCCCCCTCTTCCTAGAGACTAGAGAAAGATTTAGTACTAGGCTATAAAGCAGCTCTCTATAATTTCTATATCTAGTATCTAGAGAAGCCCTTACTATTAGAATTGTAGTATTATAGGAGCTCCTAATTATTGTAGAGGGGGGTAGTATTATAGGACTACGTGACATAAATGCACATAATTGGATTTCAGATTAGATTTACTTAAATCCATGATCTATGAAGTAGATTATAGATATAAAAACCTTTTTATACTCTTTATACTATATCTTATATCTAGTCTCAACCCTTATAGGCTAATACTATTATTACTACTCCTTAAGCCTTACTACTAAATAGATTTTATATATAAACCCTAATATACTAAGAGTTAGTTTCTAGGATAGTATTATAAGGAAGGGTAGAATTAAGACGTTATAATAGTATAAGAGTCTCTAATAGTATTAAAGTATATAGAGACTACAGTCCACTCTTATAGCAGATTATATTTAACCTAATAACATAGTTTATAAGTAAGTTAGGAATATAAGCAAGTTATAAATCTCTTAGCTTTTTGTAATACATTAACTATCAACTATAATACCTCTACTAATACCTCTTTAATTACCCTACAATGAAGCAGATATCCTCCTAGCTATCTTAGCTATTAATAAGAAGTAAGTAAAGAATATTTATTAAGCTGTACTCTTATTTAGTGTTCTAGATAGTACACTATACAACTAATGTACTGGAAAGCCTTTATAATGCAACTATAGGCCTAATTCAAAGACCTAGATTTACAAGGCTTTACGCCCTCTCTAGGTACTATATAAGATATAGTAAATAAGCTACTTACTAAGTGCAGTGCTAGCAAGGTTAGTAAGTAGTAGCCTAGGAACCTTATTAACTAAATAGATAGCCTAACTATATAATTCAACTAACTATATAATTACTAGTAAGCTCTCTATAAGGATCCTAAGGCTATTAAGGCTTAGTTTAAGCTTATAGTATATATAAAGGCTATATATAGTATCTATAATAAGGATACCTATAACTTTAATAAAGCTAGCTTTATAATAGGTAAGATATTATCTCAGCTTATTATTACTAGCTTAGAGAGATATAGCTAGCTAAAGGCTATATAGCTAGGTAACTATAAGTAGGTTAGTATAATCTAGGGAATTAACGCTGCTAGGTAGCTAATCCTACTATTTATTATCTTTACTAGCTAGTACTACCTCTCTACCTAGTATAAGGGTAATAATATACTATGTAACTAGGCTATTATAGTTAGTAATAATAGCTGGACAACTAATAAGATAGGAGTTAAGTAGCTAAAGCACTTTATTAAGCATATAGAGGGTAGGAAGGTTAGGGTATATTAGCTACTTATCTTTAATAGCTATAAGAGCTACTACTTACTTAACTTCTAAGAACTCTATAAGGAGAATAATATCTTTACTCTCTATATACTACCTTATTTATTATACCTCCTACAGCTACTTAATATAGGCTACTTCTTACTACTAAAGTGTATATATAGGTATTAGATTAAGAGCCTTATCTGCAATAGCATTAATTATATTACTAAGCTTAAGTTCCTACTAGCCTTCTATACTGCCTATAATTAGTTAATTATAAAGGATAATATCTGCATAAGCTTTTAAGGCACTAGCCTAGTCCTATATAATCTAGATATAGTAATATTAAAGCTTAATATAAAGCTTTATATACTAATACTACCTATACTAGAGGTTACCCTATAGGAAGCTAAAACACCTAGCAACGTACGTGAATTAGAGGCTTAGTTAATAATAATCCATAAGCAGATATAGAGGTATTAGAGCTTATTACCTGCCTCTATTATTGCAGCGCTTAATTAGCTTAAAAAGGGCGCTAAGGTAATAGTGCACTTAGCTATACTTATATACAAGTGGATTATAAGTCTTAAGAGAGTAAATAAGGCTACTACAGAGTATAAAAAGTGTAAAAAGAAGTAGATCTAGAAGCAAGGCACTCTAACAAAGGTAGAGGGAGAGGATATTATTGCTTAAAAGGAGGTTAAGTAGCAGCTAGAGGGAGAAATACATTAAGGTAAGGTATAATTAGGAGTAAGCTAGTAGGCTTTAGCACACTATATATAGTATAGAGAGATTAGCTATAATTTATAAATATGTAAGAAGCATGCTATAGGTACTACTTAATCTAGGATATCTACTATAATATACTATCTTGTTGCATTATTGAGATAGATTACTATAGAGGTAGATAAAGCTGATAAGGTAGCTACTTACTTAGTTTAGCTACTTACTTAGTATCTATGTTACTACATTTCTACCCTATATATCTAAGTACCTTATACTTATAGTAATAGTATTAGGATCTATAAGTAAGGTATTAGATATAAGATCTAGCTATATCCTTACTATACTTCCTATTAATAAGCTATATATAGTACTATTTAGGAGTATAGTATAGGTTTGTAACTTTAAGTACTTTAAGGTTATAATAATAGCTGATATTAGTTAACTACGTAAAAATTTAGTAATTATCTATATTATTTATATTATCTATATCTTCTAGATAAGCTATAAGTAATAGTATAGAGGTAGTTAGTAGTATCTTAGTAATTAATCTAGAGACCTTAGATCCTTAAAGCTTAGAGTTTACATAGTAAGGACTACTTCTAAAATATATTATAAGCCCTTAAATATTACTTACCCCCTTATTAGACTCTTAGTAGTTTAAATTAATATTAGGAATACTTCTAGGTTTAGTATAGATAATGTAGATACTAAGTAAGTAGGCTAACTAAGTGAGTAGGCTACCTTATTAACTTTATTAACCTTTATAGTAATCTATCTCAATAATACAACAAGATAGTATAATATAATTGCTATCCTAGATTAAGTAGTATCTATAGTATACTTCTAGCAGGTTCGTAAGTTGTAGCTAGTCTCTCTACACTATATACAGCATGCTAAAGCCTACTAGCTTATACCTAATTAGGCCTTACCTTAACATATTTCCCCCTCTATCTACTACTTAACCTCCCTTTAAGTAATAATATCCTCTCCCTCTGCCTTTGTTAAGGTGCCTTACTTCTGGATCTACTTCTTTTTACACTTTTTACACTCTATAGTAGCCTTATTTACTTTCTTAAGACTTGTAATCTACTTGCATATAAGCATAGCTAAGTGTACTATTACCTTAGTACCCTTTTTGAGCTGATTAAGCGCTGTAATAATAGAGGCAGGTAATAAGCTATAATACCTCTATATCTAATCACAAATTAATATTAATTGAGCCTCTAGTTCGCGCATATTACTTAGTATTTTAGCTTCCTATTAGGTAACCTCTAGTATAGGTAGTATTAGTGTACAAAGCCTTATATTAAGCTTTAATATTACTACCTCTAGATTATATAGGACTAGGCTAGCGCCTTAGAAGCTTATATAGATATTATCCTTAGTAGTTAACTAATTATAGGTAGTATAGAAGGCTGGTAGGAATTTAAGCTTAGTAATATAATTAATACCATTATAGATTAGGCTCTTAATCTAATACCTATACCTACGCTTTAGTAGTAAGAAGTAGCCTATATTAAGTAGCTGTAGGAGGTATAATAAATAAGGTAGTATATAGAGTATAAAGATATTATTCTCCTTATAGAGATCTTAAAAGCTAAGTAAGTAGTAGCTCTTATAGCTAATATACTTTATAAGCAAGCCGCCTGTATAAGTAAGCCACCTACTCTACTATATTCTCTACCTTTATAGTGATATATCTTAATAATACAACAAGATAGTATATTATAGTAACTATCCTAGATTAAGTAGTATCTATAGTATACTTCTAACATGTTTGTAAGTTATAGCTAGTTTCTCTACAGCGTGTACAGTGTGCTAAAGCCTACCAGCTTACACCTAATTATGCCTTACCTTAACGCGTTTCCCCCTCTAGCTGCTGCTTAACCTCCTTTTAAGCAATAATATCCTCTCCCTCTGCCTTTGTTAAGGTGCCTTACTTCTGGATCTACTTCTTTTTATGCTTTTTATACTCTATAGTAGCCTTATTTACTCTCTTAAGACTTGCAATCCACTTGCGCATAAGTATAGCTAAGTGTACTATTACCTTAGTGCCCTTTTTAAGCTGATTAAGCGCTGCAATGATAGAGGTAGGTAATAAGTTCTAATGCCTCTGTATATAATCACAGATTAGAGTTAATTAAGCCTCTAGTTCACACGCGTTGCTGGGTGTTTTAGCTTCCTATAGGGTGACCTCTAGCATAGGTATTAGCGTATAAAGCCTTATATTAAGCTTTAATATTACTGCCTCTAGATTGTATAGGACTAGGCCAGCGCCTTAAAAGCTTACGCAGATATTATCCTTTATAGTTAACTAATTGTAGGTAGTATAGTAGGCTGGTAGGAATTCAAGCTTAGTAATATAATTAATGCTATCATAGATTAGGCTCTTAATCTAATACCTATACCCATGCTTTAGTAGTAAGAAGTAGCCTATATTAAGTAGCTATAGGAGGTGTAATAAATAAGGTAATATATAGAGTATATAGATATTATTCTCCTTATAGAGTTCTTGAAATTTGAGTAAGTTATAGCTCTTATAGCTATTAAGGATAAGTAGCTAACGTGCCCTAACTACCTTGCCCTCTGTATACTTAATAAAGTGCTTTAGCTACTCTACTCTAAGCTTATTAGTTGTCCAGCTATTATTACTAACTGTAATAGCCCAGTTACGTAGTATATTATTGCCCTTATACTAGGCAGAGAGGTGGTACTAGCTAGTAAAGATAATAAAGGGTAGGATTACCTACCTAGCAGCGTTGATTGCCTAGATCACTGTAACCTATTCTTAATTACCTAGCTATATCGCCTTTGGCTAGCTGTGTCTCTCTGAGCCAGTAACAACAAGCTAAGATAATATCTTGCCTATAAGAAAGCTAGCTTTGTTAAAGTTGTAGGTATCCTTATTATAGATACTATACTTCGCCTTAGTACACTATACAAGCTTAAACTAGGCTTTAATAGCCTTAGGATCTTTGCAGAGAGCTCGCTGGTAATCATATAGTTGATTGAATTACATAGTCAGCCTAGCTGTCTGGTTGACTAGGTTCCTAGGCTACTACTTACTAACCTAGCCAGCACTATGCTTAGTAAGCAATTTATTGGCCATATCTCGCACAGTATCTAGAGTGGGCGAAAATCCTCAGGAATCCAGGTTAAGTATATAGCTAATAATCACCTCCTCTTCTAGCTTGGTAAGCTTTTTTGAATTTGGCTCATAATTGCGTCGCGTAGTAGCTCTGGTGCGTCGGTCACGCAGTGTTGTTTAGGGGACGTTATATATCTATACAGCCTTTTGTATACTCTTAATCTGCTTCTAATTAATTACTGAGATTACTAGAGAGATATCTCCTTTGTTATAGGGCAATTGGGCTATAGTTGGTTAAGTTATTATTATTTGAAGGTAACGCGTTGCGAAAAGTTGGTAGGGTAGGCAGCTTGCTTATATAGGTGGCTCGCTTATAAAGTACATTATTAAAGATAAGCAGCTAACATACCCTAACCTTCCTGCCTTCTATATGCTTAATAAAGTGCTTTAGCTACTTAACTCCTATCTTGTTAGTTATCCAGCTATTATTACTAACTATAATAGCCTAGTTACGTAGTATATTATTACCCTTATACTAAGTAGAGAGGTAGTACTAGCTAGTAAAGATAATGAATAGTAGGATCAGCTACCTAGCAGCGTTGATTCCCTAGATTACACTGACCCACTTACAATTACCTAGCTATATAGCCTTTAGCTGGCTGTATCTCTCTAAGCTAGTAACAACTAGATAAGATAATATCTTGCCTATTAGGAAGCTAGCTTCATCAAAGTTATAGGTATCCTTATTAATAATACTATACTAGGTCTTAGTGCGCTGTATAAGCTTAAACTAGGCCTTAATAGTCTCAGGATCCTTATAGAGGGCTCTCTATTGATTGTACAGTTGATTGTATTATATCTTGAGGCTTGCAGTCTAGTTAACAAAGTTCTTTAGCTAGTTAACCCTAACCTGTCTACCAGTGTACTCAGCAAGCAGCTTATTCGCTATATCTTGTATAATAGCTAGAGAGGGCGCAAATCCTCATGAATCTAGGTTAAGGATATATCTCTTAATAACCTCCTCTTCTATCTTAGTGAGCTTCTTTGACTTTGGCTCATAATTACATCACGTAGTGATTCCGTTGCGTCGTTATTGTAGTGTTGTTTAGGGGACATTGTATATCCATATAGCCTCTTGTTTACTCTAGATCTAATTCTGATTAATTACTAAGATAGCTAGGAAGATATCTCCTTCGTTATAGGGCTGTTGAGTTATAGTTAGTAGAGCTATTATAGTTAAGGGGCAACGCGTCACAAAAAATTAATAAGGTAGCCCACTTGCTTAGTTAGCCCACTTACTTAGTATCTACGTTAGTATTAAGAGTAATAGTATTAATACTATAAATGCTTCTAACTTTAGTAGACCTATAAAGGTTGAGATAAGTATCTTAGATACTTTAAGGACTGTTAGGCTTAGTAGAGAGAAGGGAGTTATTATTATAAGTTCCACCTTTAGGTTTAGGGAGATTAAAGTTAATATAGTAAGGACTACTTCTAGGATTAGTAGACCTAGGGGGGTTTAGGTAAGTATTATAGATACTATATAAGCTATTAGCTTTAGTAGGCCTAGGGAGAAGGGAGCTATTATTATAAGGGCTGCCTTTAGGTTTAGGGAGATTAGAGTTAATATAGGGAGGACTACTTCTAGGTTTAGTAGATCTAGGGAGATTAGGGTAAGTATTATATATACTATAAGGACTACTAGGCTTAGGAGACCTAGGGAGATTAGGGTCTATATTATAAGGACTATATCTAAACTTAGTAGACCCTATAAGAGTAGGATAAGTATTATAGATATATTAAGGATTATTAGGTGTAGTAGATATAAGGAGATTAGAGTTAATATTATAAGGACTACTTCTAGGATTAGTAGATCTAGGGAGGCTATAATAAGTACGCAGTATAATTATAAATAAAAAAGGTTATAGTAGAGAAGCTAAGTAAAGTCTAGGTAGTAATAGCAATTAGGTATAAGGAAGAAAGACTAAGTTGATTTAGAGAGCTATAGATAACAGTAAGCTTATATACCTATTTACTATGCTAAGGATACTAACCTACCTTTAAATAAGCTTAACTATCCCTAGATATAACTTCTAGACTATATAGCAAGGTATCCTTGATTAAGCTCTTACATCTAATATATTTTTAGCCTCTAGATAAATCCAGAGCTTCTAGTAACCTAGTATAATAAAGATAACCTCTTTTAATAGAATTTTCCGCTGTAGGAGATAGGTTACTACCTATATAATATACCTTTTATAGTAGAGTATCCTCTAAGGCAGTTACATAGTCTTAGGAAGTACTATAATCTAATAGTTCTAAGATAACTATATATAAAGTTACCCCTTTTCAGCTTTACCCTCTCCTGTTAATATAGTATTAAGTTATCCTAATATAAAAATAGGTATTAATATTATATATACGCTACTAAGAGAGAATAGTTAGACACTATTAATTATTAAAGAGACTACTAGTACTTATAGAAAGGTTGAGGGTAGTAAGGGCTATTAAGTAGATAGTAAATATAAATACTCTATAGTCTCCCTTACCTTATTAACCTAAACTTACTCTCCTACTATCTAGAAAGTATATATACCTATATCCTTATATATATATATAATAACATCCTCTTCTATATTATTCTTTAGTACACTACTACTAGTAGATAATAACTAGGCCCTAATGCTCCGTCAAGATATATAGATACTAGGAAATATTGCTAATTTCTTTAATTAAGTCCTAGTAAGTTGTAATTCCTACCTAAGAAGCAGAAGCTTATTTAAATATAGTCTACTCTATTAGTAGAAGTAGAATACAACCTATAGGCTAATATTAACTTGCTAATTATAGAGACTCACCCTATACCTAAGGCTAAGGATCCTATTAATAGCCCTAGCATAGCAGAGCATAGTATCTACCCTTTAATAGCAATTAGAAATAATACTGCTAGCTATAGGGATAGTGCTTTAATAGTATACAAGCTAAGGAGAGTAACTCTAGAAGCTAATATACTAATCTTTTAAGCTTTGTAAATAATAGTATAAATATATTAAGAGTAGGTAACAAGTTAGACTAGTAATAAATCTACTATTATTATAAGAATAGAGTAAATAGGAGGATATAATATTAATATCCTAGTACAAGTACTTCTATTAATAAGTATAAATAATAATTCTCCTAACCTTTTAAAATAATAGGTTGAATGCCTAATAGAGCTACTAGCTTATAATATTAGTAATAATACATCCCTAGGCGCTCTAGAATACCTAGGCTAAGAATTATTAGGAGTAACTCTAGTTACAAACTTATTATTAGAGTACTATATTATAGTTAATATAGCGCTATTGCTCAACTTATTAGATACTACTAATATTAAGCTTAAATCTCACTAGGAGATAAATATATACAACTCTAGTATAGATAAAGTAGTCTTACCTATACTAACTCCTATTTCTAATCCTACCCTCTAGCCTAATATTGACTCCAGTCCTATTTTAATATCTAATATAGCTACTAAGTATAGCTATAATCCAATAGAGGGAAATAGCTATGCTGAAACGGATAATAACTATATATTACTAACTAAGCTACTACTCTAATTCACTTAAACACTTATATCTAATCCTGCCCTAGAGCCTAATATTAATTATAATCCTAACCCTATATCTAATAGAGTAACTAGGCCCAGCTATAATGTAATAGAGGTGGATAGCTATATTAGAATGGATAATAACTATATATTATTAACTGGGCCACTACTAATTTAATCTACTAGAAGACTATATTAGTAGAGATAAGAGTAATTATTACTAGGGATAGTTTATTAGGTAAGGAAGTCTTTTAAGAAAGCGCAAGTAGGAGAACTAAACTTAGACTAGGAATTCCTTTAGTCCTCTTATTTAGAAGTTAGTAATCTTCCAATTCTTATATAGACTAAAGGGGAATTTATATACTTTATATCTAAGATCTATTAACTATATAATTAAATTGTAATAGGGAGTCTATGCCTTATAAAGCGGCTTCTCTTAGCCTAGAAAAGGGTTAAGAAAAAGGTTCTATGCAGTAAAGTTAGTAGGGATAATTAGAAGATATTATAAGACTTTAGAAAAAGTATAAAAGTAATAGCTAAGTAGGAAATAATCATTACTTATATATAAGACTACCTAAGTAGTAGACATAGGGACAAAGATATACTAGAGTAGTAATGCTTAGAATAGCAAAGTTCTAAGATATCTTTCTATAACAAAGGTTTATTTATCTAGCTAAGTTCCAACCAAATCTAGTTATAGGAATTGCCTATATACTTATTACTCACCCTTTATATATTCTTTAATATCCCAGATAAATCCTAAATACTATATGTTACTATCTTTATCCTATAGTCTCTAAGGCTTCAGTAATATCCTAGCTTAGTATCTAGCATTAGGGTCTATAAACTTGAATTATACTAGTAATTCTTTGATTAAGCTAACTATCTATAGTAAGAATCCCTACTAAGCAATTAGACCTTAGAAAAAGCTGTTATATAAACTCTTAGAATGCTTACCTCCCTAAGAGTAGCTAGCTTAGCTGTTGCCTCTACCAGCTCCTACTTTAGCCTTGCTTCTTATACTTAATACTTATCCAATAATATATATACTATGTAGTACACTTCCTACTATTATACTAGCTCCTATATCTACTTCTAAAGCTAGCCTTTAAGATTAATATAATAACCTGTCTCTGTACAAAGGTTCCCCTAAGTTTAATTATAGCTCTAGATTTTATACTTAAGGACCTACAATAACTATAGATATAGATCTAGCTTAGAGTAGTATAAGTTATTTAATAGGTATAGTGCTATATTATTCCCCTGTACTATTTGTAGTTTATCTAGCTACGCCTGTATAAGCTAGGATAGCTATACTAGAAGTAGTTCTATAGTTATAAAGTTTAGTAAAGACTTGAAGAGAGTAAGTAGCAAAGTTCAGATATTAGATATCTTTAATTATTATAGGAGAAAGGCCCTTTTATCTATATCTTAAGGGCTGAGCATCTTTAAATATTAGAATTATTCTTTTCTTCTTATAGAAGTACTATATTAAGGTGCTAAAATAAATATTTTATAAATAGTCTTAGTAGAGTAGGGGTACAAGGTAAAAGCAGTTCTAGATATACTAAAAAGAACTATTAGTAGTATAATTAAGAGTGCTGTATTTTTTAAGCTGTATAATAGATTTCTTAGGAGAGATATATAAAGAATAGTACTATATTAGTTATAACTTAATAGAATAGCAGGGAGAGTATTAAGTTACCTAAATATTCTAGTATAGGTGGTTTTCTGCTACGCTATAGATGGACATTAGCCCTAATTAACCTACTACTATACCTAGTATATTCTTTATATATATAATGGTCCTTCTTAGATATAGGTTATATAACTACATGATGCACTAGGTTATAATAGGTAGTCTATCTAATAAATAGTTATAGCTAGTATCTTATATGTAATTTTAATAGCTAGACCCTAGATAAGCTACTTAAATATTATAAGTGCACTTTATATATAACTGCTTATATAGATTTTAATAAGATTAGGTATAAGTAGAACTACTATAAGTATAGCGTAAGCTAGAAAACCTTAGTACACCTACTTATTACTCCTAGTAATAGAAAACTTCTATCTGTGTTCTATCCACCCCTAAAAAACTATAAAGAAAATAGCTAAATTATATTTAATCTAAGCCCTTGCTGTTATCTTCAGACTATAGTATAGCTCTACTTTTTAGTTTAGTTGAGTAGTATACTTGGAGTAACCTAAGGCTTCTACCTAAAAATAACTTCCTAATCTCTTTCTATAATAGTCTATCTTCCTCCTTTAATTTAATAAGCTGTATATCTTCATCCTTAGAGTACTTTAAACTATTATTAGATCTTAGACTTGCCTTATAGTACTAATTAAGAAGTCTAATTAGTAATAGTAAAGGGGGAAGAGAGCGAAGGAGGAACTTAATTATATATAACCCATCTGCCTTGTATTAGAGGAAGCCCTAAATTAGCTATTCTATCTTATTAGAATTAGATACTATACTTAATTTAGCTTCTCTAGAATTATAAGAGTCTAGAATCAGCAGTTTTACAGTATAATAGCTAGGGTTATGTCTAGAACCTGTATACTGCTTACTGTAGCTAACTACGTAGGATAAAGTAGAATAAGGGTAATAATATAGCTGGTTATTATGTTGTGTAATATACCTAGAGCTTGAAGAACTATAGAGAGATAATAGAGATAACCTCTGTCTGCTACTCTTATTATAACTACTAATATTATTATCTTTGTAGCTATTACTAACGCTAAAGATTTCAAAGTTACTATTGCTATTGCTGCTGCTATTACTATCACTAGAATCACCTTTCTTAGGGTCTTGATTGCTATCTTTATTACTATTATTGTCCACTAGAGGAGCTCCTATAAACTCCTAAATAGAATTACTAATAGCTTATAGATTAAGTTCTAGGCTGTAGCTAATATTGTATATATTATTACTAGGGTAATTATTTATCCTTTTATAAAGTAATAGAAAGTTAGAGAATAAGTTTATATAGGGAGTAGGTAGCTTTTATTACTTCTTAGGCTAAATATTCTAATTATATTCTTTATTATTCTCTTTGCTATCTAGAGTAGGAGCATTAGAACTATTATTAATATCTTTATATTTATTAAGCTAATCAAAGTTCTACTTCTTTAGTATTAATAATAATTTGCCTCCTATATTCTCTCTTTTATAATCTTCCTTAGTGCTCTATACCTCCTTAGTCCCTAAAGGCTCTTAATTAGTAGCCTTATATACTTTAAAACTCTACCTAGGCTATAGGGTAATAGTAGTATCAAGGTCTACTAGGCTATCTATTTAATCCTTGTCTAATACTATAAGATTTGTGTTAGTATTTAGGTATTAGTATTAGATATTTTGTCCTTAAGGACAAAGCTCCCTATTACCTATACTATTTCTGTCTCCTACTAGTTATTAGATAAGACTATCTCCTTAAATATAATATATATACCTAATTTAGGAGATATAATATAACTATGAGCTTCGCTACTAATTCTATCTTCAATTTCCTTCCCCTTTACTAAACTATCTTTATCTTTAATAATAACTGGGTTTACTGCTAGCTATTAGATATATAAGGGTATAGGGATAAGGGTAGTAAAGATTTACTTGGGTAATTACCTTAACTATTACCTCTAGTACCTTTATAGTAATCTAAACTCCTATTATTATACTTACTATCTCTGTTCTTACTATCTATAGGTACATTATTAGTATAAGATACTAAAATTAATACGTTAGGTATAGTAACCTACCTGAATATAATAACCTAAGTATATTTATCTATATTATTAGTATAGGTTTCCTATCCTTTATACTACTCTTAGGTACTAAGATAATATAATATTAAGAAGAAGCTATTAGCTTTCTAGGAGGGTATATATAAAAAGTGTTATTATTTAGTAAAATCTCTAGAGGTATATAGAAAGAATATTAAAGAGTTAATATTATAAACCTTTCTACTTAGTATAAGGAAAAGGGATATAGATAGGCTTTTAAGGTCTTCTCTATACCCTAGCCTTCTTTTACAGCATTATCCTAATAAGATATCCTAGGCCTATAGGCAAATCAGCGTATATAAGTAATATACTAGGGGCTATTAATAGTATTAGTTAGAGTAAGTTACTTTGCAATATATAGAATACAGGCACTTTAACCTACTATCTTACCCCCTTTAGATACTACTATCTAGTTATATCTATCTACCTAGATAGGTACAATAGAACTAATACTACTATTATATTACCCCTTAATTAGGAGGTTACTAGTAAAGTAAATCAGTTACCCTAATTTAATGGAAGAGGATAGATGCTAAGGTAGCTATTCCTAACCTAATCCTACTTAATCCTACTTAAGTATCTAGGCCCTTCTATATATACCTCTAGCATTAGTAGAATATAGAGTGTACCTAGTATACCTTACTACTCTATGCTGAAACTGGCTTAGAAATTATAATATAGCTAGTAGTAACACCTAAAGGGCTAGGACCTATTATATCCCCTACTCTATAGTTACTATACTATCCTACTAGGCATTAAGCTCAACGTATATAGAGCTAGAGGGAAAAGTTAGCTAAACCCTACTATAACTATATAATAGGGGCTAGAGTATCTATATAGGTTTCCACTGTAGTTTTATAGAAGTACTAATATAGTAGTAACTAAAGGACTATAGATAAGCTGCTTCTAAGGATTATAAGAGAAGGGTTAAGAGTATCTACTTTAGGATATTAGCTGGCAAAGAGATAGAATAGATTCCTATTCTAAACAGATAGGGAATCTATAGACAATAGCTTAGAGGCTGGGGATAAAATAGGAAGTAATAAACAGGAGTATTACTCTTAGGCGTAAGGATACCCAGCAGATTACTTATTCTATCTAAGAAAGTAGGAAAAGCTGAAATAGGACTATTAGCTACGCTGAAGGATACAATACTGCTGTATTATTAGTCTAAGACATTAGGAATAGAAAATAGGAGGGCAGTGTAGCACTTGCATAAAATACTAGGGGGTAAGAGAAATACCTTATAGCTAGGGTATAGAGTTATATAAAGAGCAGGGGCAGTGCAAAGGAAAAAGAGAAAGGGTAGAGGGTAAATAGAAAAGTAGTAAGGGATAAGGGCCTTTTATAGTTATAGTGGAGGATAGGTCTTAGTAGGGGCTAGGGTATATAAAGCAAGGCGTGTTACCTAGAATAGATACCTCTATTTCCTAATATAGTTTCCTGAATAATAATATAACTATAAAAATATAAAAAGTACTTATATTTATATAGCCTATAGTCTATCTATACCCCCTAAAAGTCTTAGTACTTCTAGGAGAATACTTAATAGCTTAATAGCTACTAAGGTACTATTAAGAGGGCCCTATAGTTATAGCTATAGGATACCCTTATATCTATACCCTATTATATACTTAATATAATAGCTAAGAGGCTACTTTATTAACTACTAAGGGAATTACCTATAGTATAATACCTTACTATTACTAGTTTAAATTTAGTTAAGGTATCTCTAAAAGGTAGGAGAGTATTATAAGGTAAGCCTAATACTATAGCCTAGGTAGCCTAAATATAAACTACTTTCCTTTATACTTAGTATATCTATAAACCCCTTAGGAGGTCTATATATATAATACTAGATATAAATTATAACTTAACTTAACTTAACTTAGTAGTAAGTTAATATAAATACTAATTATATAAATATTAAAGTTAACTAATACTATAATATAACTCTAGGAAAGTAACTTATTACTAATACTTTTATAAAAGAAGGTACTTAATATAGATTATAGGGTAACTATAGGGATTAGTATTAATAGTTAAGGAAGTAAGATAGGTTTATAACCTTAAGCTTTATAGAGTATAGGGAAATGCATAGTAATTTAAATTGATTAGAAAGATATGTAAGTAGGGGATTCTATAAATATAGTAGGTAGAACCTCTAGCTTATAGCTTTAATTAATTAAGAATATTTCATAGAGGCATACGCGCTTGCAATGGAACGAAACAAGGGTAAGTTATTACTGACCTAAAATCTCGTCTTACTTAAATAAGCTGCTAGTGTAGTAATTTATCCGGCGCTGAATCCTGAACCTTGAGGTATTTACGCTATATAGGGAATTGACATGGAAGCTAGCAAGGTGTATCGGCTGAATCCCCGTGATTTATTGTCGACAATGAGATCTACAAGAAGACACGTGATTACGCTAATAATGACGCCGATGCTGACAAGCTTTGGCTCTCCAGCTAGAACTTGACCGGAGGAACATCTGCGTTTTAATTGGTGCACTCTCACTCCCGTGCGTGAAATAGCTGGGCTGGGCATACTTTCGGAGCGGAAATATAAGAGTAGGTACGGGCACGAGTCTACACCCATCGTAGTGGAACTAAATTGGGCTGTGAAGAGATGTCTCAGGGGATGCTTTACCGATACCCCTATATTTGTCATGCATTTCTCAAAACTCATGTCATTAATCCCATCCGATTGGTAGTGTACCCTTCATGGGCACTGCTCAGTGTCATCGATTCTCGTGACGTTGCTTTGTTGCGTTTTCAATCATTAACCCTAACATGAATGACTGATACTGTGCAATACCCTCTGCGGCAACGCTGATGGCAGAAAGGCAGGAGTTGATCATTTCGGGTTTGGGTTTGAGCACACTGTGGATGTGTGGGCGCAACCGTATTACAAGAGTTCATCGAGTTCACGTTGCAGAGGGAATGAGTTTATGCAGCATATTAGTCATAGATGTTATCAACACCTGAGATCAAGATCTAGACTACTAAGAAAAGAATGATAATGTATCCTAACAGTTGGTTACGCAGTAAAGGTTGCACGAAAACTAAAGGTTGATATAACGATTTGAACAATACCGCTCATTGAATCGATGAGCAGAGAGATGATTGAAAGGTCTTTCATAGCCAAGCAGATGTTTCGTGACGGGAACGAGGGAGTAGAACCAGGTATGCCTTCCCAAACTAAACGCTGTAAACATTGTGCGAAAGACGTGACAAATGTGTTACAAGTGGCGAAGCATAGAGTAAGACCATCCAAAGATTCCACAAGCGAAACGTAGTCTTATCGTCCTCCACTGTTCTCTTCGTCACAGATCGGAAGCCAACAAGGACCCCGAGACAGGAAAGGAGGGCAAAGAAACTGATCGGCGCATTCCAGTAGACCGGGCACGCGACAGCCCATGAACACATGAAACCTAAAGTGAGATATCGAGTTTTGGTGTCACCCAAAGCGATGGGTAGCGTTCTTCGACCTGCAAGAACATCTCCGGCCTGGTCTGACATGTCTTGTGTGTGGCCTGTTGTAAATACCACCAGCCAAATAACAACAAACCAGGAACTGTGTTCAAGTGAGAGAGGCTGTGACCGGCTCAGTGCAACCTCCATGGCCCCTGATGCTAGGCAAACATATGCGGATGCGTTGATGAAGTTTCTCTTCAGGGGACCTCGTGCACCCCCAAAATCATTATACCACACCCCCAAGAGGAAGAGAGCGAAGGCCTGTCGGTGTCCACCCATTGCCAAACTCAGAACTAGTGCAATTGGATAGAGAGTGATAATAAGAGTAACGGCTTCTTTCTGCGTCAACCGCTTGGATGGTAGTGGCCGCCAGGGTTTGTTCTGTGCGTCTTCGGCAAGCGACTCATCCCGTCGCTGATTGTTGATCAGAAGCGGTAGGATATTGATGTACACCCAGAAGAAGGCCAGCCCATATGCGTATGGATTCAAAGAGCCTGCTGGCTCGATTCCGTGAATTGGAGCCGCCAACGCATTCATGATACCAAAAGTCGTTTTGGGAACAATGACGGTCTTGAGATCTGAGAACGTGAAAAGCCAGATGGTGTATAAATGGTATTGCACTGATCTTGTATTTGGAATGGGTTGTGATGCAGACCCAACAACAGTGGTGGTGGTATTGCATTTATTCGGTGTAGTTGTCGTTGTTGCCTCGAATATCGGACTCTTCTCATCGCCGAAAGCCTCTGGGATGGCGTTTGGGTTGTTGATATACCCTAACATAGAGGACACAGTCTTTTCGGAGTTAACAACGTCTACCGGAGGCTGGAATCGATGTTAAGCTCAGCTGGGCGACTGTTCCCACGCAACTCGCACTTACAAGAGAGGCGGAATCAGACCCCATGAGGGAGAAGACCCATGCGCCAAAGTTTGTATTCATACTGACGAGCCCTGGGATACACAATCGACCGAACACTGAATGGTATGAACAGAGATATCGACAGAGGTAAGCCGGCGACTATAAATGCGCGTTTAGTAGTCGGCCAGCTTGAAATCCGCGCCATGCAAAGTGAACTAGAATGTTGTGAACATCATTCTCAACAACAGCAGGACGGCGATTAGAACCGCGGATTGCGCGCTAAACGCACTTGAAATGTTTACCATGCGAAAGAACCATATGCCGTGTTGAGGATGCGACGGTAATTGGGTGAGTCGAAATTCAACACGAGTCCAGGACAAGAAACCAGTCCCATCCGAAGGCCGCGAAGATGCGATTCGGTTGTCTGCCGCTAGCCACAATATGAAGGAAGTATAATTGTCTTTGTTGGGCGATAGGCAGCTCGAAGGATTTATTCCTTGACCTCCTTCGAAGAAGTTTGGAGCAGGTGGCTTCACGGCAATGTCCAGCAGATTCCCTAGGCCTTGTAATGTACACCGCCTATGTGAAACCGTATAGAGAGAAAGCAGTGGAAAGTACCCATAGTTACGTTTAAAATCTCCATTTCCAACAGCCTGTCAACCTTCTTAGACCTTGAGAGTTTTCCTTTCTGGAGACTGTAATCCTCTTCATTCAGTGCAGGATCGGATGGAGGGGCAAATCTCCATCTGGCTGTGTACATGAAAGAGCCAAGCTAGCAGATAGCCTAACCAGTTTCACTGCTGTTCTCTTGCTGATGTGAATGTTTTGGATTGGCTGAATTATTGACTAGCGTGACTTCTGTACGCGAGAGTAGGGGATAACATCTGTAATAGTGAGGCACAGCTATCTCGAAGCGATAACTCCAGGATTTCTCTTAACAAAGACTCAATATACCGTACCAAGGGCCGCACGTGGTGGATTGCAGCTCTTACGATACTCAGATCGCCGATGACAGGCTCGCAAATGGGATATACCTAACCGAGAAGAAACACTGGATTTGACAAGCCGTATGAGATATCAGGAACATCGAGCCTTCTCCTCACTTGAAGATTGATAGAGACAGCAATTGAAGATTTTGCCCTGTGAGATCTTTTTAAAATTGACAGACGCATGGTCAACGTTCTTATGATGAGGCGTCCCCAGACCGTGCCTCATATCTACCGCATCATGGTCTCTTCTGGCGAATAGCGATAGCCTACCAAGCCTATGGGAATGCTGGAGGGAAATTAGTCTTCTTTGATCTAGAAGCAGCGCATCGAAGTCGTGATAACCGAACCAAAGTGGTTCGCTATCGTTTTTCTAGGATTATAAACTTGCTGAAGTAGTGAATGTAGCAAGCACACAACCCCAATCCTTTTCAAGGTCTTATATAATTCGCCTAGGGAGTATCAAGCAAACAAGGGCGGTGTAATAACGAAGTAACCTCCCTATTGAAGCGTCCCAAAAGTGAATATCGTACCAGTGCGCAATTATCCTTGAGCATTCTCAATATACCTAGAAATCGTGCTTCTTTTGTTGAATTGGTGCGGGCACAACTGAGTCCACTTAAGTATTCCATGGCATGGAATGTCTTCTCTGTGAATATTCGGCGTGGAGGGCCATAGCAAACATGCCTCCCTTTTAACTACCATCAAATACAAAATGTTTCGACTAAATGCTTTGAGATTGCGGGCATGAGCTGACGCCTATATCGAACGGTGCCGTGGCTGGTCTTTTCACCGTCATGTCCACCATCTTTTCATCTCTAGCAGAACATGCAGTTTTAAGTCGTAAGAGAAAGGATAAGGAAGAGCTTCCCTTTTCATTTATAATGAGCTTGAAATAATACAGGGAGTCGTGTTCCATTGCAGGTGCAAATGTGCTGTATATGGACGGCTCAAGCTTTGGGCAATACAGAACCGCCCAGGATCAACATTAGGCAACATCGACCTTGATTACGCACGTGCTTTTTACGCTTCCTCGTCCACATTTAAGAAGGATCAATTATCACGCGGGTAAGTTTGAAGGTTGGTGTGTGAAAGCCGATCGGGATTGAGACTCTCGTATTCGGGGATTATGTCAGAGGTAATACCACCAATTTATAAGCCTGGCATCACCCACATAACATCAATCAACGCTCTGGGAATTCATGGTTTCCACAATGTCCCCTTCTCTTCCTACATTCTATCACCCTCTCGAGCTTCTCGCCGCAGAAGTCCTAGTCACAACTCTTGTGATCGGCTTCACCTCCTCGCGCTCGCTTCTACGTTTGGCAGCACTTCCGATTCCCGGCTTGTGTGCATATGGGGTTGTTACAACATCGAGGTGGTACATGCGAAGTCATTGGGCGACAATTTTTTCGGGGTTTGCGGGTGCATTTGCATTGCAATATCTTGAGCTTGCGCTACTCAGCCAGTGGAGTTTCGAGGATGACCTGAAGAACAAATGTGTGTCAGGGCAATCGAATTCTCTAATCGCGAACGGGAAAGCTGTTGTCAGCGATGACAAGAGAGCAAAAGGAAACGTAGTAGGGACTACTAAGGGAGAGAAGCAGGGAGATCTCCTCGAGCGATTCAAGTTTGGCTATTACTCCACATTCTCATTCAGGAGTGTGAATACGCCATCCGAAGTCAGAAACACCCCAGCATTCCCGAACAACGAAGTCCCAGATAAGCATAACTTCCTCACTTCACAATATCTGATCTTGCTCGCGTGCATCCTTACCGTAGACATCTCCGCCTTCTTGTTCACGCCATCAAACCCATCTGTACTCTTTGCACAGGACAAGATTCCCGTATTTTCTCGGCTGGAAGCTCTCAAGAGAGACGAAATCGTTCTGCGAGTCGTGTCAACAGCAGTGTATTGGGTGAACATGCACGCCATTGCCCAAGTGGTGACAAGCCTAGCTGCTGTTGTTGCGATTGAATGCAAACTTGGGGAGATTAAGGAGTGGAGGCCATTGTACGGACCTGTATCATCGGCGTATTCTCTTCGGGGCTTCTGGGGGTAAGTCGATGGCAACGATCAAATCACTCTTCGGGTTTGAGTTAACACAGCACAAGTAACTTTTGGCCTCAAACCCTGCGTCAAATTCTGACACATCCGGCAACTTGCATCGCTCAAGACATCTTTGGTATGCACAAACACAACCTCGTTGCTCACCTCATCAAGCTCTTGATCCCGTTCGCAACTTCTGGAGTTCTTTATATGTTTGCCGACCTCGGTGGAGGCCTTCCGCTTGAACAATCTGGCTCTCTTCGATTCTTCTTGACCCAAGTCATTGGAATCGTCATCGAAGACACCGTCAAAGGTATGGTGTCTAGCAGCACCTCGGTCAAAAGTGAGAAGAGATTTACATTCCTGGCCAAAATCCTGGGCTATATGTGGGTGGCATCGTTTTTGGTTTGGTCGACTCCTATGTGGCTTTATCCTGTTGCGGGTCAAGGCCTTCAGGCACCCTTTTTACCTTGGAGTCTGGTGACATGGATGGTCAAATACATCAAGACTTGAGAAGCAACAATCGCACAGGATTCTGGACTTTTATACGCTCTCGGCAGTGATTTGTAACACAGAATCAGGCGATCGAAATATCTCTCAATATGCGAACATCTACGAAATTTTGTTATTGATGGACATATTTGTAATCAAGAAACATACCCATAGTACGCGCTCGGTATTCTTGTATATATGGCTGTCCGAAAATTGTTACCGCCCGAAGGCGGGCAACTTGGCGTTTACGGCCCTCGGTCTGCTTCAAAACACGTTTTCTAACTTTCAACCATTGGATGTGTGAAGGCTATACAGGCAGTTACTCGGGGCTCATCAAGTCCGCCCATCCCAAGTTGGGCTCCCATTGTTTCCAACCAAACCTCTGCTTGACAAGCTCACTGTAATTCTTGACTTTACTAATAGGATACATCAGATAACTGATTTCGTGCAGTATGTCAGCTTATTTCTCTCGGACTCTAAGGTTCATCCGGACAAAACTTACATCTTCTCGGTAATTCCCCGAGCCACAGAACATGATAAGGATCATCCAATTCCTAGTCTCGAGTTCAAACTTCTCAGCAGCATGATACAAACTGCCCAACATGATGAACGCCTCCCCAATCTTCAACTCTGCATCTACTACACCCTTACAACCGTCTTATCCGAAGTCGGGTTTTTCGTCGCCCTATATGTGGCTTCCCGGCACAATTCTGGTAACGTAATCCACAGGCGAGCGCCGCACACGGGCGAGCGCCGCACCCCACCAACTTTGCTGACCTATTCTAACGTACAACTCAACCACCTTATAAAATAATAGATAGATATTTGTAGAGTATATTAAGCAGTATCTTATGTATCTTTTTTACATGTACGTGAGTTATGCCCAGGCTCTCTACACCTTGTACAGCGCGCTAAAGCCTGGCGGCTGAGACCTGATTGCACTCCACCTTAACGCTGTTTATAAGTACTCTGCTGCTCAGCCTCTCGTTAAGCAAGTATATCCTCTCCATCTCCCTTTGTTAAGGCCCCATACTTCTGAATCCTCTTCTTCTTACGCTGCCTCCGCTTTGTTGCTGCCTCATTGGCTTTCTCAAGAGTGGTGATCCGATCGCGCATCAGCTCAGCAGAGAGCATCATCACCTCTGCCCCTTTCTTAAGCTGATCAATTGCCTCAATAATTGAGGCTGGTGATGAGCTCTTGTGCCGCTGCACACGATTACGTATCAATATTGATTAAGCCTCAAGCTCACGTATGTTGCTTGGTGTTCAAGCTTCCCAGATGGTAACTGGGAGAGCAGGTGGTGTAGGTGTACGGAGCTGCACATCTAGCTTTGATAGAACAGTATCTGGCTGGAGAGGAACTAGGCCTACGCCTTAAAAGGCTAAGCGGATATTGGCTAAGGTGAATGATCGATCAAAGGCTGCTTTGAAGGCTGGTAGAAACTCAAGCTTTGTGATATAGTTGATATGGGACTGGATCAGGCCCTTAATCTCACAGCTGTATGCGCGCTTCAATGGTGAGAAGCAGCTAACATCAAGAGGCTGGAGCAGGTATGATAAGTAAGGTAGTATACAGAGTGTATAGATATTATTCTCCTTGCAGAATGCTTGAAACTCTAGAGAGTGGTGGCTCTCATAGCTATTAAGGATAAGTAGTTAACGTATACCTACTACAGAGGCCTTTGTATAAGTATTAAAGTGCTTCAGCCACTCAACTCCTATCTTGTTGTTTATCCAGCCATTATCACTAACTGTAATTACCTAGTTACGTAGGATCTCAGCTTCCTCATACCAGGCAGATAGGTGGTACTAGCCAGTAAAAATAAGGAATAGTAGGATTCTCTAGCCAGCAGTGTTGATTGCCTGGATCAACGTTACCTACTCACGATTTCCAGGCTGGACAGCCTTTAGTTGGCCTCTCCTCTCTGACCCTGTAACAACAAGCTGAGTTGTAATCTTGCCCATTATAAAGCTAGCCTTATCAAAGTTATAGACGTCATCATCTAGAATACTATACTTAGTCTTTGTTTCCTCCACAAGCTCAAACCAGGCCTTAATTAATATAGGATCCTTACATAGAGCTCTCTACCTATCGTATGCTTGGTTGAATTGTGTTGTGAGACGCTCTGTGCGCTTAACAAAGGTAGATAGCCAGTTGATTCCTACACATCCTCCACCACGCACAGCTAGCAGCTTATCAGCCATATCACGTACAGCAGCTAGGCTAGGCGCAAAACCACGTTGATCTAGATCCAAGATGTGTCCAACAATCACCTCCTCTTCCAGCTGGGTGAGCTTCTTTGAATTAGGCTGGCAATCACGTCGGGCAGGGACACCAGCGCGTCAGCGGCGGATTGTTCGTTCGGAGACGCTGTAGACAGCAGCAGCATGGCGGTTGCTCTGGATCTGATTGTTTTCAATAGAGGAGATAGCAAGCTGAATATCTGCTTCATTTGAAGTTAATTGAGATGCGCTGCGTTGAGCCATTGTACGTTGAGATGATGAGGGTGAGCAGAGTTGGTGGGGTGCGGCGCTCGCCCGTGTGCGGCGCTCGCCTGTGGATTACGTTAGTGCCGCTGGCACGAAACGTGTCGAATCCTAGAACGAATAATCCAAGAAGCATATCGCGCCCATGGCTGTAGGAGCTTACGGCGCTATGGCGGGGGTGGTGATTTTTATCATTACGATTCAGGCGTTGCGCATCAGTTCTAGGGAGCATATCCACGGTGATTGATATGGAAAAGAGAGGTGGACATGTGTCAGTTGATGGCTCATCGCCGGACCAATTTGTTGTCGTTCTGCTAAGGAAATCATTCACCACGTCCTGCTTTCAACCTCAGTAATAACCTTGAGCGACATTTACTCAGCCGATAGCTGAGGCGCAGAGCCACTATGATGGTTGCCTACCTGAGATAATGCATCACTGAAGAACCTCTCCCCTACAGTCCGACTCCTATCGACTGATCTCGTGCATGCCTTTATCCCGCCGTTAGACGCTCCCAGTCTACTTCTGGGCTCATCAGGATCAAGTTATGGCTGGACTTCCTTCCGGGCATTCTCTAATGTTGCCGCATCCGTGAAGCCAGTCAAAATGGCACATCCGTTTTTCTCTAACGCTGAGATGAAATCCGCACCAGGGCTATCGTAGGCGAGTCTTTGGAGAGACATTCGGAATTTCCAAACAATATCCAAGGGAGATCATCGACGGAGCAATAATGGAATGGCGACTTTCTAAACTCTTTAAGGTGTCATCCAGGAGGCGGTTGATGATACCCCCATTTTTGCGCTTATATCCGCCACTGCATCCCTATCGATTAGAGTCGGGATGAGCTTCCTGGTTCACCTTTATACAGTTTTCGCGAATCGTTTAGCTAGTTCGATTGGGGAAGCGATCACTATGCTTCCACAATAATAGAAATATTGTAGAACGTGTCCAAGAAGGGAGATAGATCGATCCAATACACGTCTTGAGGACTGCAGGCATCTAGTTAAACAAAAGTTCATTATGCATTACGGTCATACAAAAACCCGAGATAATAGAAATAGAAGAAGATTGGACACGACTAATGTCTCCTAACGATCCTGCAACGACAATGACAAAGCCAGAGCCAACTGCTCCTCATATGTCCCTGTATCCGTCCTACTCAACGAAGGGCGCATTTCATGCTGACTACGTTCGATTGCATGTGCTAGATCGTCATCGGCCTCGGTTGTGAGGATTCTTGGTATTTCAAAGTCGTTATGTCCTTGCCGTTGCTCAACGGCGCGGACAAATACCTCATCATCGGGGTCCAGAGACGATGCAGGACCAGCATCAAGTTCCTGTATCCCATATTCTGAAGGCTGCGAAATATAATACTGCTCTGATCCGGGCAGTGGGTGTACCGGCCTCGGAGGCGGGCGGCTGACCTCATTGCGACGTCGGAGCCAATCCGGCACATCATCCGCTGTCTCAGGGAAAGTAGGGTCGAGTGACCGACTTGACGAAGTTGTACTCGTATTCTGAGTCTGCCGCTGAGACGCGTATTCGATGTTGCTATCACTTGCTGGTCTCGCTGTAGCATGCGATCGTTTTTCGCGAAGAGATTGTCGCCGGTTGGACAGTTTTGGACGCTCAGGATTTGGAGACGAAGGTGTAGCTACGAGTGTAAGCAGAATGCATTTACAGTAAATAAGAAAGGGGCTTACTAGTTCTCTTCAAATGCTCGCCGTCAGCTAGGCTTCGCGGGAAGCCGCTTATTGGAAAGCCACAACAGATGTGCGGTTTCATTCGATCATCTGTTAAATGCAAATCCATAGACAGCAGCGATGACTCCGAACTGACTGGGATAGCGATGGAGTCGAGCCGGAAGAGTCCTCTGTTGATCATGTCGTCAATGATACGAGCTGTGATAAGTATTTCTTGTGCACTCTCACTCCGATTAATTTCCTGCACGACGAGAAATGGTTGAAAATTTGGTCGTTGATGTTTGCGCATGTAATATCCCAAGCTTCGTAAGTTGTCGGATCCCCCTGAAAATCTGCATACGATGTTGCCTATGCTGTTAGAAATTGAACATTCATTATGCAAAGACTTGTTACCTTGGATGGTCACATGCGCTCCAGACTCCCTTGCCGGGCCAGCCTTCTCGAAGTAGAATGAACTCGCAATAAGTCGGTGCGTGATCTTCTCGATTTTCATCCTGTAATCATCTTTACTCAAGGTGGTCCGGATCTCATCATGCAAACTGTTTATTTGCGTTTTGTCATCCATTTTCGGTGTGCGAGAGATAGTTCTTGGGTTGATACGGATGTATCGCTCAGCCGCTATGGGGGAGGAATTGCCGACAACGTCTTTCTGGAACTCCTGCCATGTCAGTTCTGGATCGAGGACACTTTCTACCCGCTTTTTGAAGATCCCAATCCAGGACTCTACTTCGCCAAAGCCCCTCCATCCAGGTATTGAATGCTTTTCCTTGAGTGCCGGCTTGGCGTGATTGAAGACTTTGCGAACCTGCAAACGTCTGCGGTCAGCATGAGTGTCGTCGTAGGGATTTTCACTGCCTGCCTCATGCCGACCTGTGCCGATAGAGAGGAGAATATCGGGATGGCAATCTTCTACATCGGGCCAAAGCAGCTTGCTTTCATAGTTTGCAATTCGCACAGGGTTATTGTGGAAGATAGCGCCATCTAAGAACCCTTCTCGTGTACGTGAGTTCCTGAATGGTTTGAAGAAGGTCGGTGCAGCTGATGTAGCTCGAGCACTAGCTTCAGGTCAGTCGAGGGGTCTCGTTGATCACGCCATGATTTGGGACTCCTACGCTTCTCGGATCAGTAGATCGCTCTTTGGGTCATCAGATCGAATCAGCTGGTATCCAACTATTGAGGGTGTCAGCGATTGGTGATTCTAGAGCATTACGGGACCTACTTTGCTCGTCGTCGGCTCGGTTGTAGTTGGTGAAGATTACGGCCTGCTCCCCAGTCTCAGTGGCAGAAGTCACGGCGACTTTTCGTGTGCAGCTAATATGGCTCCTTGAAACTCCACCGAAAAGAGCTTCGTCCTTGAACGTGTCGGCTAAGGCTTCCTCTAAGGGCAGCGCTCGGTATTTGGTCGTCCCGAAGCTCACTCCCCCAAGAAACTTGGGAGTGAATGCCTTCTCTACCAGCTTCAGGAATAGTTTTTGGCACTCACTCACACTCCATCCTTTCACACCAAGAGCAAGTGCAAGAATTCCCCCTGTGCTACCGATTTGATTAACAGTCGTCTTGGGTGAGGGCTCATGAATCGCCTTGCCATTGGCATTGGAATTTACTCACCTAGTACCAACAATAAGATCGAAGAAGTCTTGAACTGGAATCCGACCACCTAACTCTGCTTGGACTTGCCGAAGAACTTCAAGGATAATTATCCCTCGCATCCCACCTCTGTTTTCGTTAGTAATGGTTGTAGGGTACCGGAAAATAGCAACTTACCCATCCAATGACAGAACACGCACACCCGCGAGTGGTGGCTTGAAGTAAACTTGCCAAGGTGCCTTGAAAACAGTATGTATTTCATGAAGTGGACAAGATGACATCTCGTAAGAGGCGGAAAGCTCTCGATGGGGCTGACCATAACCTTTAATGCAGGGTGTGCAAAGGACGTGCCCACAGGGGAGTGGATGTTCCGCTAGCTCCCTTAAGCAGCAAAAGCAAGACGAATTACTAAGGAACACCTGAGCGCCTCCAGCGTGGTGGTAGAACTTGTTCACGTTCGAAAGATGAAGCTTCGTAATGATTTCCAGCTCATCGGCCGCCCGGGACGGGAGCATAGCAGATTCCAGTTTTTCCTGGAACTGTGACACCGTCTCCTTCAGATAACGGAACCAGTCGTCGGCAAAGCCGTCAAATGTGAATGTGGCCTCGTAAAAGCCAGCGCCGATTATGCTTCCACGCTGGTTTTGGTGACCTTTAGTGTGGCGGTCCTTCACATTCACACATCTTTCGCCCCTTCTGTTGCGAAATGTGCATGTCGAAAATATTGCACAGAAGTCTTCCAATGCGGCGTCGCAATGTTCCAGATACTGCTTCTCCAGGATTTGTACAATAGGTCCTATAGACGAAGACATTAGCGTGCCAAAATACTATAGGAGATGCGACTGAGATAAGTGTCTCCGAATGCGTACCCTTCAGGCCTTGACGCACAACATCAAGCAGAATACAGGACGAGACCATGAAACTCAGTCGTCTGAAAAGTTCCACGGGCTCGCTAAATCGGTTCTTCATAGCAACAGCAAGCTTGAAGATGTTGCCTCCAAAGTCCAAAGGGATGGGATTGATTTTGAAGGAGATATCCATGAAGTTGAAGGGTGTATGAAGGTCTTGGACAAAATGGTCAAATGCGCATTGAAGGTAGACATTCAGGGACTCCGAATTGGAAAGCCAGCGGGACCTACGCTTGGCGTTAAAGGAGTCGGTGCATCGTCTGGATATCACCTTGTAGAGTTTCGACACTTGCTCGTCGATCATCATGTAGCGACCTTCTCCCGGAATTCGGACGACCGTGATCGATGAATAGTAGCACTCTAAGAGATCTTTCATGGTTCGGATGCGTTTACCGTGTCGTTCCCAGTAGCTCTTGAGGTCGCGATAGGTTGGGTCTCTATCAACGGCCCCTGCAACCTTGGACATGAGCGACTTTGTGGCGTTTTCTGGATCCCATTCTCCCTTCTCAACTTTTGTATCTGTTGCATTCAATGCAATCACTGCATGGGGAAGGGCAGGCTGATTGAGAGACTTTTCCAGTGATGACGATGCCCAGGTAATTAGTAACGAGAGGACGGTGGACTCGAATGTACTATTCCACATGCGTCAGTCTACATGCATGGTTTCATGGCCTATGACTGAATGTCATGACTTACTTTGAGTTACGTAAGACGAAGACAATAACGTCAGAAAATGTGTAGAGCAAGCGAGGATAGAGCTCCGTTACGGCATACTGCCGCTTTAGCGTATCTTGCGAGTTAGCCCACTTTATTTCCCTCTGTGTATAATGAAGGCTTTTGGAGAGTTTCCGCCTTTTGCGACTGTCCCGTTGGGTTGCGTGATCTTTGCTCCTGCCTTGTGGCCCCGAAGCCATATTACGATATTGAACAGCCATTGGAGTGTTCTCACCGCCTTCCAGACCCTCACAATCTGCATAGAGCATGGGATGTTCTCCGGCGTAGCTATTGGGGTCACTATATAAATGAACATCGCCGGAAGTTGGTACACCACTGTTCGAAGTTGAGCCTGCGACGGGGGAAGGGAATCCCCACTCTCGCGTTGGGTGCAATCGTTCTTGTTGATCGATGAGCATCTTGATAAGAGTGCTCTTTCCTGCACCAGTCTGACCGATAAAAGATACCAGCTGTGGATAGCGGACTTTGTATTGCC
Organism: Amniculicola lignicola CBS 123094; assembly: GCA_010015725.1. Taxonomy (NCBI): domain Eukaryota; kingdom Fungi; phylum Ascomycota; class Dothideomycetes; order Pleosporales; family Amniculicolaceae; genus Amniculicola; species Amniculicola lignicola. Next base: position 190,295 of record ML977621.1, on the reverse strand, counting down.
CCGAGTTGCTATCAACCATGATCGCAGAGTACCTGCCATAGTCTTGGAAGATGGGACGCTGCTGGCTATCGCGGGCTATTCCAAACCATGTGGTATCTTCGTCTTCGACGTGCAGTGTTGCCTGACCTCCCAGATCTTTGGGAGGGGTCAAGATATCCTTCAGCCTTCGAACGATTGCCGGATTTGCTTTTTCATGCGGGAGGCCATCCGGACCTGTTCGACCGGCTTTATGAGGCCCCTGGACAACCCAACATGGGTCACAGAAGTTCATACCACAGTACGCGCAGTTCCATATGGGCGACTTGTGGAGCTCGCAGCTCTCGCACACCTTGGGCTCGGTGTCTCGGGGGCCGGCGTCGTGGTGTTCCGGTGTAAGAGGGGCGGCTGGCTTGATGGGAACTTTTGGTAAAATGCCAGTAGACAGCGAACCGCGGTGCTGGCTCACACTTTTGAGCGGGTCTGATTTTGGAGTGATCCTACTGACGGGGATCTCCGCCATGTGCGAAGGAGGACGCGAGGGAGGTGGGCGGTACTTCGAACCAGACATGCCGATTACGTCTGCTCTGAGGATTCCGCAGTGTCTAGGAGATTTATGGTTCTGATACGATTCTAACAAACCTTGCAGCCTCTAACGTCTGCCAGGTGGCCTGCTTTTAACATATCCAGACACAAGGCTGGACTCTAGCCTTGTCCTCTCGAACGGTTCGGTTCCCGAACCGTGCATGGCAGCTGCAAGGTGAATGAAGCCAATTGGTTAGCATGAAAGCCATGGATCGACTCTGGCAGCCTCGAACACCTCCCTCATGAGATTATAGGTTCTCGGGGCGCTTATGGATGCTCGGCTGCAGTTGAGGAGGCCCTACAGTGCAGATCAATACGGCGAGGGCGAGGATCCAGAACAGGCTTATTATTGCGTCAGGGTTCTGCAGAACGGGAGAGCATCAGTAGGTCTTTTCACGATTTCCCAGAGAATGAGACGACGCCTGGGGCCTACCTCTACGAGGAATCGTCTCTCTCTACTGAAACGAGGGTGTGTGGGGTGATGCATAGATCAGGCGCTCTTTAATTCATATGGAAGCCAAAGTTTGAATCGTAGAATTGATTGTTCGAATATTAGAGTCAGATCTCCATTCATTCATGCCACACAGTGCGTCAAGTCAAGATAAATTCAATCTTTCAAACAATCAGCCTTAAACTCGAGGGTGTACGTTTCAATTATTACTATTATCCAGATAGGGCTAAAACCAGAGACGAGAGATCTTGGTCAAAATTACTCTTTCTTATGGCAATAACTCTCCTGTGTAGTTTCATTCCGATTCATTGATTGGTATCTGGATGGGGATATTCGGGCTCATATGTAGAACCTATGGTATGTATACTCAATCAACTGAGACCGATTTTGGCGTATAGTCATACTGAACGAGGTCTAGTCAAGTTTCATGGTCAAGTGGCAGACAAAGGAAATACAGAAACTCCAGTTGTCCAAAGTATGGTCAACGATAGGTTGGATGGTCAACGTGATTGCGCACTGACATTCCCCTCCAGTATGGCGCGTAGACTCCTCTGTCAATTTCAACGCTGGGGTGAAACCTGGACATCATTCACACATCAATGCACCTTCAACTCCGTTTTTACAAAGTTCTACGTCTTTGTTGAAAACCCGTCCATGGCAGTGTTTCTGTTGCTAATATTGCTTTTTAACCCGTCCCAAGTCAGAGATCTAGAGAGATCACAAGCTATCGAGCGAGCGATAGGTCAAGTGTAGTTCAGCCTCGCTCAGCCTTGTCTCGAGTTTGATCAGACGAATTTGCGAAGAGCAGTTCCCCATCATATACGAGGATCTAATATGCCGGGCGATCTCGAAATATTCCGATGATGGTGTTGCTCATGTGAAGGGGACAACAACCTTCAAAATGATTATGGTGGCAGCTACTGTAGGAACCATCGGAGATGCCGAAGACGCCACATCATCAAGTAGACCAATTCTCTGAAGCGCATCCAAGAGAGCGGCCCAAGCGTGGTGGGAAAGCTAAGAACCCAGCTGAGCGCAGCGGTTCAAAATCTCCACATCAAGATCATCGCCAAGACCAGCGTGGATGCTGATCCCGCAGAGTCTCAAGATGCAGAAGAGAGCAAATACTAAATTTAACCTGCAGAAAGAGTCGAGAAAAATATCATCAGGAGATGGCAGTCTGTGCCAACTGCATAGGACTAGGGTATATTTTCAAACGCTACATCTAGCAGTACGACATACTTAGCCTTCAAACCGAAGAAATGAAATCCAGCGCAAGTAAAAAACCCACAGTCAAGCCATTGGCGCTGCTGCTGCACGTGAAGCAATATCTTCCTGAGGATGACGAAAGGGGTGCAGAAATCGCCTAGGTCGCCAGTTCTAATGGGGATATTCGAAGATCCCTGACCTGGGGTCATTTGGATACCAAGGTGTCATTGAAACACATCTGGGCAACTCGGTTGGGAGGCGGCATCGTATTTGGCTATAATGGCTTGCGTAATGAAATGGTGCGATGAATTTCCTCAACCAAGTAGCCTTTCCATGGAAACAGTACAGAACTGTCGTTTTCGCAATGCTTTGTGAGAGCGTGTTATTCAGGATCCGAAAACCCGCCCTGTATCTTCCCCGCACTCGGTACGCCATATCTCAACTCCAATCCCCGCAACCGTTGACTAGTCTTCGCACCAAAGGAACATGGAATGGTTCCGACCGATTTCTTGACGTCTTGAAGTGCAGCTAGCAGCCCCGCGCGCCGGGACCTCTTTGACCGTTAGCATGTCCTGTCCTTCTGATTCAGCATTCGCCAACAGCATCGTGAGCTGAGAACGAGAAAGTAAAAGGATGACAACAGTGACCCCAGTCATTAACACCATGCGCGCCGCTCGATATTACGGGAAAGAAGACATTCGCATACAATCCATCCCCATTCAACCTTGCGGAAAAGACCAAATTCGGATCGCGCCAGCATATGTCGGAATATGCGGCACAGATCTCCACGAGTATCTGGGAGGCCCAACCTTTGCACCTGCCAGCCCCCACCCACTCACTGGCGACACGATTCCCATAACCTTGGGCCACGAATTCTCGGGTATCGTCACTGAGGTCGGAGATGGCATCACAACCTTCAGGAAAGGGGAGCATGTCGTAATCCAGCCCTCAATTTACTGTGGAACATGCAGCGCCTGCAAGAATGGGGTGGAGAATGTCTGTGAAACGGGCGGATTCATCGGGTTGAGTGGCGCTGGGGGCGGCTTGAGTGAAAGTGTTGTGGTTTCTGAACGTGCGCTACTGAAGCTTCCCGACAACATCCCTCTAGATGTAGGCGCGTTGGTAGAGCCGTTATCTGTAGCATGGCACGCTATTACAGCCTCCCCACACCACCCTGATTCAACAGTGTTAGTTCTCGGAGGAGGCCCCATTGGCCTTGCAGTCGTACAGTGTCTGGTTGCGCTCAAGACGAGGAAGGTCATTATGAGCGAGGTGTCGGGAACGCGGCAGAAGTTTGCAGAAGAGTTTGGAGCCCATCATATCCTGAACCCGAAGGAATGCGATGTGATAGCCACGAGTAAAGAATTGAGTGGAGGGGGAGGCCCTGATGTTGTGTTTGACTGTGCAGGTGTCCCGGCAAGTATCAAGACAGCTTGCCAAGCAGTAAAGGCGAAGGGGACAGTCGTGAACGTTGCCATTTGGGAGAAAGAAGTCCCATTTCAACCCAACATGTTGGTTTTCAAGGAGGCAATGTACACCGCGGTTCTGGGATATCAGAGAAAGGATTTTCAAGCTGTCATTGATCACATAGCGGATGGTAGGCGAGGGGCAACGTGAAATGGACGAGAACGAGGCTAATATGGGATTAGGGACGTTGAAGCCAAGCAAGATGATCACGAGCAAGATTCAGCTAGATGATCTAGTAGAAAAGGGCATCAAGGCCTTGATTGAGGATAAAGAGAGTCACGTGAAGATTTTGGTTCATGTTGGGACAAACACAGGGTAGGTGAGGGGTAGATTTGTCGAACCGTACGTTGGATGATTGTATGAAAGCATGTGTGGGGAAACTCCACCACGGATTATTTTGCACCAGGAATGAAAAGAGCGTGCCACGTCTCGGTGCTCATCAGGTCCTTCTCGCAAAAAGAAAATCTAGCTAGTTGAGAAGACTGAGAAATTGAGATGTGGCTACTAGCAAAAGAGATTTTCCTCAATTCCAAATCATCATCTTTCATATCGTTCATACAATCCGATATTCTTTTCGGATCTCCTCCGGCACGACAAAAGACCCATAAAAGCTCACCCTTCCCTTCTTCAATCGATGGTTCAGCGGCACCTCTGGCATATCAAAGCTCGCCTGCACTGGCCCACTGCGCTGAACAAAACTCTGAAACCCTGCAATCCCCGGTCCAGTAGTTCCATCCTCCCTCAAACCCTCCCCATATAGTGCAATACCACTGTGTCCATCTGGGGGATCAAAATCTGGCGAGACGCGGTACAGGAGCGCTCGAGAAATGAAATGTTCCCACACTTCGCGAGGCTGGGCGCGAGAGGGTTTTGTCGGTGGAAGCGATTGGCGGAGAAAGATACCTTCGCCTACGACAAGGATTTCCGAAGGGATGGCACATTTCAGAGTTTTGGATCTGCGGTTGATGTCTGTGTCGCTGAGGATCTTCAGAGGAGTCACTTGACGACGGAGGCAATTCCATGTCTCGCGGGACAACCAGCCAAGATCCGGGATGGGAGACGTGATGGAGGAGAGGATATTAACCGCGGAGGGTAGCGGTTTGATCACAGTGAGATCATGCACAAACCCTTCAGGGTAAAGCTCAGCTTGTGGGTCGAAAGTTTTCTCTATCGTGCCGACCTTGACAATGATTAGCGTATGCATCAGCACAGACGGGTCAGCTCACTTTTTCGTTTCCGGCCCAAATCTCAACTTGTTCGTTCCAGTCTCTCTCCAGTACCTCATAAGGCTCTTTGCGGAAAATAGCGGGGCGATGACTTCTTCCAAGAATAGCTTCGGTAATGACGTGTGAAGACATGAGCAGTTTTGACTCCCCGTCTTTGGCCACTCTCAAGCCTATCCGGCCTGCGAACTTCTCCTTTCTCAACGTGGATTTCATGCGAGCTTCAATGAAATCGTTGAGTTGAAGGGGCTGCGATACAACGTTGTGTGTTGGTCTACCGGTAAGCTGACTGAATATTGAGGACATGGTAGATGTCTGAGTTGTCTGGACGGCCTTGGATTTGGTCTCAGTCTTAGCGGGTATCATGGTTGCATCCATAGATTGTGTGATATAGCACACCTTCAACCCACCATACTTGTGGGGGAGGTGTGAAGATGCCCATGTGGTGTCAAAGTCCTCGGGGACAAGGATCTGGAGGAGTCCATTTACAAGGACATACATCCCTATACTCCCTCCGAATGTCAAAAATATGTCCCTGATAACATCAAGTTCCAGCTTTGCGGTGCAGTCTAGAGGCGACGAAGGTCTTGGATCTGGTGGTGGATTCACTGCTCCGCCCAATGGGGGCCATTGGTATTCGACTGGGATGACGACTGGGGCGCCACCAATCGTGAGAGGGACGTTCTTGGGTACATCGGCCTCCATTGGTGTACATGTCCAAGATCCACGGGGCACATCTGCATCGCTGTGTATTTGGTGATACTCAACATCCCATTGCCAGTCTTCGGGGAGTTGGTCCCGGAGCTCTTCCCAGTTGTCGACGTCCAAGCCTCCATACGTGGGGAAGAAATGGACTTCATCACGGACGAGAGCTTCCTCATCGCCTGATTCAGTACTGGCCACCAGATTCCCTTCAGTCGTGGTTTCCATTTCACTAATATTCTCCGGGGCTTCACTCTGAGTCTGCAGTCCCTTGTGATAATCAGCTACTTCCGCCATCCCCCTAATCGACGGGAATTCCATTATCTCATCCACATCTAACCATAACGTTTTCTTTTTCGCCAATGCAGACATTCTGACCAAACCTAAGGAGTCAATACCTAGTTGGAAGATGTTCCGGTCTCGGGGGATATCCTTTGCGTCGAGGCTGAGGGCATCGCCAACAATATTGCGTACAGCATGTTCTGTGGGCGTGTCTTCCCGTGGGATGTCATCAGATTTTCCTCCTTCATTTGCTTCCTGTATGAGTCTTTGTGCTTCATCCGGCTTTCCCCGTTGGGCATCAGACCGGAGCTTAGATATCAGCGGTGATGATGGCATTGTAAGAGCCTTGACGTTTTTCCTCCTCCAATTCCTCGGGTTATTGTTGCGTTGGTCCCTACTCTGCCAGAAGAGCCTAGGGCTTGATGATTCAGCAGCATCAATCGTAGAACTACTATCATACTCGCAGGGGCTCTCCATCTCGCCAAGATCTTGTTGACTGAACAGGCTTGGCTTCGGTGTTGCAAAATGAGATCCTTTTTCACCGCGCCAGGGATGCGGGCTCGCGGTGGTGTGAACCACATTCACCTGTTCGAGGTTGCTTCTATCACCCGAAGATAAGTCTGGTCCTCTAGGAGACGATTCAGGCTCTGCAGGTAGTCGCTCATTTGTTATCTCGACTCTCCCTCTCGTCTCAGATTCATCAATGAGACCCATCAAACGAAGTCGCTCCTCCAGAGACATGTATGTAGGCCTCAAATCATGAGCAGACGGCTGTTGCGATCCGCGTTCTTCCAGCGACATCTTCGGGTGTTCGATTTGTTCCGCCTGCATCTCAACATTCTTCTCAGACGTTTCGCCATTATCGACAGACTTGTCAAACCGAATCAACTCAGAGGTATCCGTCGCTTTCGGGGGAGGACTTAGAGGAGGAGCCAGTAGAGTGAAACTGATCTCGCCCATTCCTGACTGGCCATCTTCTTCAGAGCCCATACGGTCATCACCGGGCTTTGGTTTCTCGTCCTCTTCGGTATCTGGGTGCCTGTCCTCTACATCCGCGGTGAAGCCAGTTCGATCTGAAGCCATGGAAATGGTGGATTCTGCTCTTTCTACCACATTATACAAAGGCTTGATCTGACGGCGCGGGCCATTTTCTTCGCTGCCCTTTGTTCGCCTTTCTACGACATGCTGCGAAGGTTTGATCTGACTGCGCGGAGCATCTTTTTGACCACCCTCTGTCACTGTAGGGTTTGTTGCAGGAACTGTGTTCTTTTCATGTTGGTCTTCTGTTGCCTCCTGCCAACGCCGAAGATACCACTGCGCCGCTGTTGCAGGCTCCCCCTCGGAAATTCGTTGATCATTGTGATCCTCATCTGATGGAAGGTCTGTATTTGCCGTATCCGAAAGATTTATTTCTTGCGGTTGATCTTCGTCAATCATATGAGGAGCCTTGCTGGGTGTTTCGGCTACAGATGATGCTCTATCATTCTTAGCAGTGTTACTTTCAACTTGTTCCAGGAGTGCCAATTGTTCCTTGATAGGTTCGGCTGATCGTTCCAAAGCTCCCCTTCGCTGTTGCTTCACGGCAGATGTGCCACCACTCCCAGCCGTGACTGCACTCTCTGGTTTGACTTCGTTGTCTTGCCGATCCTTCGGTGTGGCTAATGTCTCCCCTTTTAGGATGAATTGAGGACTGCGCAATTGGTAGTGAGGAACTGCAATGCCCAAAGGGGTTTGTGAAAGTCCAAAGGCCTTGGCATGGGTCGGCGTTGTGGGCATGTTTATGCCATAAATTCTATATTCATAACCACGGGAGTCCCAAACATCCTCCTCCAAATTAGGCGGATCCTTAGGATCAATGACTGTTTCTTGCGATAATACTTGTTCCGTCACTGGTGGTGAATCACGAGGTCGAAGTATAATCTCTCCTCTCTTCCCAATGGACTGTACAGTGAATTGCCTTGTCGAACTCTGCGCTTGACCGCTCTGATCTGGACCGATATTGGAAGCCTGGCGCTGGAAAGATACGGTCTCAGCATTCGGGCGCCTGTTGTTTGCTACCGTGCTCCTGATGGGAGCTATAGGTGTGGTTTTACGCTGCGCTGCTCTTGGTGTTTCCGAAATACTTGCACTTTGTGCATATTTAGCGTTGCGGGCATCCTCCATAACACCAACCTCTTGAGAGAGCCCGACAAACTCCTCTGAAATCCAGCCTATCTCACCAGGCCCATTTTCCACGAGAAGCCATCCTTCAGGGCCACGGCCGAGAACTGAAAGCAACTCGCCTTCACGAAGTAAGAGCATACCGGTGTTTGCAGATACGAAATCAAACAAAACCACAACTTTCCCGCTCGTTTCCGCTGCTACAGGGGCAACACCAAACGACTGTGGCCCTGTTGCGGGGCTCTTTGCCGGTCTTGGTAGATCTCGTTCAGTATCACACTCTCGCAATTTTCCCCGTGCCTCACCCAACTTGACTCCATCTTCAGTTGGACTGGTCTTACTCTTGGATCTCAAGCTTAGAAAGCTTGAAGACCTCACGCATTCCTGCTCCGACCTCTTACATTGATTACAAGGTATTTGACCGTCACACTTCACTTTCCTCTTTTGACAATTTTGGCAGCGTGGCGTTGACGGTTTCGGGGACGGAATTGGTTCGAGGTCGTATGTTAGACTTGGTTGACACTTCCTGGCAGTTCTCTTACAGTATCCACAGGGGATTTCTCCATCACAGGGTTCATTGGAATAACAACTGCATGCCAGACAAGGCTTCTCTGAAGGAAGATCAGATTTTGTCGCTACTGGCAGAGTGGAGGAATGAGGATTTGACGGCCAAGGCAGATCAGTCTTTGGCAACATGGATGGCACTTTCACCTCCTTCAAGTCGACCTTCGATGCAGCCCAAGCCCCTCCCCCTAGTGCCAGGGGGAGTAAGGCGGGCGCGAAAATGCTCAACCCCCCAATCGCGGCGGAGGCCCCGATGGACACTGCATTTATAGGCTTTGTAGCGGTAGCCTTGGGAGACCCTTGGAAGAAATCGTTGTTACTCCGACTGGAGTCTCGATTCACGGGGCGCAGTTGTTGATCTGGGGAGGGGCTTTGGTTTTGGCTTTGGCTGCGATTCCGGCTGCGACTGTAACTGCGTGATCCACTTGTGTTTTGGTGACTGCTTCTGCTACGGTTCCTACTCTGTGTTCGTGGACTACTTCTGTCTTGATGTCGGCTAAGGCTCTGTTCTCGCTGGCTGGGTCGGCTCCATACTTGATCCAGACCAGAATCATCATCCTCAAAAGCATCATCCCGTAGTAGATCTCTCATAGACTTCTGGGTAGATCTTCTGTTGTGATCTGGATTTCGAACTCGACTGCCGCTCCGCTGTCTACTCCTGCTTCCATTCTGGCTCCTGCTCTGGTGTCTACTTCGATCCCGACTTCGTGCACGACTATGGCTACGACGATGAGGATGGGTTCCATGCCGAACGATGACCTCATCAACCTCTTGATCCTCATGAAATATTAGGTAGTCGGTGTTGGGCAGTCCAGGCTCGGGATTTGGGGTGACAGGCAAATCGACTTCTCGCTGAAGGTTCTGCGTTTCCGGTGGGGATTGGGGATGACGGTCCTCATCCCCTCTCCTCAATCCGCTTGCCTTAGCCGAAGACTGTTGATACTCTACGCTTAGCGTACTGCCATACAGTCGCAACCCGTTCAGCTTCGCGTAGACCGCCGTCGCGTCTTCAGCGTTCGCGAAGTTTGCCTCTGCTATACAACCAAGCGTGCCGAAGATGTAGTCAAGAGAGTCCGGTTGGGGCAGCTTCAGGGCTTTCATTAAATTAATGAGCACCTGTCTGCTCAGTTTTTCTGGAATGTGTTTTATCCGGATTTTAAACGGATCAACAACCTTTGACCAGGGAACAGTAGTTGTCTCGTTAGGCCTTGCTCTATTATCAGAACTTCCATCGAGTGTCGCGTGTGAGCTGCTGAACTTATAGAAAGAACTTCGCGCGACGTGAGTTTCGGCATTAGACCGACCAGCAACTCTTTCAATGAGACCCGGGCTGTTAGGCACCCTTGAAAAAGAAACTGCGGGTGTCCCCATGTCATCATCCTCCTTTTGTCTACCATCAACATTCTGCTTTCCTTTCCCTTTCCTCTCTCTGGGGACCTCGCGGCTCAGAGGTTGCACACCCGACATTGAGTAATACTCTCAATTAGCCGTGTCAGGTGTGTTGAAGGCTCGGGATTGTATAGGTACGTTGTCTGCTGAAACATAATCTTTCTTCCCAGGCACCTTCTTGCTCTTTCATACATGCAACACAACCCTCTCTCGCACTACAGATGTGAAAACTCCAGAATCCGTAGCTCAAATGAAGAAACAAGGCTGGGCAAGGCTGAACGGCGCTTCGCTTGTTCTTCGATACCCTACAACGTTAACAACGTTCCAAACCACAGCTTTAACAGCAAGGATCCACTCAAGAATGCAGGAGGTATTAAAATGAAGATAGTAAAGGGGTGAGGGACGCCGTTGAAGACACTGTTGTTGAGGTTGAAGGGTAAAGATGTCCAAAGTGGCAGCACAAGGCCAAAGCACGAGTATCTCGTCTGCGCCACGATGAGGTCTGTGCACGGTCACGTGCCGTAGCATTCACTCCAGGCGTTTTTAGCTTGGCCCAACTCTTCTACAGACAATTTCTAACGTGCAACTCCCCAAACTCGGCATCTAAATATCCAGTCTGAGCGTTTGCTTGATCTAAATTCACGCCCCCAACGACACCACCCCTTGTATCAACCCATACGTTATACTGATTGTCCATGAAGCGTCTCCAGGATAGACTTGGAAGGTGAAGGAGTTGCGCAAGACAGGTAATGACGTATTCGAAATTCATCCAATAGCACATGGGAAATCAGGGCGGCTCTGTTGGATGCTTGTAATGTTCTCATGAATGAATCCAGTAATAAGTCATGACATACCCTGACTTTTGATGGATAAACCAGGTACGGTGGTAAGCCTAGGTACTTCCAGGATCCTTTAGTGTAAACTCGCTCGTTGCGAGTTGTGGGGAGAGGCGAAGATTGGGGATACCATGGGAGCAAACGCTTCAGGCAGGGGTTCGCGAAGGAATTCTCCGGAGGGTGTGCAGTTTGGTACCTTGAGAGACTCGTGGGACCATCCCATGTGGTCGCGATGCTGGGGCACCGTATCCAAGTCAACGCAGATTTCCGCCAGCTCCTAACGCTTCCCTCCCACCCTCACATTACTAGTACAATGTCGAAATACTTGTGCATGCGCCCATATTTGTTACCATCTTCATTTCTCTCTGAAATCGAGGCGGCGTTGTTGCTGTGGAGCTTAGCGGAAATCAGGCTGCCACTACTAAGGCCAAAGCATTATCTGGACGGAAGATATTCCCTCCAACGCCCTCCCACGCCCTTACCCGTTGGAATTACTGTTTAAGTGTCTGGGAGCATGTGCATGCATAAGCAAATACCACAATAACGTTTTTGGATGCAGCGCTTCTTGCGTTGCCACTATCGAGCAGCGCGTACCTACGCGCAAAAGAAGCATTTGAGGTTCCAGTTTCGGTGGCACCTTGTATTCATTCACGCGTTTCCGAAAATCACGACAGCCAATCTTCATACGCTTGCTCGGCTCCCTAGGGCGCACCTATTCCCTCAGACCGACAATACAACAAGCACCTGGCTCGTCAACATACAAGCTCCCTTCAAAAGCCGTCCCACACAGTTCCACTACCCATTTAGAATCTCCGTTTTCTATCCAACAATCAATTAACAATGCCCTCCCCCACCTCCCACCACCACCACCACCACCACCCCGTCCTCATAGCTTCCTTCTCCTTCTCCGCCCAAAACGCCGAACTCACACAGGCCTACCCAAACCCCACTTCCCACCCCTTCCCCGTGCGCGTACCCGCCAATCCCAACCACCCCCATCTCGAACAAGTCCTATACCACATCCCCGGATACAGATATCCCCACACCCTCGACTGGCTCGCCAAATACACCACCGCCGACGAAGCAGCCATAATCCGCGAATTCGAGAACATCAAGGCTAAGAATTTCGCTGATAGGGCGTTTGAGACAGAGATGGTGTGGCCGGTTGCTGCGAGTTTTTGCAGTTCGTTTGCGCCTGGGGGACCGCTGGGGGAGAAGCAGGGGGTGGACGGGTCATTGGGCGGGTGGGGCGTTTATGTTTCGGATCTGTGCGTATTAGGTTCCTCGTGTGTGGACTCTTGAGGAGGAGTAAATGCTGAATTTTGGTAACGATAGGGTTGTCATGGGTTTCGAATGGGTGGTTCGACGTATGAATTTCCCCGTTCCGACATTAACCGCGTTGGATACAACGCTCTCTGCACAAGACCCTGCTCCCATCCAACCTACTCGGAGAATGCCTGGTGGGTGGGTGGATCTGGAACCGTCTGCTCTGGTCAAACCGGCGACTTCTCGCGGCCGTGGATGGGGAAATTGCCCTCGATCTCGCACCACAACAGTGCCGAACGCATCCGCAGAAGCTCAATCCGACACCGAGCCCGACACAGACACGGAGCAGTATCTCCCCAGCGCTGCTTTCAAGGAAAATCTATACCCCAAACTCCAGCCTATCGTTGGGAATGCGTATGCCTTCATCATGTCCTCGACCGGGAATCTGGGACCCATCACTGGCGCGTTCGAAACCCATTTGATGACGAAAGCCGGCTTGACTCGTCCGCCAGCGTATATATTAGCTACGGCGTTGCAAATCGGGGGACGGATTCCGGAAAACGGGGTGTTGGTGCAGTGGGTTGGGGATCGATGGGTCGTCAAGTACTCATTCGAGGACGGCTACGAAGAGCGTGCAAACAGGCCATCCGCAGATATTCCGTCCACCGATGAAGGCATGCAGATTCAAAACCAGGCTTCGGAAATCAAGACGTCCAAGGGTCGAATGTTTGCGAGGCAAAGCTTCCCCCCGGTATGGCAGACTGGAAGGACCACGAGAAAGCGTCGGCGGAGGGATCCGCTTGGGGCGCTCCACAGTTCTCCTATTCGGAAACGATGGTGCAAGGACAAGGGAGCTCAGCCTCGTGCTGGCCGTGTAGCCCAGGGGAATAGCGTGGCAAGGGAAGGGGTCTAGTCGAGTGCGAATGTTGGTAGGACTCTCTCCTGTACAGCAAGTCTGTGTCCTTGAATGAAGATATAAAGTGGGTGCACGATGTCTCTCCCTTTCTCATCCCCGTGTTTATAATACGTATTCCGATATCCATCTCCCCATTTATTCTCTCACGCTGTTTGTATCATAGACAGATCCTAAGCAAATGCGACACATGATCACATTGAATTTGATTCTGGGACTTCGTTGTGGTCTGCATGTGGATTCTTTAACGCCTGTCCTCTCTGGCTTTGCATTTCTTGATCAAGAATACATAATCAGACTTACTTGCCAATCCCCCCCTACACACAGCCCAACACCCGAAAAGGCCTAGAATCACCATCCACCACTAAGCCCTCACGCCCATCCAACTACACCAAAAGGAACTTCCAGACACGTAGGTCATTATTAACAAGGGTACGCACTACGATGCATTACTTGGCAGACTGAATTCGTACATACGAGTAGTCCGCACTATCCTCACCTCCAACATCCCCCTAATCTACGACTCCCCAAACACCAGCCAACACCCACCCCACCCTACCAAATACCCCACCCAAATTACCAATCTATACAAAAAAGAACCAGACACACAAATAAGTACCATGCGACGAGCAAACCATCACATCACCATCCCCCATCTATACCCCACCCCTTATGCACGCTGAAATGCAACAAACACACTCGTTACAATGCCCACTTCCCCCTCCCCCTCCCTCCCCAACCCACCCCCTACTTCTCCTTCCTCCCAATCCCCACCCTCAACCTCCCAAACCCAATTTTCCGCACCCCGCTCGCCCCCGCCGCCCCACCCGCTTCGTCTCCCTCCTCCCCCTCATCTTTCTCCTTCGCCCTCTCATCCTTAGTCGGCACACGTGGTTGATCCGCAAACCTGATGCCCAGCGGCTTAGGCGGTGCTTCCACCTCCCTCTCTCTCTCCCTCTCCCTCTCCCTCTCCTTTTCCTTTTCCTTTTGCTGACTCGCCGGACTCTGCGGCACATGAGAAGCCTCACCCTGCGCCCGACTCCGCTTAGGCGACAACCCATGCTCACCATGATGACCATGTCTATTCCCATGACCCTGCGTCCCCCTCCCCGTCTCCAGCGGATCGCCCTCCTCCTCCTGCTCGCTGTCACTCTCGGGACTCGAATCATCGTGGCCCAGCCCCAGCGCACCCAATCGCCTCTTCCGCTCCGCCGCCGTCTCGCCGACATCCATGTGGGACTTGGGTCCCTTCATTGCGCCCTCTCTCGTCGGACTCGGGGTTTCGCTCCTGGGTCGACTGGGGGAAGGCGAGGGTTCTAGCGCTGCAAGGCGCCTTCTTCGTTCAGCGGGGGATTCCTGTTGGCGGGTGGGGTCTTCGTCTGCGGCGTAGCCGTCGTCATGTGCACGGTCTGCGAGGCGGCGGCGGCGCTGGGCTGCTGTTTCGGTCTTGCTGCCGCGGTCCATGGAGAAGCGTGCGAGGTTCTGGCGGACAGAGTGGAAGGGGATATCTTCCTCGTCGCTATCGACAAGCGTCAGGCCCTCGGGGCCTGTCTTCCTGCCCTCGCTTTTCGCGTCTTTGCTAGAGATGCGGTGGATTTCGGCTTCGCCTTCTTCGCCGACGACGGGGGGGACGTGGGCGCTGGACGCTGCTCGCCTCCTTGCATGGTCCGTTGCGTCCTGTCTTGCCTCGTGCTTGACAATTTCTGGCGCATCGCTGTTCTCTACAAACTTGGCCCGCGCCTTGGGATCCATGTGGGACATTTGCTGGATGAATTCGGCCTTGGACATGCGGCGTCCGCCAGCCGTGACTGTGAAGCGAATACGATCGTCATCGTCTTCATCCGTGTGTTTCTTCTTCCTCGGATCTGTGCCTACACCAGGAGTCTCTGCAGGCCCCGCTTCCCCAGAATGCGTCGGCATGCCAAAGTATCCACCCATCTTGCGCACGCTCTGCATAGCACGGCCACCAGCTTCAGCCATGGACCCCATGCGATCAACCCCCGGGCGCTGTCCCTCTTTCGAGGGTCCTGGGATGTCGTACTTTTTGATAACCTCACCATCCTCGTCTTCCACGATGATCGTATTGCCGAATTGATACGCAAGAGCCGGACCGCGTTTCTGAGGAGGTCGCTGTACTCGAGGAGGCACAGATGGTTCCTCGCCTTCGTGACGGCCGGCGCGTCCGGAGAAACTCTCCATTCGCTTCCGCATGTTCTTCCAGTGAGTTGGGTGCTCCACGCCGTCCTTGATCGCTTCGACGGCCCTGCCCGGTGCTTCTTCAAGATCACCACCATGCTCCGTCTGCGCGACGCCATGCCTGACATCCTTCTCCGACATGAGACGTTTAGCCTCGGCGTTGTCGCGTTGGCTACGCTCTCGTGACGTTTCGCCTCTCGCGCTTTCTCTCACTCCTAGCACGTTCCCTTCCTCATCCTCAATCACAGTGTTATGGCCCTCTTGGTACATCTCACCCTCAAATTCGCGGCGTCCGTGCTTCTCCTTCGTCGTCGAACTCTCGGGTGAGTCATCGACAGCAATAGTATCAGAATCTGCCAGGGGCGACGTCGGTTCATGTTGGTCCTTGCGACTTCTCCCAGGCGTGATGGCAGACTGTGAGATGGGTCCACCTGGTCCGCGACCCGCATCCCACTTCCTGCGACGAGCAGAAGGCCGGATAGAGCTGGATCGACTTGAATTGTCCTCGTCCTTTTGCCGACGCAGGAAGTTGCCAGGGAGACCGATAGGGGGGAGAAGGCCTGGGGCAGTCTCCGTCTTCTCATCAGCTGATGACTCCGAGGGTCGTCGGCCAAGGGACATGGAAGATTTCGAGCGAGACTGGATACGCGGAAGCCTCTCCATCCAGCTCGGGCCATCTTCGTTCGCCTGAGTGTACGAGAGGGAGATGGTGAGAGTATTGATATGTTTTCCGAGCGTAAATACAGCAATCGAACTGCCGTGGACAAGAATGCTGCATATGACCAAGAAACACGTAATGGGCCATATCATCTCAATGATATTCAGGTGTTCGAATCCCGGCTCAGGCAACACGGCGAGTGGAGTAGTTTCGTGAGTCTCCAGCTCCGCTCGCGCCAGGATGGCCACGAAGAGACCACCGACGCCAATAGGACCAAAATGGCCGGCGAAAAGGGCCTCGCGCCAGGTCTTGATATCAGGAATGACTGGTTTGAGAGCCAACATGATGGGTATGCGGCGGAAAAGCAAGACCATAATGCCGAGGACGACAAGCCGCCAGGGGCTGAGTCCGATGATGTCCGAGTTGAACTGCTCCCAGGGAATGATGGCGCCAAAGTAGACGAAAAAGGCCAAATTGATCAGCAAATCAATGACGTTGGACACATGGGCCTCCTCCGTCTTTTCGAGAAACCAGCCGTCGTTGGAGAAACCGACCCCCGCCGCGAAGCCTACAAGCAGGTCGTCCATGCCCAAGATACTACCGGATCCAGCGCAGAACAGGGCAAGGACGAAATAGAACACGAGGAAGCTTTCTCGATCGATGAGGTCGCGTTCATGGGCATACCGAATAGCGCGGCGCGCAGCGTACCCGATGACAACGCCATATATGGCGCCGAAGATGCACTCATACAGGACGGTGTAGCAGAACCAGTGGAAAGTCGCCTTGTTCGCATCCGGGCGGTATCGAATAATGTAGATAGCCAGATAGATGAACGGAAACGCCATACCATCGTTGCAGCCCGACTCAGCGGAAAGCAAATCTCTCAAATGCTTGGGCACTCGTTTCGCGAATTTTCCCTTTCCGACCACAGACGAAGCCAGCACAGGATCCGTCGCCGTCACGCACGCGGCAATGCACAAGCTGTCCAGCCAATTGAGGTGCGAGCCAAACATCCACCAGATGAACAGACTCGTAATCAGCCAGCCATACGTCATGACGGGAATCAGCAGCAGCGTGACGGATTTCCAGTGCTTTTCCATGTACGAGCGCGGCAGCTCGACGCCCACGGCGAAACACTGCACGACGAGCACAATGCGCGAGAACTCGAGCGTGATGAGATCGGTATTGCCCCATTCCAGGGGATTTATGAGGTCGGCGGCATGCGGGCCGAAAATGATGCCGCAGATGGTCGCCACGGTCGCTTCGCCAATGTACAAGCGCTCCTTGATAATGGACGAGCACAACATGAACAAGCTCGTGAAGCCGCCCAGGATGATGTAGACCAGATGCGGCCGGGTGATGGAGAGGTGGTCCCAGGCCATTTTTGCTATATTTTATAATTTCTCCGCGTAGGAACGAGAGTGTAGATTTATTTTCGTCCAAAGAGTGAGATGGCTGCTATGTCGGCAGCACGGAATGGCCGGGCCCAGTGAGGCCGGGGATGCGCGTCGGTCGAGGATCGAAATGTTTCGCTGGAGGCATGTATGTATCGTCGCGCCCAGTCGCCGCTCCCCAAAGTGCCCTTCTGGCAGCGTGAAGCGTGGGAGGCGCGGTGCGGAGGTGGTCGGCGCAATGTCTATCGCCGCAGAAGTCGCAGTCTGTTTCCAAACGTCAATAAATGCACCTAGGGGGCGTCGCGCAGCGCATCAAGAAATACAGAAGCAAAGTCCGGCAGAGCTTACCCACGCAGTCTTGCAAGTGACGCTTTTCTTGGAACTCTTGGTACCGGCCTGTTCAACACACGCCAGAAAAATGTTGCCGCGGAACGGGTCTAGTTCGGAAGCCGTGAGCAAGCTGCCCAGGCCTGTCACACTGTTGTGCTGGCGCCTCAATTGGTGTGCAATTGCACTCGCGTCGGTGTCAAAAGCCCGATTGTCAATCCTCACACTGGAAAAAGTGGCAGAGGAGAGAGAGGAGTGCAGCGGCGCGCGGTGCTCAGCGGCGGGCACAGAGAGTTTAAACCCAGCACCTCATTATCGAGCTCGGCCATCTGGGCGCATCTTGGCACTCTCCTCAACCAATAGCGGAACCTGGACGGCCATCTCAGCAGCCGATTCCACCCCGGCTCTACGCCTCACGGCTCCTCGCTATCTGGTCCTCAACCGATAAAAGATAAATAAGAAGCAGCGCCGACCAGGGTAGGAGCGGGTTTGCGTCGCTAGAGCCCCTTGGCCCCTTTGCTGGATGATAACAGCGCCGACACATTGTGACTTTCCGCTCGACAGAGGTCCCAAAAAAGCACTAACTATGTAATGGAGACGAGCTGCAGTGCAGTGGATGGACATGTCGAAGCGAGCACATCACCCATTTCTGCACCCGCCGCAGCACCGCCGCCGCATCCCCCCAATCCTTCCCCCATTTAGACTCCACTGCTCGCGCCACGTGCCGCTTCCCCCAACGCTCCCAGCCCATGCTCCCGCGTCCCCGTGCTGACAAAGGCAGCGCCCGCACCTCGCAGCTATCCTGATTGGGCGAACTCACTGCTTCGTGGGAGTAAAGCCCGTCACATGATGTGCGAAGCCCAACGGCGGTATGCACGCCGGGACAACATCTTCGCATAGGAGACCTCGTCAGCGAATTATGAGATGGGACGATGAAGGTCGTGCAGCGAAAGGTCCGGTGACTCATCGAGGGAAGTTCTTGGACGACGGATGGGGTAGTGCGTGGCAAGGACGATAATTATTGACGAGTCAATGAGAACATGGGAAAGACAGTGTGCGAGGAGAAATGTGATCACATTGCAGAAACGCACACCGATTGAGGAAAATATCCGTATACCTATGATGATTTCTATGTACAGCAGTATATACGCTTCCAATTCGACCAGACACACAGACTATATACCCACCCTCCCCAATGCAACCCCCATAATCCCAAGAACACCGCAGAGCTAGCATAATATAGCGTAGCATCGTCGTCGTAGATTTATCGCTCAGCCTTCCTCCCGTCCCATATCGCACCAAACAAAGGAACGCCCATATCCAACCAAGCTCCACCCAGTCCAGGATATGCCTCTTAAAAACACCCATCACAACCCTGTCCGCCCATGCCCAAAACGCCCAAAAAACACAACCAACCCCAGCCCGCCATGTAAATTTTTACCATTGCACCATGGGCGAGTGTCCAAGATGCCCGGGTCCCAAACACATTATCCACTTGCATGATTTTTCATCTTAAATACCCATTTGCGCGTCACTCATGTCGTCATTACACGGTTCTTTTTCTGGCCCCAAATCTCTTCATGCCTTTTTCATGGCTCCTAGCTCCTCTCCTCTCCTGTCCTCCCATCTCCTATCAATGCCCCACAGGCAGCCACGTTCTCCGTTCATCCAAGCTCCTGCTATTAATGCGGCTCCCAGGTGTCAAGGGTATTTCTACGCGCCCGCGACTCAGCCCGCCTAATTCGTCGCCACTGTCCTCGTCATAGGCGTCGGATAACCGAGAAAAGTAATCTGCAAGGCCACTGGTCGGGGATGCGATGCTCTCGTAGAGTGGTGGGGGGGTTTCTAGAGGGGGTGGGGGTTCCTCGTCCTCAAAGGCGGGTGGGTTGAAGGAGGGTACTCGCATCAGGTGGATTGGTCGCTGGACATTAGAGTCGATTGGTCCGCCGATGTGCGCTTGTTGCGGCCGAGCAAGGCCAGATGAAGACAATGCATCGGCGGAATTTTGGCTGTCTCTGCTCAGTGAACCCAGGGTTGGCACAAAGGTGGTAGGAGAAGTGCGGCGGATGGCGGCCCCTGGACATCCACACTCTGGTGATCGCGTGTCGGAAGCTGGCGAATGTGGCGAAGAGTATGCTGGAAGAGCGGTATTGGCCTGCGTAGCCTGGCAAGACAGGATATGGAAAGGCGAATCAATTGAAATCTCAAAATGCCGTCTCTTCGTTGGGTCTACTGCATCGGGTTTAGAAAGTCGCATTACGATCTGTTGTTGTCAGCACTGCATTGATATAATCGGGGGAATTACTGACCTTGATCCAGTGATGTACCTGAATGTTCTGGTATGTGGTGTCAAAATGCAACCTCGACATCTTGTCCTTATCCTTCATGTTATGGCAGCTCGGAAGTTGGACGTTAAACTCCATCTCAGTAGGCCCAATGTTTGAATCTCCTCCCAGGTTCCCCAAAAGGTTCGTAGGATCCGACACTGCCACAGTCTCGCCTCTTGCTGCGGCAGCTCTTTGATCGTACGAGACGCCTCCGCCGGACACAATTCTCATGGTGCTTCCAGGAAATGTGCTTGTTGGTGGCCCATCTGCCCTCTTCTCAAATAGCAGAACCTTTCGAACTGGCTCCATCCGGTGAACCCGCTTGTTGGAGCAAAAGTACTCGACGTTTTCTGTCACAAAAACCTTGATCCTGTGACACTGCACTTTCGCCAATGGTGTCAGCTTGAACGCGATTGGGACCTGTGCACCGAGAGGGAACGATTTTCCAGATATGACGATATCGTAATGAAGTTGGTCTTCCCAGCTCCGGCTGATCGCAATCGGCTCAACCTGCTCCAGAGAACCTTCAGCAGGAGAACGAATCAACATGACCTCCTTCGCACCCATGAGGTTGGCGCGGAAAGCTCCGGCACGCTCGACTGTGGCCTCGAGCTCATATTTGACAGATCCAAGTTCGACATCGATAGTTTCCGGGAGGTGGCTGTCGAGAGGAAGCTCGAAATTGTAAACATAGGCACCGGGGTTGAATGTGCGGTATCCTTTTTGCGCGACAGACGGTCCGTGGCTAGATGATTCGCCCTTTCCGAAACTCCGGGATTGGTTCACCTGGAGAGATAGCCGTTTTGCCTCTTTTGTGCTCAGACTGGTCGACGATGCGTTTGGCGAGCTGCCAAAGATCCCTTTGGGATTTGTAGGGGGTGCAGCCTTGGCCAGCTCTACATGGTCAGCACCAGTACTGGTTTCCGCTGTTGGAAACTGGGCATTGAAAAATGGCCAGGTATGGCTCATGATGGTGTCTGTCTCCTCGAAATCAACCTTCTTGGGGGGAATACCTTGAATACGTTAGCACGTGAGTTAGGGAACTGATGCAAAGAAAGTCATACCCTCTGGCCACTTCGTAACCGATTTGCCTCGGAATTTCAATGTGATGGCTTTTATCTTTGCCGCTTTCGTAACTCGCAGCTGCAGGCTCCCACGAAGCATTGCTGTACTCCGGGCTGAGTGCTCTGTTTGCTCGAATCCCTGGAGGAACAAAACAGGCTCTGTGAGGGAAATACCAACATTGATGCCATTTCCAGACGCAACAGGCTTTTCCTCAGGCAGCGGCTTGACAACACTACTGACACTACTTTTCGCGGAGTTCCTGCCGCCAGAACGATGGCCCTCGAGGATGCCCGGCCTGGTACCTCCCGCCGCCAGCGAGCCATGCATCGAGTTTCTCGGGCTGGTCCGCATCTCCGCGGTGTTCCACGACCACCGCCTACTCTCGGGCGACGACGCTACCGAGCCTCGCGGACTGCTCACAGACGATCTGGGCGAGGTGCGTTCTTCTGCTGAAACGTGCGGATTGCCCGCCGGGGAGTTGGCGTTGATGATGGACCGAAGGAAACGTTTCGCGTTCTCTCGCGGGCCCGCCAGCTTCTCGTTGAAGTAGGATTTGCTGGACTGGCGCCGGCAGAGGGTCGGGTCGGGGGCGACGTTGGCGATGTGGATGCGGTGTGGTCGGCGGCTGCGGTTCTGAAAAATAGTCCGGCGAGAGCGATGGGGGTCAGGGAGGTGGTCGGGTATGTACGAGAGACGGCCGCGGTCTGTATATACAGGTCGGTAATCTGTCATGGCAGGCAATGCGTAAGCAGCAGTCAAGGGCGGGGATCTCCAGCACAGCAGCAGCAGCACGACGACATGGAGCGGAGGGCGGCGACGTATTATAGCACGCGGAATATGGGACAGGAGACGGGTACAATTGGCTTTGTGCGACGCATGCAAATCATTCGACCAGTACAAAGGACAACCCGGCCAAGAAAACCTGCCAGGGCCCGCAATGATGCTTTGGGAAGGGACGCCAAACACGCTGCTCCTTGCGGAACAAAGCCAGAAACGGGGACCTGGGGGGGTCGTGGGCAGCGAGGACGAAATGAGACAAGGACTCACCCAAATGTCAAAAAAAATTGGTCAGGCAGCGGCAGCAAGCAGGAATATCAGTCAGTGGGATGAGCGCACATGCCTCTGTGGTTGCGGTGCGGAGGGCGGTGACGAGAAACGGATGCGTGCGGGAAGACCCTGCTTGGTGATGGATGCGTTGGCGCACGATAGCTGCAATGTCAGGACCACCAGACCCAAGTGACAAGGAGGCCTGAGTTTAAAAAGAGCGCGAAACAGGGCCGTTTGGCATATCGCGAGTGGTCGTCTGCTGGCCCTGTCTGACAGGCCGGACCAGGGCAGAGACGTTGGACAGGCGATGCAGTCGAGCCGCTGGGCTAGTGCGGGGACAGTGACGGATGGTGATTTGCAGAGGGCCGTCAGGAGACGCAGACGAAGCACGCCGGTGGTTGCAGGTACGATGGCTGCTGCGCGGGTCAAGATTAATATAGGCAGCGCGGATTAGAAAGAACGTGCAGCAGAGCCAGCGAGCGTGCTTCTGAGACGCGCTGAGGACACTGAGCGTTTTCTAAGCAAGTTGACCGAGGATCAGGAACACCGGGCACATTACATCATCCCAAAGGTTAACAACGGGGCTCAGGCGCTACGCCCAGCGGAGCCTAGCCATCCCGTGCCGGCTCGCTCGGCAGGACAGGGTGATCGGCGCGGATTCGCAGAAAATCGGAGACTTGAGCACGCTGACGAAAAGCTGGACGGAGCCTCGCCTCACTGCTTCCCTGCTTCACTGCTCGCAGCCCAGGCGTCTGGCCAGCGAAGAGACGAGAGGCGAGAGACGAGAGCGGCCAAGGCATGCGGATTCGATATCAGACATGGCATTCGGTCATGAGGCACAATGGCAGTGGGCTGAGTGCATGCGAGATGGATAAGTGGGCAGAGACGCGTGGTGCCCGTTTCCGCTGGACATCATGACCAACTCTGGCAAATCACGGATTATTCCCGAGCCGACTACAGGCCTGCTTTTGGCAGCGGGCTGGGGTTGGCCACCTCGGAGCGGAGGTGATCGGCTGGGTGCCGTCTGCTTTGGGCGACCGATAGAGATGGCGATGGCGGGGTGGTGGTGTCGAGACTCGCAGTTGGGTTGGAAAAGTGCTGGTGTGAGCACGGCGGATGGCCATCCTTTTGTGAGGCGTTTTCAATTCTAAGCTGCTGTCTAGCCGTCATGGAAAAACCTCAAGCTCCATGCAGCACCAGCCAAGTTTCACAGCGCTCTGCTGCAGTGAAAACAAGGCTCGTCGTCGTATGTGGCGTTGGCGGGGAGGGCAGGCGAGCGATGGCCCACGATACCCGATCAGATCGGCCTAACCTTAAATCTCGCGGCTCACGTGACTGCCCCCGCAGAACGTGTCGCCTGGACCCTTGGCAACGCGACGCGACTGCACACCTCGCCAGCGACGCGCATGCTGCAGCAACCACCACAACAATGGACCGTGGAGGGGGTTATGGTAAGCACCCGCATGTCCGTATGCTATATGTTTGCTCACCACCACAGGGACCGGCCAGATGCCGCTCGCGGGAGCGATCCTGTGCTGCACCGCCATCTCTCAGGAGCTGCGCGTGCGTGGGACTCTCCCAGCTTGCCGCACACCAGGCTAATGCTCTACAGACACAAATCTCCGCCGTCGGCGCGCAGATGGGCGCGACCATCAAGCTCGACCTCACCTCGGACGTGACGCACCTGATCGTGGGCAGCATCCACAGCGCCAAATACCGCTATGTCGCCAAGTGCAGGGAGGACGTGCGAGTGCTGGCGCCCGAGTGGCTCGAGGCGCTGCGCACCGTGTGGATGGAGGGCGAGGACGTCGATGCAAAGGCGCTGGAGGAGCAGTACCGCCTGCCCACGTTCGCCGGCCTCAAGATCTGCCTCACGGGCTTCGACAACCCGGACCAGCGCAGGTACATCCAGGAGCAGGCCATCGAGAACGGCGCCGAGTACCACGGCGACCTGACCAAGAACATCACCCACCTCATCGCAGCAACGCCGCACGGCAAAAAGTACGAGCACGCGGTCAATTGGAAGATGGAGATTGTATCATTTGAGTGGTTCCAGCAGAGCCTGCAGCGCGGCATGGCGCTGGACGAGGCATACTTCCACCCCACCATGCCCGTCGAGGAGCGTGGAAAGGGCGCCTGGGAGCGCAGACAACAGACGTCGCCGGCACTGGGCAAGCGGCCACGCGAGCCGGAGCAGGGCCCAGCGCTGAACCCTCTGCGGCGGAAACTGCGGCGCTCTGCCAGCTCTCGGATGGGCACTCAGAGCGAAGCCCTCTGGGCAGGCATCACTGCAGCTGGCTTAGAAAGAAACGCAGACCGTGAAGACGAGTGGACCGAGGCGAAGTCGGAGGCGAATCTGACGCCGACACACTCTGAAATTCCTGCGCACGATGCACAGCCTGCGGATCCTGCGTCTGATATCCGCCGAGGCCTTGACGCCCCTCATGCGAACAAGAACGAAAACGACGGCATCTTCCAAGGACGTGTGGTGCTTACTCATGCATTCGACCAAGACAAGGTAAGCTCCGATTGATGGTGAATGGTGGCAGAAGTTGACATTGACGTGCGCAAAGACAGACATTCTGCAGACACATCTCGCCAGCAATGGTGCAGGCGTCCTCCGCTCTTCCGACGAGCTCGCCGAATTTTCCTCCGATGACCTCAGGCGGGGCTATCTGGTGGTCCCCCACGACGTCCAGACCGACCTCAGAGCACTTCCGGAGGCTGCCGGCGGAATGAGTTTAGTCACTAACTGGTGGGTCGAGCAGTGTCTGTTTGGAAAACGCCTTGTGGACCCCTCAGACCATGTTTTGAGCAGACCTTTCAATAAACTCAGCATTAGTGGTTCGTGGTCGCTCTGACAGTTTCTTTGAGCCAGACGCTAATTTCTTAGGGTTCGGTGGGCTGACCATAACACCGACTGCCTTTACTGGAATCGACCTCTTGCAGGTTACAAAAGTCATCACGCTAATGGGTATGCATTGACCAATCAGCCGTCTGGTTGTTGATCTGACGTCGCAACAGGAGCTACCTTCGATGAGTATCTTACTCCAAAGACCTCCGTGGTAGTGTGCAATACCCGGAAGCCTAATCCGGAGAAGATCAAGTTCGCCACGGATAAGCGTATACCAGCCGTCCACTCAACATGGTTGTGGGATTGTTTGCGTACAGGTGACCTGCAACTGTTTGAAAAGTACATGTTGAACACAATCGCGCCAGCACCTCGCACGAACCAGGTATCGCAGGAGTTCAGAGAAGTGCCCACTGCCCGTCTTTCAGAGGAAGACAGTGCAAAGCTCAGAGAGCGGAAGACTCGTGCGACCAAGCTGCAGAAACCTCGGAACGGGACCCACCGTCCCGGCACTCTCGATCTCATCTCAGCCGATCCATTAACAGCGTCAACAACAGCCACTTCCACGAATTCAAATACAACTCCAAACATCTCGCCCCTAGAAGATGAAGATGATGAGCCTTTCCTCGCAAACTTCGACGGCCCAAACTCTCACCCCCTCCAACCCATCAACCCCGAAGTCAATTCCCCCCGCCGCCCATCCACGACTTCAAACCCGTCGACCACGCACCCGAATACTAAAGCAAACTCTGTCGCTTCTGACGATTCAACCTCCTCGGCGGAAAGTCTGATCAGACGCCCTCTCAATAGAACTACGACTCGTACCAGGGAAAAGGATATCACGCCCGACCTGGTCATCCCGCCCGCACCCGAGGAAATAGAACAGGATGAAGGAAATGAGAAAGAGAAAGAGAAAGGAAAAGGGAAGGAGAAGGATTACGACAAACTAATGTCAGACCTCATGGCCAAACGCCACGCCTCCAAACTCATGAACCCGCAGCCCTCCAAAGACGCTCCTCGACGAAAACGCGCGCTCGGTCGTGCGGCGTCGACGCGTTCAAACCCGTCAACTGCTGGAGAGGGAGAGCCGGGGATGGAGAGAGCGGGTTCGGTAGCGGCGGGCATAGGAGAAGAAGAGGACGAGGTGTGGAAGGAGAGGGAGATGGGCATGTATGCGGAGTATCAGCCGAGCCAGGAGTTGGGATGGGATGCTGGGGGGAGGGGGGACGAGGGTGAGGGCGTGGTGAGGAGTGTGGGGGTAGTCAGGGATGGTGTTAGTGAAGGCGGTGGTGGGTTGGGTAGGGCGGGGAGGCGGAAGAGGGCTTTTGGATGATGGTGGGATAATAGATGGCTTGGATGCGGTGGGTTGGGGTGGAGTAGCCAGAGTACATGTGTGGGGATTTATTTTTCCATCCGCCGTCGTGTTTTATATAGCATGGGTCGGTGTTCGTGTTGCATAGCGGGGGTGTTGCATCTGTCCTTTAAATCTAGACACATCTCTTCACATAGAATCTTGTCAAAATCCTAACCCTCTATCTACTACGCTCCACATCCTCTCCTCCCATCCCCTGCTCCCTACAACCCATACGTAACCTTCAACCTCCGATCCAAATGCTGTTTCGCCGTCAACACCCCCACTCCCACTCCCTCCCCCTCCCCCCTCCCATCCTCCAGCCCAAGCCGTCGATACTGCTCCTCCAACGCCCCCGCCCTCCTCCCCTGAACCGACTCTCTCCCCGTAAACCCATCAATCACACCACTCGGCACCCTCCCCAACTCCACCCCATCCAACGGATGACAAAAATACGCCATACTATACCGTTCCTCCCCGCCGCTGAACACAACCCTATGTACAGTCGAGGTCAGCAGGCCGCACGTCCAGAAGGATAGCAGGTCGCCGATGTTGACTAGGATTGGGGGCGGGGGTTGGTTTGAGAGCGGGGATGAGGGGGATGAGGGGGATGAGGGGTCAACAGGTACAGGGACCCAGGTGCCTGTCCGCGGATGCAGGAGTTCGAGACCGGGTTGGCCCGGGAGGCGGAAGAGGAGGGTTAGGCTGCCGTAGTCGGAGTGGGCGCCTGCTCGGATAGTTTGTTTGGTATCGTCTTTGTGCTTCTGTTTCTGGTTTCCTTCTTCTTGTTGTTCTTCTTGTCCATCTGCCGTCCTCGCCACAGAAGCTGGATAATACAACATGCGGAATATGGTCCCGCTCTCCCCCTTCCGCTGGTCATGGCGCGAGGTGAAGTACTCTGAGTCCGGGATCTGGAGAGCTGTGTTTAGGAGCGAGAGGATGGATTGGCAGAGGGTGTGGCAGGAGGTTTGGAAGCGGGATATTAGTGGGGAGGAGGTGGAGAGGGGGGTAGGGAGGGGTTGGAGGGGGGTAGAGGGGGAGGGTGGGGCGATGTTGAAGGCTCTGGGGGTGGTTAGAGGGGGGGTGAAGGGGTTGGGGGGAGGGGTGGGGGGAGTTACTCTTTGGGATCGCCTTGCTGGGTGGTGTTAGTACAATTCCCTCTAAACTTACTCTTTCTGTTCCTGATTTCTCTTGTATGCCGAGCATTCGCTTCTTGGGGCATGCTCGTAATGCAAAAGGGGGGCTTGTACACACCTTCTGATTCTCGGGATCCAAGGCTTCGCCTTGCATGCTGACCCAGCCCCGATTTATACCTCCGGCTGTGGCGGAATGGATGGCGTATTCTTGTTTTGTTTCTTTGGGGGAGTGGAAGAATTTGCGGGACTGGGATAGAGGTTAGATATGTATATATATATGATTGATGATATTTGGGCATAAATGATGAGGTAAATGGTGTGATGTTGAAATGTTACGAAACTTGAAATAGGCACAAAAGCCATGAGGAGACAAGACTTGAAACAAGAATGATGTGAAATGGTAATCGGGTGGAAGTGGAAAGGTAGCGTACGAGTTCAAACATGTCATCGATATCTTTGGGAGGTATCGTGACTCCATCGTTTTTGATAAAGAGGAAGCCGTGAGTAGAAGCGGCGGAGAGAACTTGCTGGGCCACTTCTGGGGACGGGTTTGAGATGTCAATGATGGGGATGGCAAGGTCTGAATCGGACATTTTGGGATGTGGATGGGGTGATTGGGTAGTGGAGTGGGGTGTTGTTTGGAGGTAATTATGATTGTTATCGATAACGTACTTTACAAGCGAGTCGGGAATATAAGCGAGTCGGGAACTTCTCAACTTTTCGCGACGCGTTAACTATCAACTACAATGCCTCCACCAACACCTATTCAACTGCCCTGCGATGAAGCAGATATCCTTCTAGCTATCTCAGCTATTAATCAGCAGTAAGTAAAGAACACGCATCAAGCTGTAATCTCATTTAGTGTTCCAGATAGCACGCTACGTGACCGACGCGCTGGAAAGCCTTCACAACGCAACTACAGGCCTAATTCAAAAAAGCTCTCAGAGCTAGAGGAGGAGGTTATTGTTGGATATATACTTAACCTGGATTTGCGAGGATTTCCGCCTACTCTAGATACTGTACGTGATATAGTAGATAATCTGCTTGCTGAGCGCAGCGCTGGCAAGGTTAGTAAGCAGTAGCCTAGGAACTTTGTTAACTAAACAGAAAAGCTCACAACGTGATTTAACTGACTATACAATTACTAGTAAGCTCTCTATAAGGATCCTAAGACTATAAAGGCCTAGTTTAAGCTTGTACAACGTACTAAGGCAGAGTATAGTATCTATAATAAGGATACCTACAATTTTAATAAGGCTAGCTTTATAATAGGCAAGATATTATCTTAGCTTATTATTACTGGCTTAGAGAGACATAGTTAGCTAAGGACTATATAGCTAGGCAATTGTAAGTAGGTTAGCGTAATCTAGGGAATCAACGCTGCTAGGTGGCTAATCCCACTATTTATTATCTTTGCTGGCTAGTACCACCTCTCTACCTAGTATAAGGGCAATAATATACTATGCAACTAGGCTATTGCAGTTAGTAATAATAGCTAGACAACTAATAAGATAGGAGTTGAGTAGCTGAAGCACTTTATTAAGTATACAGAGGGTAGGAAGGTTAGGGTGTATTAGCTGCTTATCTTTAACGGCTATAAGAGCTACTACTTACTTAACTTTCAAGAACTCTGCAAGGAGAATAATATCTTCACTCTCTATATACTGCCTTATTTATTGCACCTCCTGCAGCTACTTAACGTAGGCTACTTCTTGCTACTAAAGCGTGCGTATAGGCATTAGATTAAGAGCCTAATCTGTGACGGCATTAATTACATCACCAAGCTCAAATTCCTACCAGCCTTCTGCGCTGCCTATAATTAGGTAACTACAAAGGATAATATCTGTGTAAGCTTTTGAGGCGCTGGCCTAGTCCTATACAATCCAGAGGCAGTAATATTAAAGCTTGATATAAAGCTTCGTACGCTAATGCCACCTACGCCAGAGGTCACCCCATAGGAGGCCAAAACACCTAGCAACGCGCGCGAACTAGAGGCTCAGTCAATAATGATCCGTGATCGGATACAGAGGCACTAGAGCTCATTACCTGCCTCTATTATCGCGGCGCTTGATCAGCTCAAAAAAGGCGCTGAGGTGATGGTGCACTCAGCTGTGCTCATGCGCGAGCGCATCGCGAGTCTTGAGAAAGTAAATAAGGCAGCCACAGAGCGTAGAAAGCGTAAAAAGAAGCGGATTCAGAAGCAAGGCACTCTATCAAAGGGAGATGGAGAGGATATTATTGCTCAAAGGGAGGTTGAGAAACAATTAGATAGGGAAACGTGTCAAGGCAAGGCGTAATTAGGTGTGAGCCGGCAGGCTTTAGCACGCTGCACACGCTGCAGAGAGACTGGTTATAACTCACGAACGTGTTAGAAGCGTACTGTAGATACTGCTTAGTCTAGGATGGTTACTATATTAATATTATCTTGTTGCGTTGTTGAGATAGATCGCTGCAGAGGTAGAGAGGGTTGAAAAGTTCCCAACTTGCTTATATTCCCGACTCGCTTGTAAAGTACGTTAAGGGTAGTTAGACATATCTTCACCCGCAAAAAGACGGAAGATAACCTTATGTATCAAGCTACAGAGTTCTCGCCTGAAAACGCTGCTCCGCCTGGGTACTGGGGCCTCGCTGCTTATATTATGTTTCTGTCCCTTGAGTGCTCGAAGGACCCGTTCGTAGTTCATGTTTCCCACGGTAGCGCACCATCCATCACGTGATTGTTCCTGGCTAAGCTCTTAGCGTCTCAATTCGCGACCTCCCCCCATCAAGCTCCAAGATTCCAGAGCTCACCGTTTGGCTTCACTTTTCACCCACTCCACTTCTCACCCTCGCCCAATCCGCCCCTCCACCTCCCACGGATCTTCTATACTGGTCGAATTACCGCAAGCAACCTCTCCGCTGCTGTTTGAAATTATTCACCTGCGGCTCCCCCGTGCTGCCTCCGCAGACCGCTCGCCATGATTCGCGATTTCGAGATGTGGACCGACACCATCGGCGACCTGTCGCGGCTGGAGGAGATGCGAGGCACGCGCATTGGCGTCGAGGCAGCCCACTATATCCAGACGCGCATTCTGAACAACCCGCGCGCAAAGGAACCGCTCGTGCCTGCACTCGGCGGCCTCCCCTTGGGGCTCGACGACTACATCGTGGACGACCTGAAGAAGTTCGAGGAGTGCCAGATCGAGCTGTTCTTCATCTTCAGCGGGCTCGAGCTCTCCAAGTTGGAGGATCCCTTCCGCCAGCGACAGGAGGGTGCGGCGGTGAATGCAGCCGCCTGGCAGCTGTACGACCAGCACGAGGCCCAGCAGTCGGTCGCCAAGTTTGGGGATTCTCGTAGGCCGCTCGCCCTTCAGATGTACTGATTCATTCATGCTCACCCACGCAGCCTATGTCACCCCCGACGACCTATTTCGTGCCCTGCAGGCCATCCTGACCCGGCGGAAAGTGCAGTTCCTCGTTGCGCCGTACAGCGCATGGCCCCAGGTACGGCCTCACATACCCCCCCAAGATTAAACGCTGCTAACCGCCCGCAGCTGGCGTACCTCGAAAAGACTGGCACGGTGAATGCCATCTCCGGCGCATCGGAGATCCTCCTGTTCGACTGCGACAAGGTCATCACATCGTGGGATTTGGAGAATGCACAGTTCACCTGGGTCAAGCGGGGAAAGTGCGTGGCCGAGCTGAAGAAGTATGCGCCCGGCGGAGAGGTGACTGACGACATGTTTGTTGATGCCTGCCTGCTGGCCGGAACCCATTTCCTGCCCACTCTGCCGACCCTCGAATCACGGAAGCTGCCGAAGCCGCAGGGAGCCATGGAGATGATGATGAACAACGGGCGCACTGGCATATCGGTTGTGCTGCACTACCAGGACGATCCGCGCACACGGGCCGTGCAGTACGTGGACAAGTACAAGAGGGCGCGACTCACCGTCAAGCACCATCCCCTCCTCACCGCCGAGGGCAAGATCGAGCCAATGGTGGAGGGCCAGCTACCAAATGACGCGCATGAGTTTATCGGACATAGGCTGCCCGAGGAGATCCTCTACTACCTCTCCAGGGGCCTGATCAACGCCCGAGTCCTGGGCTGGCGCGCCGCGAGCGAGATTGTGGAAGCTCCGCCCATGGATGGCGGGGAATCGCTCGAGTACCACAACCTAGTGAGCAGAAAACTGACTTCGCTGCGCACAACGGCCATCAACATCCTCTCTTCATCCCTGCACAACTGGTTCCAACACAAGGACATTACGCTGAAATGCTGGTTTCCAGATGTGTCGACCGGGAAGCCTTATACAACCACCATCAGCTTGAAGGACCTGCCTGAATGGAAAGAGCTGGTGAAGACGTGGAATGTCAAAGAGCCGGTGTTTACAGGCGTCACGTCCCAGTACCAGGTTGGTCTACAATATATCATGCTGGACTATGTTCTAACCCTTGACAGCCACACTCGCCAGTCGGTGCAGCGATTCTGTCTTTGCAGAACACCGACTTTGTTCCCAAAACAGTTTTTGTTGGCAAGAAGGACGATGCAGCGGTAAGAATTATTCTTGCATGAGGTGGTCGCTCTGACAATTGATAGCTGCTCAAAACGACGAACGAGGTCTTATACAACACTCTCTGGCGATTCTTGGCGCTGCGGGAGTATGTAGATGCCGAACACAGCCTGACTCCCTGGGGACGGGTGCTCGCCACAGTCATTGCTGCTCTGAAGGGCAAGACGGAGCTTGAGGAGTCTGCTATACTGGCCGTCGAGCTGCTTCGGCTCGGCATGCTCAACTCGGACGACATGTTTCCGTATAATGGCGCGCCAATGCGTGGTGAATGTAAGTTATTTTCCGATTTTATATTGAATTCCATGCTAACTTCATCCAGTGAGGGACAGGAAATTTAACCTGCTCATCTCACGAGTTGCCGGCGTTGGCTCTCTCCACCACAAGCCCATCGGCTTCACCGGACCCCTCAGCCAGCACCTTCTCGGCTTCAACTCGGTAGTCACAGCTGTCCGCACGGCACTGCGCGACCTCGTCGAGGTCAGCTCAACACAAATGTTCATGAGCGGTTGCGTAACTCGTGACATGCACGAACTCGCCGAACTCTCCATGTCGTACGTTTTCCATCCCATCTCCTTCATCCCACCCTCCTATTGACCTTTGTGCAACAGCCTCCCCTTCCTCCTCCCCAACAACTGCGCCCTCAGCATCGCCGTCAAATCCTACCTCGACGAACTGCACAGCCAAGGCGGCGACTCCATATCCCCCGAAACAAAGGCTGCCGTCAAGGAAACAGCGACCCATCGCTACTTCCCGCAATCGGAGAACTTTGTGGGTGACTTGGAGAAGGCGTTTGAGTTGTGGGATGCGGTGCTTGCGGGTGTGAGGGTGGCGCCCAGAGATAGTGTTAGTGAGAAGGATAAGAGGTATTGGAATGAGGCGGATGAGTGGCTAGCGTTGAGGAGGTAGGACTCTGAGATTTTGCTTTGCGCTCAGAATCCGGAGTTGGTGGGGAGGAGGGGGTGGGGTCAGTTGAGGGGGGCGAGGGGTGGGAGGTGAGAGGGGTGAGTGTGGGGAGTAGGGGGAGAAGGGGGTGGGTATAGCATGTCTTCAAAAGTGTGTAAGAAGGATTGGCCGTGAGGGCTGAGATTCGGATATCAGAGGTGAGGGGATGAACAAGGAACTAGTTTATGAAGTGGAGTATGTGGCTCTAGTCATGGTCATGGGCCGAGAGGATAAATGATGGAGGCTCTAGTCCTTGATAACGGAATAAAAGTTTATAAGGTATATATGGTGGTCCTGATGGTGATGATGACGTGGATGTTCTTGTGCCCCGTCCCTCGAAACGCTAAAACTTTGAAAACAAGGGACGAGGAACTGATTGGTTATCTGAACCAGAGAGGGACCCGCAGGGACATAGTCGTCATGTAAACGGCGTTTTTACAATGCGAGATTGAAGAGAGAGGGGTTCTGGAGTGCGATGATGTTTGGGGCTAGCTGGGACAGAAGAGAAAACATACAGTGTTGTCTTCTGTCTTCTGTCCGGAGGAGTACCATGATTGTAGCTGTGATTGATTTGGGGGTATTTAGTGTGGGACACGAGGAGAGAGGCATATAATGTAGATCACCCTTCTTTTAGTCGATTATTGTAAAATTGGGAATTTTGTGGATGGGATTCATGTTCAGGCTCCTTGGGGGGGGGGAACAATATAAAGCGAGGGGATGGCATGGTTTTGTTGTGGGGGGAGAAGGAGAAAGAGGAGGGGAGAAGGAGCGACGCCATGGAGTAGCCCTCGAGTTCTTTTTGGAAATGAAGGAGTAGCGCATGAGTGTTGGATTAATCGGATTTTGTTGTTGGGTGTTGGGTGGAATGCCGGATAGGGAAGGAGGGGAAGATATGTTCATGCCGGTTATTGCATTGCGGTATTATGTGTATAAGGAGAGAAGAGAGAAGAAAAGGAGATACGGACATAGTCTCTTGTCGTACCCATTTACATTTGTTTGACCGCGGAGGAGAAGAAGACACATGCATTTTTTGCAAACATGTTTTTGTAGCTCATGAAAGGATGAATTTTAAAGTCGAAACTGCAGTTGATGGGGGGAAGGAAGAGAGACATGCGCTGGTATATAGTCAAATTGTGGGACGAAAATGGAGACGGAGAACAGATAAGGAAGAGAAAGGACATGGTCTTGTGGACTGTGACATTTTAGTTTTAGTTTGCTAAGAAGGAGGAGGGGAGAAGGCACATATATCCACGAAGACCCTCATTTAGTTTTTAAGAATGACGAAATTTGGTCTTGGAACCGCAACTGGCTGAGGGGAGGGAGAGAGGCGTGTGCCGATGTATTATTGACTTGTAGTACAAGCATGGCGATGGAGAGGAGAAGAAAGAAGGAATGAAGCCTTTGGGAAGGGCTTTGTTTTGTTTTGTCCAGAGGGAAAGAAACCACATAGGGATCGAGCATCCCCGCTTTTATTCTTCATCATTTATTACTGTTGGTTCTGTGAAAGTATTGATGAAGCCACCAGAGGTGAAAGACAAGACCTGGTGAGGAGATGGTTTATGATATAAGTAGGGAGAGAGGGGGTAGGGAGACGGACATCGAGCCATAGACGCGCCAATTTTATTGTGTTCTGACAACTGGAACGGACGAAACAACATGGGGAGTAGTTATCCTGATGTTGATATCCATGGACATTTCTTGTTCGAATGATGAAGATGTCTCTCAACGCGGAAGGAGGAGGACATGTTTCGTTGGATCGTCATTTTATGGAATGAGAAGAGGGAGAGGAGAGAAGGGAAGGAGACGTAGGCGTAAGATCGAGCAGCTTAATTATATTCTGACAACCAGAAAGGAAGAAACAACACATGTTAGCAGTCATCTCTTTTGGTGTTCATCCATCATTGCTGTTAAATTTGTGATGATGTTGTCGAACTCCCAGTCAGAAGAGGAATTCATGTCGAGGCGTGTGACGAATTTGTGGTATGGTCCAGGGGTCGGAGGGTTTGAGGCATGACTTAAGCGCAAGGTCATATTTGTAAATTCGGGCATTTTACTTCGGTCTAGAAAGAAAAGGTCGAGCACATGGACGTATCGCAAGCAGGTTTGTTTGTGACCAATGCTGTTGGCTTTGCGAAGACGTGGCCCATCTCTTAGCCCGAAGGGGAAGACGTATCGCACGAGGATTTAACGTGCGAGAAGTGGTAGGGGGGTTGGGGAGACGAGAGAGGATAGCGGCACCATGGTTACATCCTATGCTCTTTTTTCACTGCAGGCAAAGAGAACACATAGCAGTATCTCTGGACCCCTTTGGTAAATGTCTGCGGCTGGTGTTGAGGACCTGGATAGTCTCGAAGTGGGATAGAAGGGAGTCGTAGGTTGAGGAGTCTTGACTTTGTTGGACGATTGGGGTTGGGGGAGACCGGGGTGGGGTAGTGTGCCCATTATTTGGAGCACTGTTGCAGGTCGGAAGGGAAAAACTGCACGTAGAAGTGTTGTTTAGGAACTTTGTAGATTGTTGTAGATGTGTGGAAGTTGGGATGATGTTTAAGATTAGGGAGAAGAAGACATTATTTAGAACCTCATGGGCTTCAATTTGAATTCCTGGGAGACAGGGATAGTGCCATCTCATATGCCGTAGTCTTTTTTGAATTGCAAGCAAAGAGAACACAGAAGTCGTGATCGAAGTGACTTTGTCGATATTTCAGAGAAGTTTGGGGATGTGAATGCTTGAGCAAATATTTGTTGGACTGTTTCGGGATTTTGTGATATTCAGGTGAACAGAAAGAAGACATAATTGGAGAGTTTGTGGGTTTGACGAGGGATAGCACTACATACAGATATTTTTGCCATTCTTTACAGAAACATATGATTTGGCGTAGTTCATGCGTTATGCTATTTTTCTCGATGGATTAAGAGAAGGTGACATTGAAAAGGAGAACATGAGACGGCAACACATCACTCTCTTGGCCTGTCCATTTTTGGGAACATGAAATCGGGTTGTATTATTTTGGAGAAAGAGGAAATAACTTCAGTAAGAGCAAGGAAAACACCCCATCGATTGACCTTGTGTATGTTTCTTGACTTGCGGGCTTTCAGAATGTAAACCCTTATTAGTGGGAGTCCGATCGAGGGTAAAGGATTTGAGTATGACGAAGCTATGAGGAAATATGCAGCGTCATGGTGTCTGCCTCGACAGACTAACTGTATTGAGAACAAGTAACAGCCTGCCAATAGCATAAGTGGTTGGCAAAGTTCATTTTAGAGCCAAGGAGCAATTTGAGAAACAGAGAAAGGCAGAAAATACGGGTAGGGCGAGAAACTATGCAAATTAATCAATGCATCTTGTTTGACTCGCGGAAATCCAGCACTATCAATGAGATGTTTGTGGACTCCTTCTCAGTCATAGCAATTCACTACAGCGATTCCAAGAAGAAGAGCGCACATAATTGGTGTGCATGTCGGGTTTTAGATCAGCCGCGGACACCAAGAGAGGCAAGGCAGTAGACATAAAGTGAAGGTGAGGTTAATTTTAGAGATTGACGCCGAGGCTAAGAAACGCTCATGTTAATACCCTTTTTAGTGTTGAATGTTAGTTTCGCGTAGGGGTGTAGAGTAAGGCCTCTAAAAGGTGAAAGGGGGGTTATATACGCTGGAGTTGGCTGATTACTGGTTACTCAAATGGTGGCTCCAGATTCCAAGGCAGCATCAAAGACTATTCATAGGGCGGTGTATTTGGGTGAACTCAATGTTGATCTAGATGCCAACCAACAACCAATCATATTATTTATTGATAACGAATTTTAAAGCTTCAAAGGCAGACAGAAACCCTCAACAACATTTGTTTTCAGCGTTGATGGTTTTAGTCTTTCTGGAAATTTCACCATCCTCATGTAAAGAAAGCAAAGCGTGAAAAGAGGCTTATATACGAGGCAGTGTCAGGTTGCTGGAAGAATCGGTTGCACGTGGGAAGGACTGCCCGAAACACTGTGGTGATGGACATTATCCGAGCTGTGCAGAACCTCGCGTAGGAATACCCACGGAGCCTTATCATGCTCATTTAGACATCGGTAGAACCAGCTCTGCTCTCCATAAGACCCCTAATGGATCCCCGCATGTAGAAATCCACTTCCTGGTCCGTGTGTGTTCGATGATGAGCAAGCTGACATACAACAATCCTCTCCATGTGGAGGGCATTCTTTCCAAAGGAGGATAATAATCTCAGGACATGTTATTGATGGAGTATCGTTTTATTGTCTCCCCAAGCAGGAAATCTGTGGCAAGAAGGGAAGGAAGTGTAAAGCGGGTAGGACGGTTTCTCCGTTACCTATTTCTCACATAGAGCACCCATGACAAGGATAGCCTTGATTGACACGGAACATAAACATGGTTCGTTGCACTTTACATTCCCCAGTTGTCGTTCTAGATTCCGAGCGAACAAAAGGTCCAATGCATCAGAAGAAATAAAATCACATGATAAGTCTGTATCTCTTTTTAATTTCTTCTAGGCTCAAAGAAGGCGTGTTCAGACTCTTCGTTTCGGCAGAGCAGAGTTGAAGTTAGAGCACACATGCTCCTCAGAAACTCATTTATTTAACAGTTCTCTAAATAGCACCATTGGTTGACTGTTCGGTGAGTTTTCCGCCCTGGGTTTTGGGGCATCTAAAGCGCAGTGACGAAGAAGGGGAAAGCGAGGGGGCACCGTATTTGGAGCAAGGGAGTTTGATTCTTCTGCTAAGGTTTTCATATTCTTGACAAGAGCAACAGCACACATCCACGAGTTGTATGCATAAATTTGGACACCAATACTAGCAGCGATCTCCAAAAGCCTGCATTAGGTGTTCTTCGAGGATTTCAGACTTTTAGCAAGAGACGCCAGAACTCCCAAGCTAGTGCATACATTCGCCTGGTCTTTTTATCTTTCACTATATTAGGTTCGATCTAGAACACAGCTGCAGGGCCACCCGCATCACAACCCTCTTCACCCTTTTTAGGAAACCGACACACATTGGAGTTTGGAGAGGAGTGAAGAAAGAAACACAGGGTGCAGTTATATACTTCTTCCGACCTCCGTACTTCTGACTTAGTACTCTCCACGTGTCCAGGAAATTTGACACGAATGTCGGAATATGCAGTGGCACTGTCCCTGATGTGGCAATGCTAACCGCTATTGAGAACTCGAAAGTTGTCCTGAAGTGGTGTGAAGTGAAGACATAATACGCAACTAATCTCAGCAGACTGCTTCGAGTATCTTGCCATCACCACAGAGGGCAGAACAGCGCGCATGATATTTAGTTGTCCACACTCCTAAGCATGCTGTAAACCGACCCCCCGAGCATCCCGCCGCTTCCTATTTAGGAATACATCCATTCGACCAAAGCCCACTGCTTCAAATGTTGTCTCCCTACTTTTAGACCCTTTTGGAAGCAAAAGTATTTCATAGAAGAACACACCTTTTTCGCTCATGCCTACCCTTCCAGTACTTTTCAAGTTCTGTCCTCAATGATTCAAACATTCACCTTCACTCACTGGAGTTTGACACCCTCCCATGCAGAATCCTGAAACATCCCCCCAAAAGAATGCGGACCACATATTCCAGTACCTGTAGTATAGTTTCCACCGCACGTATCCTCAGCCCCTAAGTTCAAAGTAGGCACAGACCAGACATTCAATCTCCCGATGACTAATTTTAGAAGTCCACATATGTGCAGCCTCCAAAGCAGAACACATATTCGCCATTGGCCCATTTCATTTTACACTTCCCACATATCATCAATGCACCACCGTTTCAGACAACAGGACTTCGGTTTGTGGGAAGGAATAGAGCGAGCCACACTTTGGTTGTTTTTATACTAACGAAGACCATCCACTGGAGCAAGAGGCAACGGCATTTAGTTTCCTGCCAGTGATTTATAGACTGGACACAGAAGCGCGACAAAAACACATATTGCTTTCATTCTTTCTCATTTTAAACGCCCCACATTCATAGCAGTAGATACTGTTTAAGATCCTGGGAAATTGTCCTCCAAAGGAGGGAAGAGACAGGAGGAGAACAATCACTTCTTAAATGAATACGAAAAGGATTCAACACAGGAGCAAAACCGAGCAGCCATACCTTGTCTA
Organism: Amniculicola lignicola CBS 123094; assembly: GCA_010015725.1. Classification (NCBI taxonomy): domain Eukaryota; kingdom Fungi; phylum Ascomycota; class Dothideomycetes; order Pleosporales; family Amniculicolaceae; genus Amniculicola; species Amniculicola lignicola. The sequence goes on along the minus strand of ML977621.1, from coordinate 151,308 downwards.
TCGGCTCTATTTTTAGACTCCAACTTTGCTTTCAGACCCCATAGACTCCTTTCAAAGGGTAACCCGAGTAGAGCACACATGTCGCATGTCTGTAAATGTTTTTAGACCACCCACATACATCATACAGCCACCCCTTTTAGACTCAAAGAGTTCTGCTGTGTGAAGTAAGAAAGAAAAGGAGGTAGATAGAAGAGTTGCCTTTAAAGACCTAAAACAAGGATCATCCGAGCCGAGCACACATTCCTCCTTCGTCCAAGTATGTTAGACGCTTACTTCTTCACCCCTACTCTCTTTAGACTCCATTGAAAGCGCAACTCTAGCAAAGCACACATTGGATTGTTCCTGATCTCTTTTAGACCATCCTGTCCCAACGCGCCAACTCACAATAGAGGCAACATCCGTAACATAGATATTTCTTTTAGACACCCGAACAACCACCCACTCCCCAGAAAAACACACATTAGTAAGATTTCTCGATCTTTTAAACACCCCCCTCTCCCACTCAATCCCCAACACCAGCGACCATGCTTTCTTGTGTTTAGCTCTTTAGACACACCCACTCCCCCCCAAGGAAGAAGAAGAAGAAGCAGAGAAGCGGAACAAACAACAGACTTACATCCCTTCCTCTCCTACCCAGGCCCCCAGCAACAACATCCATGTCTCTTCTTCATGGGTACTTTTAGCCACCTCCAACACCTCCCAGAAAGCACACAGACACACATCGGTCTGTCCCATTATTCCTTTCAGCCACTCTACCCGCCCGCCCAACACACCAAAACATGATGCATTCTTGTCGAAATTTTAGGTTTCGCTGAAATACACATAGTTGCTTTGTGTAGAAAAGAAGAAGGGGGAGAGAGAGGTAGGTTTATACACCGTCCTCTCACACCCACTCACTCACTCACTCCCCAACAACAACGGCAAACATCAGGTCTACTATTGTGACTTTTAGACGCGCAGGCTCCTCCGAAACCGCATATTGAATTGGCTGCCTTCTCTTTTAGACACGCTGGGATTTATGCTGGAACATTATACTGTCCCTCCTGTAGTTTTGAATTTTGCCGAGAGACGAGAGTGTGGTAGTGAAGAAGAGAAGAGGGGAGGGAGGGGGGAGGGGTGGGCTTATATACTGCTCTTGCCCGCCGGCGTCGTTTTTTGGTAGGTTTAGATGAAGCGACGCTCGGTGATTTAAGGAGCGGGTTTTGTGTAGAGAAGATGGCGGTGGAGGCGGTGGTGATGATGATGATGATGATGATGATGATAGTAATAGTAGTATCGATTCAAACCTCCAACACACATGCTCGCTATTATTCCACCCGCCAGAGTCCCAACCGCAAATTCCTGGTCATGGATACGTCACATCAACCGTGAACACGAATTCAACGCTGGATTTTGTATCCTCACCCTAGCCCACATCCGTTCCCATCATATTCCCATCTTCATATCCAGTCATGTCATACCAAAGCCTGAAGCCACTATCCAAAGCTCTTGATCCTGACAACAACCATGTCGTGTGTCGCATACCAACCTCGAACCCCCGACGCCATACATGATGGAGGAAAATCAACAACATAATTGAGGTATTGAAACCCTCATACAAGCCATAACCAGCCGAGCGGAGTAGTGATAAGAGAGACAGGACCAGGAGTCCAAAGACGGGAAGAAGTCGAACAAGGGCGAAAAGCCAAGCACGAAGAGGACGACGACACCAACGTCAATCCATTCAAGCATGTCTCCGAATAGGACTCAGGCCGACCCCAATCGACGTCCCCGCGCCCATCGCCGGAAAAAGGGGCGTCTGAGCCTCCGTCATTTCGCGGATTCGTTTGATCAGGTTACTACAACACTGTCAGCATACCGTATGCCAATTCCACACGCAGCCTGCTCTCCAAATCACTTACTTCACAGGCAACCTCAACCTCTGTTCCTCGCCCAACACAATCCCCACTACTTTCTCTCTCCCCCTTTCGTGATCCCCCAAATGCTCTGTAATCAACTCTCTCCCCGTCTCCGAACTTGCCCCATAGATCTTCCTCTTACAGCCATCGAACGAGCAGATCCAGGAATCGCCTGGCCCGTTCGCCGTATAAGTTGGGAGAGGTGTTGATATGATTGACGGAACGAGCGATGCTGATGCTGCGGTTTTGGGTTTGCTCGTATTGCCTGAGCGCCATCGGAGCGGGAGGGACTCGGTGTTAGTGCCGGGCTCTTCTTCATCTTCTGACGATGAGGCGGGCGGAGAAGCAGGTTCGATAGACGCACTAGCCGTTCGTTTCCGCGGGCCTTTATCCTCGTCGTGGTGATGTAGCAGTTTCCGTTTACCGGGGGAGAAGGCTTGTGTTGGAGTGTCGATTCCGTCATTGCTTGATTCCTCGGCTTCTTCTTCGCCTGTCTCGGCATCTGAATCCATGTCGAAATGAGGTTGCTTCCCCTTTCCGCGCTTCACGCCTTTCCCTTTGCCGGATTTGCCCGAGTACTTACCACTCTTCGGCCGCAGGACTGAGAGATGGCCTTTCTTTGAGGCGCGCTGCGGTCGCTTGGGTGTTGCAGCTGAGGAGCTGGAATCGAAATCGCTGGTCGCTTCGTCCTTGAGCGAGCGGCGATCTTTCCTGGGCCGCAACTCGATAGCCTCAGCGCGCCGTACTTCGGCTGCTGGGAGACTATGGCCCGCGGCGAGCTCCTGGAAGATTGGCTCACTGGCAAAATATGCAATGTTCTTTCGGCGGGGATTTTGCATCATGTAATGCAGATTTGTCGCGTGTACCATGATTATGTTTGTCGCCATCTCGTCGTCCTCGACCTCGTATCGCTTTGTTATTAGTCTGGCGACTTTTGAGACGGTTATGCGACCCTTGTGCATCGCGCGGTGATTTACGGCTTTTTGCATGAATTCGAATATAACAGCTGCCTCCCACCAATTGTCGTCCTTCCTCAGGGGATTCGGCGTATCTGCAGCCTCTGGTTTCCGCCTGGCAGTGGTTGATATTGACCGAGTTGACCGCTGTGCAGGTTCTGCATTCAGGGGTTTCGCAGCCGTTGCTGTTTTCGCTCCCAAAGTGCCCTCGATCCGGGCCCTTGCATGTGCCAGGTCGTCCTGCGAAATGTCAGCCCCTCCGCCGCTGAAGCGAAAATAAGACAACTTACCGGGTACTCCTTCTTGACAAAGCGAATCATAGGCGTATTACTCCAAGCAACACCCTCCGCCCTTGTCAAAAAAGACGCGATCAAGAATGCTCTATGTTTCCGAAATATCTCCGCCGCATCAACCGCATCCTCACACTCGAACCGTTCGTCCTCAGCATACTCTTGAAACACCAATTCCGCCCTCGGCCCACCCCCCTTCTTCCTCGGCTGCTCGTTATACACGTCCGCCATGAAGAATAGCATCCCCACTGCCTCTACCATGTCCTTGTAGATGCCCTCGTACTCCCTCGACGGCCGGATCTCAAACCAGCCAGCCTGGCCCAACCCCCATATAACGACTTCTCCAGAATCGACGACACCGTAGGCAAACCGCTGTACATCTGTGACACAGACATCAGTCGGCTTGAAAGATTTCTTGAGGACTGTGACCATATTAGCAAATCCATTTCTGAAGAGCAGAGGCCATGAACCAGGCAACGAGAAGAACAAGAAGCCCGCAATTGCCACCAACCCATCAACGTGCACCTCCCACACCTCTCCCGCCTCTCCCTCCCCACCAGCCTCGCCCCCCATCCCCATCCTCTCCCAAAAGAAAAACCAACTTACGATTCCCCCTCCACTCCCTCTCCGGCACTTCCAACCTCCCCTCAATCCTCAACATCCGATCCGCGCCAGCCTCTAGCAAATTCGCAATCCCCCCATTCCCATTCGCATTCCCATGCCCCTTCGCATTCCCCTTCGCACCACGCGCCGCATAATACACCGTCGCGTCACCGAGCGGGTAGATGGGATAATCGTCTGTATTGGACAGGGCCGGGTCGACAGGCGTCAGGACGTCGAGTTCGTGGGTAGGCATTTTGGGCGAGGGGGTAGGCGCATGTTGTTGTGGGAGTTTGGGGCAGAAGGCGAGGCTGTCGCGGCGGAGGTGCGGGCGCGGTTCCAAGATTCAAAGCGGCGCGTGTGGCAGGGATTGTTCCGAGGTGTTGGTGGGGCGTGTCATGTGATTTGGCGTGTTGGGTGTGGCTGAGGGCCGTGGGGGGATGAGGTGGTTGATTATCATATCACGTCAAGTCAAGGCATAGGTACAGTACAGTATGGTTATGACAACTCCCGAGTCTTGCAACATGGAATCGTTCATGGGGATATTTGTTTGTTGTACAGAGTCTATGCTCGCCCGTCATACTATACGTAGATTCCGAGAAAAGAAGCAATCCTCATGCCCCAAACCGCTCCAAGACCTCCGCAACCTTCTCCCTAACCCCCTGCTTCCCCTCATACTTCTCCAATAGTGTGCTGACAACCTGCTCCGTGCTCGTTCCCGCCGCCAGACTCAGAATCTCCTTCTCCCTCGGCAGCCCAATCCACGCATGGGGGTACTCTTTATAGTCCCCGGTGGTGATCAACGGAAGATGGACCCTCTGTTCAAAGAACTTGTTCACCTCTGCAGGCTTCACATCTTTGAGCGTGTTGGGCTGCCAATTGGGACGCTCCTTCTTCCGCTCAATTAACCGCGCCGTCACGCCTTCGACGAAATCGGGATGCGCCATGAAATGCGATGCGATGTCGTATTCGCGACGGAAGGTTTCGGCTATGGACCATGCGCCACCGACGCGCATTTGCTGGAGAGCTACCGCCACGGAGATGGGGGAGCGGGTCTGAATAGTGTCCAGTGTTTTGGTAGCCCATTTCTTGAGCTCCTCGCGTGACTTTTCGCTGTCCTTGACCGCGGTTAGAGACGAGAGGATGGCGTGGATGTCGGGCTGTTCAGAGGAGAAGACGCGGTCGATTGTCTTTCGCAACTCCCCAGAAATGGCAGGTCGCTCCGCCGGTAATCCTGTGCTGAACTCCTCAATCGTGCTGTTGATGATCTTGTGGCGGTCCTGCAGCGGCATGTAGTCTGGGAACTGCAGTTCACCGAGCCGCGATTCGAGCTGCGGGAGGGTGGACGAGTGGATAAAGTGCGTTGCTACGCCGTGGTAGAAGGCATCCACGCCCTTGATCTGCTCGCTCGTGAGCGCGAGATACGTGCCCAGCTGGCCCTCCATCCGGGGGAGGAAAAAGGAGGCGCCGACGTCAGGGAAGAATCCAATGGTGGTTTCGGGCATCGCAAAGAGCGTGTTCTCGGTCGCTATCCGGAACGGCGCATGCACGCTCAGTCCAACGCCGCCGCCCATGGTGATGCCGTCCATGAATGCCACATATGGCTTCGTGTATGTCGCAATGAGGTGGTCTAGCTTGTATTCGAGGCCAAAGTAGTCGCACGACTTTTGCTGCCCGTCTGCCCCCGCCTTGTTCCACTCTGCCAACGCCGCTACATCTCCGCCCGCACAGAAAGCGCGTCCTGCCCCCTTGATCACCACGACGCCGGCGAGTTCTGACTTGGACCATTCCTGTAGTCTGGGTATTATTTTGCGCGCCATGGAGCCGTTGAGCGAGTTGAGCTTCTTCGGCCGGTTGAGCTCGATGCTGCGCACGCCGTAGTTGTTGGTGAATATGACATCGTCGGGGTCGTCGTCCTTTTGGGGTGCCAGCAGGTCTGCTGTTGGTATGGAGTACTGTGGTTGTGAGCCCCCCCCACTCCGCTCAGACACGGCTCTGCATGCTCACCATTCTGCTGCCGGTCGTCCAGGCGGGGCTTGTGACTTTTGCGCGCAGTGGCATATTTGGCGTTCGCGACGGCCTGCTCAGCGGCGCTGCTGTTCGGCGGATGGCGGTGCGGAGAGACATGGGAGCGGCGGTCAAAGGGCAGCGCTGCAACTTTTGAATGGGCCGTCGCGCAACCTCGGGTATCCGAGGGCAGGGCAAGTGGGAGAATCTGGTGGGAGGAAGGTCAATTGGGGAGTGCGAGAAGTGCGGGTGAGCAACGTCTAAATACAATGTGGATTATAGACCTAGAATGCCTCGGGAAAGGTTTCCCGCCCGACTGCTGTTCTCTTGGGAGTTGTGGTGGTGGAGTTCGAGAATTGGAGCTCCTTTGCACGCTAGCCACCTTCGTCCAGGCGGCTTGGCGTGCCGTGATATTTTTCGTTGCACTCCCTCGTCCACCACCTGCATCGCGCGCCAATTCGTTGCATTTTCCCTTCTTCACCCCGCTCGTCCATCACAATGCCTCTCTCACGCCAGCTCTGGCGGGCCAGCCGCACTGCGCTCCGCTACCAAAAGTCTGTCAACCCTGTCCAGCAGGCCCTCGGACTGCAGGGCGCCAGCAGATATGCAAACGGCGTGAGGAGCTATGCGGCTGCCTTCCAGCGCGACAAGCCCCATGTCAACATCGGTATGCTTTTTTGGGAAGTTCTCTGCAGACTCAATGGATGACTGACCGTCGCAGGAACCATCGGCCACGTCGATCACGGAAAGGTCGAGCTCCTCCGCCTCCTCCGCACTTCCCAACTAACAAACATGTCAGACCACGCTCACTGCCGCCATCACAAAGCGCCAGGCAGAGAAGGGATTTGCCAAGTACCTCGAATATGGAGCCATTGACAAGGCGCCTGAAGAGCGAAAGCGTGGCATCACCATTGCCACAGCACACATCGAATACTCGACCGACGCTCGCCACTATGCCCACGTCGACTGCCCGGGTCACGCCGATTACATCAAGAACATGATTACCGGAGCTGCGAACATGGACGGAGCTATTATTGTCGTGGCTGCTTCAGATGGACAGATGTACGTCACTCGTGGTAGTGGGGAATGCGATGACTGACTCGAACAGGCCCCAGACACGAGAACATCTGCTCCTTGCCCGACAGGTCGGCGTGCAAAAGATTGTCGTCTTCGTCAACAAGGTCGACGCGGTCGATGACAAGGAGATGTTGGAGCTCGTCGAGATGGAAATGAGGGAGCTGCTCAGCTCATACGGTTTCGAGGGTGACGAGACGCCCATCATCATGGGCTCCGCTCTCTGCGCCATTGAAGGCCGCCAGCCCGAGATTGGCGTGACCAAGATTGACGAGCTGCTCGAGGCCGTCGACACGTGGATCCCCACCCCCGCCCGTGACACCGAGAAGCCCTTCCTCATGGCTGTCGAGGACGTCTTCTCCATCGCCGGACGTGGAACTGTGTGCTCTGGGCGTGTCGAGCGTGGTGTACTGAAGAAGGATACTGAAGTCGAGCTCGTCGGCAAGGGCGTTGCGCCTATAAGGACCAAAGTCACGGATATCGAGACATTCAAGAAGTCGTGCGACGAGTCAAGAGCAGGCGACAACTCTGGTCTGCTTCTCCGTGGTGTGAAGCGTGAGGATGTGAAACGTGGCATGGTCGTCGCTGTCCCCGGCTCGGTCAAGGCCCACAAGAAGTTCTTGGTTTCGATGTACGTCCTCAACAAGGAGGAGGGCGGCCGCCACACCGGATTCGGCAACAACTACCGTCCCCAGATGTTCATCCGAACTGCTGATGAGTCTGCCTCTCTGACCTGGCCCGAGGGAGTCGAGAATGCAGCCGAGAAGCAGGTCATGCCTGGTGACAATGTAGAGATGGTGTGCGAACTCCACGCTCCCCACGTTCTCGAGACTGGTCAACGATTCAACATGCGTGAGGGTGGCCGCACAGTGGCCACTGGTCTGGTTACCCGCATTTTGGAATAAGCAGCGTGAGAGACGGCGTGATCGCCTATCTATGTAACCGTATGTATGGCGCCGAACTCTTCCACATGTGTACGATATTACAGAGAAATGTTTCTTGTACGCTTATTCAGCGCGGTGCAGAACAGTCTACAACTCTACTCCGATTCTCACTCGTCTGAGATGTGTATTGTAAACGGACTGGGGATTGGATCTTGATACGGCATTGATGGCGCTGAGAGGGAGATGAAATACAAAATAATGATCAAATGCAACCTGTTACTCTTCACCCCTGTGATTGTCATGATGTTGAAAATGGCGAAGCTCGTAGAAAGGGTGTCTTTGATAAGTAGCTTCCAACACACCCCCGCGGTCGATTTAAGCTCGCGCACGGGCCATTAGAACCACCAAGCTCGAGCTTGATGGGCAGCTGCAGGCCGCCGCTCGCAAGGAACACATACACCCACATCCCATGACCGCGCGACGCCGAACATGTCTAAACCCACGGCCAACTGGGAGAAGGTCGGAGATAAATTCTATCGCAAAGTAGAGCTCTACAAAGAGGTCTTTGACCAGGATCTCGAGCTCGAAAACTACCATGCGGCGGGGGCTCCGTACAGCGGCGCTGTAGGTATGCTTTGCGGATGCGCAATGCTCGCCAGCTGCTGACCAGGACAGCCATATACCGAGATGAGAGCAAAATATACTCGTACAGGGGATCTGCAGGGGCGAAAGCGAGCATCGATGTCTATAGCTGTGCTGGGAAACTGATCCGGCGCATCAATGTATGCGACCAACGATGCGGCGATTCACGATAGCCTAGGCTAACGTGTATAGTGGGATAAAGGCACAATCAAGGGTCTAGGCTGGTCTGAGGATGAGAAGCTCCTTGTTGTCACTGCGGACGGCACTGTACGGTGTTACCCCGACCTCCATGGCGATTTCACACCGTTCACGCTGGGAAATGTATGTACCGGAACACAGTCGCAAATACAGCATCCTGATACAATCTAGGGTGCAGAAGAGCATGGCGTGCAGTCGTGCAAGTTCTATTCCACCGGCTTTGTCGCTCTGCTTGGCAACAACCACCTCATCTCCGTCGCCCGCTATGACGAACCACGGCCGAAGCTGCTTGCGATACCCCCGACCGCCGATGTTGTGTCGTGGGCAATAATACCACCCGCGTACTCCCTTTCGCGGTCTGTGGAAATCATCCTGGCCATCGGTCAGACGCTCTACGTCGTGGATGCGACAGACGCCGAAGACCGCGACTTCACCGCCGGCCCCTTCCGGCATATCAGTGTCTCTCCACGTGGGGAGTTCCTCGCTTTCTACACTGAAGATGGCAAAGTCTGGGTTGTCAGCGGCGACTGGTCTGAGAAGCTCTCCGAATATAACTCCCGCGCCAAGACGGTGCCCAAAGACATGCAATGGTGCGGCAGTAATGCTGTAGCACTGGCCTGGGAAGATGAGGTTCATCTCATCGGCCCCAAGAGCGCTGCCACGAAGTTCTACTATGACTCGTTCCTACATCTGCTGCCTGATGTGGATGGGCTAAGAATCCTCACAAACGACCTGTGCGAGTACCTGCAAAAGGTGCCAGATGAGACAGTCGACGTCTTTCGGCTTGGTTCGTCCTCGCCCGCAGCACACTTGGTAGAAGCATCATCTCTTCTTGATCAAAAGTCTCCCAAAGCAGACGACCTCATCCAACTCATCCGTCCGTCCCTCGCCGAAGCAGTAGACACATGTGTAAAAGCCGCAGGGCACGAGTTCAACATCCACTGGCAAAAGCAGCTCCTCAAAGCTGCGTCATTCGGAAAATCTGTCCTCGACCTTTACAGCTCAGATGATTTTGTCGACATGTGCGAGACACTGCGTGTTCTGAACGCCGTGCGCTTCTACGAAGTGGGACTCCCGCTCTCCTATGACCAATTCAAGCGCCTCACCCCCGAACGCCTAATAGCACGCCTGACAAATCGGCATGAGTATCTGCTCGCTCTCCGAATATCAAGCTACCTCCACCTTCCTACTGACAAGATACACGTGCACTGGGCGTGCGAGAAAGTGCGCATCTCGACTGCCGACGACACCACAATCTGCTCTCTCGTCGTCAAAAAGCTGCATGGGAAATCCGGAATCTCCTTTGAGGAAATTGCAAGAGCAGCATACGATGAAGGCCGAGTGGGTCTCGCAACTTCCCTTCTCAATTACGAACCGCGAGCCGGAAAACAGGTACCCCTTTTACTAGGCATGAAAGAAGACAACATTGCTCTCGACAAAGCCATCGAATCTGGCGACACAGATCTCATCTACCATGTCCTCCTGCACCTCCGCAAAAAGCTGCCCCTCGCCTCCTTCTTCCGCGTCATCAACACCCGCCCGGTCGCCACAGCTCTCGTTGAATCCTCCGCCCGAGTCCAGGACAAGGACTTACTCAAAGACCTCTTCTACCAAGACGACAGGAGATTAGACGGATCAAACCTCCTCCTCGAAGAAGCCCTCTCCTCCCCCGACCTCCCCGCCTCCCTCGCCAAACTCAAATCAGCAAGCAAATACCTCGCCGACGGGAAAGACTACACCTTCCAACGCACCGCCCTCGACGACGCAAGCAAACTCCTCAAAATGCAGGAAACAATGGAAAAAGATCTAAGCTCTACGCCGACGTCGACGCCGCCCGTACTCGTCGGTCTGTCGTTGCACACCACGCTTTTCGAACTGTTGAAACTGGGCCATAATAAACGGGCGATGAAGTTGCAAGCAGAGTTCAAAGTGCCGGAGAAATCTTACTGGTGGATTCGTCTCCGCGCTCTCGTTTCGGCGCGCCATTGGCTTGAGCTGGAAGATTTGGGTGCGAAAACTAAGAAGTCGCCTATCGGCTGGCTGCCGTTTTTTAACCTTATTCTTGAGGCTGGGAATTCGAGGGTTGCGAGTGGGTTTGTGGGGAAGTGTGTGGGTGAGACGAGTACGAAGGAGAGGGTGGAGATGTGGATTAAGTGTGGGCTTCTGGTGAGGGCGGCTGAGGAGGCGTATAGGGCGAAGGATAGGGGGTTGTTGGAGGGGGTTAGGGAGAGGGCGGGGGGGGATGCGGGGGTGGAGGTGGAGCGGTTGGTGGGGTTGTTGGGGAGGGGGAGGTAGGTGGGGAGGGGAGGAATAGGAGGGATGAGGTGGGAGGGCATGTGAAGGGGATACCATGGGATGGAATCGGACATACAATGGTGAGCGTTTTTGTTCAAGAGGATGATGTGATGTTAGTCGTGGAGCGAGATATTCAGACTAATATACGTTTGTTTGTGTGATACCCAATACCGCACTTCATTCCAAACTAATAAACACAGCAAAAACGCCGCCGCTCATGCAATCGTACCATTCTTTCTTCCAGCGTACTCAGACCCAATTCAATCTCATCCGCACCCCTTCACACCACTCCTTTACACCAAAGTCCCTCAACCCCCCCAGTTGACACCCAACTCTCCCAAAACATCCCTCCCCCCAAACCTCTCCACATCCCCTCCCACCTTCTTCCTAAACATGCCCAGATCCTTCAAGAACGCCTCAGCCTCATCCTGCAATTCCTTAGCCAGATCATCGCCCTCATCGAATCCCGAGTCGGACGCCGCATCGTCCGAATAGTCATCCTGCGCAATCGGCATACTATTCTCTCCACCCTCACCTCCCGCCCCTTCCCCATCCACCCCCCTATCATTCTCCTTCCCATCCCTCCACTCGCCCTCTTCAAAGTCCAGCTCCGGGTTTCCAGAATACTCCTGTTTGGGCGGCAACACGATCGGATTCTTCAGCTCGCCCACGGCGAGCGCAAGATGGCGTCTCAACGCCTCGTTCTCGCGTCTCAGCGCCTCGCACACTGGTCGCACTTCCTCCAGCTCGCTCGTCAGACTCTTGATCTTGCACTCGCTGACTTGCTTGCTCTCCTGCATCACCCGTTGTAGCTTCGCTACCTGCTTCTGGTACTCTTCCAGCTGCGTGTCTTCCTCGCGGCGCCGTTGTTGCGACGTCGCCAGCACGGACGCTTGCAGAGATTTGATTTGCTCTTCCATTTCTTTCATTTGCGCGTCGCGCTGTGCCGAGGAGAGACAGTCTTGGTTTACAGACGCCCGCGTACGAATCCTTTTCGCTTGGTCGGCGTACCGCAGAGTGGAGAGCGTTTCCTCATAGTCGGAGGGTGCGATGCAGGCCACCATTGCCGTCTTGCTGTTCCCGCCGAGGCTGTCTTTGAGCAGCCATGTGAGGACGGAATCGCGGTACGGCACGACTTCGCGCGGTCGACGGCCTTTGCCGTGGCGGCGAGGGTCGGCAAGCGCAGCGATGACACGGCCGAGGGTGGTGAGGGACTTGTTGATTTGGCCGCCTTCTTTGAGGCGTTGGCCGGTTGCTTCGGTGGATTTGGCGCGCTCGGAGCCGGCGAGATCGACTAGGCGCATGCGGGCGCAGCGTTCGATGGTGGAATCGGAGAGGAGCGAGTGTTGGATTTGTTTGAGTTGGATGGTGAAGACGGCGTGGGAGCGGGAGGAGGTGTCGTTCATTTTGGTCGAGGCTGTTGTGCGGGTCTGGATATGTTAGCATGTGTGTATGTGTTTTGCGGGTAGGATAGGACGTACCATATCCCCCATCTTCATCAGACGGTCAACGTCTGCGTAGTTTTTGACCTCCGACTCGGTGAGGTTTTGCACGTATACGCCGTCCGTCTGCGACTCGCGGATCTTGAGATAGATGGGCGGGACTGTGCGCGGCTGAAGGAGATCGCGGACATGCTCGTTGTACACTTCAAAGTACGAGACATGAACGTGATATGTGGTGTTTGGCGACGACTCATGCTGGATGCGCTCGAATAGCTCTTCGCATGTTCGCGGGATCAGGCCTGGCTGCTCGGGGGTGCCCATCATTGTGTAACTCTTGCCCGACCCCGTCTGTCCGTATGCAAAGATGCAGGTGTGGTATCCATCAAAGTTGTGGTCGAGAAACTCCTCGCCAAAAGACCGATAGACGTCTTCTTGGTGTGCATAGTGTGGGTCGTCCAGGTCATGCGACCAGTAGGACTTGTCAAACACAAACTCCTTGTCCTCCAAGGTCCGGCGGGTGTGCGAGTTGTTGTCGAATTCGGTTGGTGCCAGCAATGTCGTCTTTTGCGTCGCTGGGTCCATACGGATGAGGCATTGTGAGCCCTTTTCTCGTTCTGCAAAAAAGGTCAGCTGACTTGACTCCAGTGGGCTGTTGCTATTCCTTACCTCTCTTGACGAAAGCTCGACACCGCACGACGACCTTGACGTTGCCAGGGTCGCTGTTCGTCGGCGCCGTCATTAGCGGAACGGGTTCAGAGGCGCGCATCGAGACGGCGGAAGCGCTTGTGGGGTGGAAGCTGGAATACATGCGCGGATCCATGATGTCTTCCAGGAGTTCGTAGAGGATGTCAAACAGCAGTTGCGATCGCTGGAGGTAGAGAAGGTGCATGGGCGCGATTGTTGTCGCTTCTCTGGTGCACAGACACGAGCTTGCCCGTATTGGGGACTTTGTAAACAAACCCTTAGCGAGTGGCTGATGTCACCGCCAAGCGCTAGCCACCCCACTCAAAATTTGGACGAGAACGGACCGTCGAAGCGACAACGACAAGGCTGGGAAGGACGACAACGCGGCAGAGACGTGGACGAGGGTGATTGATCGAAAATTCAAGCGTGGACGTGCCTTTTAAGCCCCTCATCTCATTCCTAGGATTTGGCTTTCACGCGCACATTCCGGAGTGGGTTCCGGGCACGTGGGTGGCGCTCACGACCATCGCAACACTACAACTCCATGGACGACGATATCCTGGGCGAGCTGTTGACAGGGGGTTTGCAGCTATCTACCACGGGGGCTGGCCGTGAGTCTTTGTACGAACACTTCTTTGCAAAGCTCAGGCATCGCAAAGAGCGTCAAGGGATTCTGGATCTGGGGTTGCTACGAGTATGTTTGAGGGTTCTCTCCGAATCTACTCAGAATGCGGAACTTTGTTTGCTCGTCTTGGACGAAATTACTCTGGGATCGGGAGATGCGGACGGCCTTTGCACTCTTGCTAAGCTTTGCTTGGGAAATGTCAACTTTGGCAAACAATTATTCCATGATGTCCAGTTGCGACTAATAAAGACTCACCAGCTCCTCATCGGGAGAAAGAAAGAGTTGGATGAAGGGGAACAATTTGTTGTCGATGCTGAGAAGGCTACAGCTCGAAGGCTCCTGGATTTTCTAAAATGCTCGTATTGGCTTCCTGCCGAGACTGCACATTTCATCAGCGAGGATCTGTTCCAGACTATCGTAGACTTTGTTGCTCTTCACAACCTGGCGCATACCGATTTTGAAGAGCTCGAACATGCTGCTTACGATACCATATCGGCTTTACTGACTTTATTGGAGAAGCCAGTCATGGTACTGATGTCTTCTGAATCCATCCCCCATCTTTCGTCGGATGTGACCAACGTTGGAAGGATCTTGAACTACATTTCCGCCCAACTCTGGACTCGGTTGAGAACACTCGACATACACGCCTTCGCTTCCAAAGCAGGTCTTTTGTTTAGAACGTGGTTCCAATGGATCTCCTTTGCAGCGGCGAATGATATAAAGCTGCCTGCACTCAACAATCCTCAGTATTGGGAGATTCTTCGACTCGGACTTGTGGACGGCTTTGCGGAGCAGCGCAAGTACTGCCTTGGTATTCTCCACCAGTCACTGCTTCTTGCTCGAGAGGATATCGACACGCCCTGTATGAAACTCGCTGTCAACAAGCGCTCCGACTATCAGAAACAGTACGAAAAGTACGCCATTCTGTTTGAGATGATCGTTTTGGATCGTTATGCCAATCAGGTGGAAGCTTGTCTGCCCGATTTGACGAACCTGCTTCGCCCTGGTTCTCTCATATCCTCTGGATGGGTCACTGCTCTGCTATCTGCAGCCCTAAACTCCAAGATTCAGGAAGGCAGTCGCAAGATAGTCGGGAGGTGGTACATGGAATTCGTCATTGAAGAGAAGGGGCCATTCATCGACCATATCGACTTTTTGATCGAAGGATTCCTACCGTGGGCCACTACCGGCTATCTATTCACCGCAACTCTGTCGTCGACTCCATCTTGCACAGTGTGTTCCCATGGTGAAGCCCTCGCTAATGTGCTCACTAGGTTCCTTACCTCGACTCTGGAGGTTTCGGAGCGGCGACAGCTCTTCAACAAGATCTTCAAATTCATCATTGATAGGCGTGGTAAACTCTTTCAGTATTCGACTGCATACATGCTCCAAGGGGTTGTGGAGGCGTCGAAGAGCGGTCCTTTGTTGCTCTCGACTGAGATCGATCTCATTCTGCAAGTCTCACGTCTCACTGGGCTTCCTGAGATTGCTAGTGATCTATGTACAACGTACTGCAACGAGCTATGTGAGAGGTCATTTTCTCATCTGCCCGAACCGCGGAATCTCCCAGGATATGAGATGCTCGCCTTAAAGTATCAGAGCCTCAATGCCGATGCGACAGGAAGATCACAAGACTGGTTGAAGAGGCATATGTCAGTAGGCACAAGCAACCAATCCCCATTGCAGGTATTTCTCGCTGCACTGGGCGCTTCGCATCATAGACTGATCCGGGACAATGAACTGATGCCAGCTTGCCATGAGGTCGTTCGAATTCTTGATGCTGGCTCGGAATCTGTAGACTCCACTGAACTATTTACCGCCCTGGAAGCTATCTGGGAGGAGGCCGACCGGCAGGAGTTCCGGCGTGTAGTTGCTTTCAAGCTACTGCCCTTGTTCTTTCATTCTGTCTGTCTTCGGCTATGTATGGAGGAAACTGGGGAGTCTCCATTGACATCATTGCTCACGAGAGTGATGATGCAATTTCAACACCTCCTCGAAGGTAGGACATATCTTCTTTCTTTATTCGTAGGTTCTCTCCGCATAGCATGCTTTGGTAGTCCTAGGATTATGAGCATCCTCCCTTTCGAAGATTTCCTGGTGCAATTCATCGAGCGCCCTCCCTCTCCAAGGAAAGAATTCTTGTTTGAAGCCGCGGCGGCGGAGAGCCTACAGCAGTACCTACCACGTTGCACTTATTTCTCCTACTACGGAAAGCGAGAGTGGTATGGGTACGCCTGCTTGATCGATATACTTGTACGTTTTCCACGAGATCAGATCGACGTCGCCGAACGCGTTCTCCGCCGATTGCTTGAGCCATGGACGTCCCAGAAGCCACCCATCCCTATCATTAGCAAGTGGAAACATGCTTTCCAGCTCCAGGCTATGCTTCTCCTCTCAGAATCTTGCATCTCGGATACGAATGCTGTATGGTTTCTCGAGGCATTCTTGACAGCTTTGAAGGTTGAACAGTGGCCTCGGTACAGGTTCCTACTGGAATGGATCATCTCACGAATCTACTACAAGTTTCCACGGTTATCGTCAAGGATACTAACAGACCTCTCCAGTGCAGACGAAGCACTCCCTGCTCTGGTGAGCTCTTATATGAAATTGGCTGTTCTCGCGGTTCCTCATCTCAACTCCGAAGAGTTTGCCGTGCAGCTCCTAGTACAATTAGTTACGTTTGGGACTAGTTCAAAGGTCCACGTTCGACATGAAGCTCAGTGGTCATTCCCAATCGTCTGGGCGCACGCTGAAGTGAAGAACTGGACAGTAATTCTCAACGATCCGGCATTCCAAGGTCTGAATGCATACATTCGTGGGCTCAAGAAGTTTACCGAGCCTATCTACTCTATTCGCACTATCAGCTTGGATGTAGTGGCAGATTTTACTTTAGTCAATATCTTCCAAGGCGAGTACCTGCAGTTTGATAATCCCGAGAAGGAGTTGGTCGCGTACGAAGACTTTCAAGACTTGTACGACAGCAGCGCATTGGGTAATGCCGGAAGCTCGAACATACCTTTAGGGTCCCCAAAGAACACATCGTCGAGGGCCCCAGTTTTCGACACATCCTCCACTGGAACCCCAACATCCTCCGAACCCACTCCCCTCCAAACAAAATCCGGCTTCACCGCCTCCTCCCTCCTCCCCGCCTTCGGGCCCCCCTCTACGCAGAACCAACGCCCAACCACCCTCATCCTCGTTGCCTCACTCATCGACAACCCAACTAACCTCGGCGGCCTATCGCGCATTGCCGAGTCGTTCGGGCTTGAGGCGCTGTATATCAATGATATGAGACATGTAGCGGTCAAGGACTTCAAAGCCACGAGCGTGACGAGCCATTTGCATTTCCCGATTAAAGAGTTGAGGGTTGGGGATGTGCCGGCGTGGTTGGGGAGTATTAAAGGCGAGGGGTATACGGTTGTGGGCGTGGAGCAGACGGATCGATCAGGGGTGCTTGGGGAGGAGAAGATCGAAGGCGACGACGCTGGTAGTGGGGGAAGAGAAGGAGGGTTGGTTAAAAATGTGGGTGGTAGTTCTGAAGGTGATGGGACGTTGCCGAGGAAGTGTGTTCTGGTCCTGGGTAGTGAGAAGGGAGGGATTAGTGCGGAGGTACTGAGGGTTGTGGATCGGTGTGTGGAGATTAGGACGGTGGGGGTTACGAGGAGTTTGAATGTGCAGACTGCGGGGGGGATTGCGGTGTATGAATGGTGGAGGGAGTGGGGTGGGAGGTAGGGGTTGGAGGGAGAAGGGATGGATGAGAGGTGATGGAAGAGAGAAGAGGGAAGGGATAAGCTGGAAGGGAGAGGAGAAGAGGGATAGGAGGGATGGGGCATCGCATGTTGAAAGAATGGTTGTTTAAAAGTTACAAGGAATAATTGAGATTTGAATTCTTGCTCTTACGCCCAGCACTTCCAAAGGTTATCCTTCTATTATATCTTCTATATTGAGTACTTCGTCTTGCAGGTTAGTAGGGGGTGAATAGTGTTAGGGATATTTCTACGTAGGCTCTGATGGAGATCCTATAGATCGCCCTCGAAGGCGCCCCAGGCCAAGACTAGCCCTAGTTACCTAATCTATCCTGTATATTCCCAGACGCGTCCTTATAGGCTCCTTAAGGATTTCGTCAGGATATATCCCTAGGTCCCTCTATCTTAAGGGGGGGTTACCTCTAACTTACCCAGCTAGTTTAACTCTAAGGTTTCTCTATAACTAGCCCCTTCTTAGCTCTCTATCTACTATTTTATTTAGTAAGATACCCTAATAAAGTTCTTAGCTCATTAGCGAATATTTTTCCAGTTTTAATATATTATTTTAAAGTCTATTGTTTAGTATATACCTTTTAATAATATATATAATTAATTAATTCATAGCTTAAAAGCTTTAGGATAATTAATAGATCAGTGAAAGATCTTAGTTAAAAAGTGTACTCGATGTAGACTTTGACGAATAGCTATAGGTTCTGGGCATAAACTTGGCCACCTCGTTAGATCCATTTTAAATGCGGCACAGTACCTTACCTCGCTGCATTATCACTCCCACAACAAAGACATCGCACGAGCGAATCTCTACTCTACTGTTTAGGTACACGATCACTTAATTAAGCATATCATCTGTTCATTCACAGCAAGCACACTCTGTGGAAGATTCCTTAGCTACCTAGCTAATTGGAACAAATATGGCGGCAACCCAACAGAATCCCTTCACGGCTCTTCCAGATGGCTCCTTGTTAGAAATGGACTTTCTCGATAGCTCATGGTTTCAACCTCATGTCTCAACACGCACATTTCCTTCTCCTGAAGAAGTGCGATCTGTTGCTCTTACGCAACGAGGACTTCGCTGGCCAGCAAAATTCGAGAATCTCGGTCTCATCGTCAAATTCGGTCGCCAAATTTCCACCCAAGAGGCAATAAACCTTTGGGCTATCCGGAAGGTGATCCAGAATCAGACCTTAGTCCCTGAAGTATACGGGTGGAGAGTTGTGCAAAATGGAGAATTTCCTGAAGTCTTCATTTACATGCAGCTCGTTCAAGGTCCTACTCTCGCGGAACAGTGGGATTCAATGCTCGTGCACGACAAACAGACGGTGTGCAATGATTTACATGTCTTTGTGTCTCGATACCGCGAATTTAGACAGAACGAATCGGCTCAAGTCATTGGTAAGTGTGAAACTCATTTACAAACTTTCAATTGACATGTACCAGGTTCAGTTTCTCACGGCCTTGTCCCAGATCGTTGCCTAAAACAGCTTCCATATCTCAAGCTATTTCCCACCCGCGCTTCATTTCAAGATTGGCTTTCCTGGTTGTGGCGCCGGCATGATCCAGACCCTCAGAGCATCGAAGACCCGTGGAGAGAGATTCTTTCTGACCGCGGTCCCATTGTGTTCACGCATGGTGATTTACGTCCAACCAACATTATCGTTACAACTACGAGCCCTACGAGGTTGGTTTCGGTGATCGACTGGGAGCAGGCTGGCTGGTACCCTGACTACTGGGAAAGTTGTAAAGCTAGGTACACAGCAGCACCCGATGGAGAGTGGTGGGGATGGATTGATCATTTTGTGACTCCAAACGAAGCTGCTTATGAAAGTTTCTCATTCTACGTGGGCGCTCTTGGATTATTCTGATCATCATTTCCTCCTGCCATGTTTGGGGGAAAAACCACGACTAGCACGGTGTTCATAGAAAATAAAAAGCACTCCAGATTTCAATACAGTACATGCTAATAATTCAAAACAGCAAAGTAGAGTAGGGTAACAATAAAAATATCTGAAACAGGAAAACAGGACAGAGGAAAACAGGAAATAGGCCACTTGCAGCGTCATCAGCACGAACTTGAAGCCTAGCAGCTCCCTTCCCTCGTCAAGCACAAGAACTCGGTTGACACGGATGGCGACCAATGTGAAGCCTCTCATAAACACGGGCAGTTACGCCGTCCTTTCCGCGAGCCTGCCACTGTAGGCCAGCAGGCCGACGTTCACAATGGAACTCGACGAGTAGGCTAGGTTCTTTCACGTTTCTGCACTGTGGCATATATCACTAGGAGGACACATGAGAGAAGTCTGCAACCGGTTGTATTGGCTTTGAATAAATGTAATATCGTGAAGCTCCCTTCTCCTAATAGATAGTAACGACAGACTTCTCGTAATCCATCTTGCACTTTCTCAACCCATTCAGGCTGTAGTAATATCGTCCTTAAGAGGAGGGCGGTGTGTCGCAAGCTGTGTCACCGCAGAGTTTAGGGTCGTTTGCCTCATTATAATCCTTTACGCAGGTCAAAGGGTTGGCGCAGATGCGTGTCATTATATTTCGGGATTTGATGTGACCACACGAGAAGAATGTTGTAGTTATTTCACACATCTTAACAAGTTTAGCACTAAACAAATATAGTTTTTCTAGTTGCTTACCCTGCTACTGTAGCTTTAGCGTACTGTTGCAAATACAAAGGTCAGCGCCAGAGTTGATAATGGCTGTCGCATCCCCCGCTTTGCCAACACGTCAGCCTTTACTCGCCACATGTGGCAACATGACTTAGCTGTGTTTGAGCCACAGTCTTGGCGACGTGCAATATTGTTGACACCCGCTCAAGCGAGACGTGACCAGCAGCGATGGCTCTCAAGCTGTTTATTCCACCCTGTATCCATGAGCCGCCTTATCAGAATCACCCTCCGCCTCCTCATAAGCCACTGCGGATTGAGATACAAGGACCACTAGAGACTATACAGAAGCTTCTTCCTGACGTAGCCTGGTACCCGCTAAAGCCCTTTCCACAGCCAGCGGGTCGGATCCTTGCGAGCATTGCACACCAGGTGTTGTATAGAGAAGACGATATTTGTTCATCTAAAGGCGATCTGCCTGTTCGGCACGAGTACTTAGCATGGGCAATGGACGGAAGAAGGCCACTGGAGTAGGTATACATTGTGAGACACGCTATGGGGTACTGGCTAGCTGATTCATGTCGCTTTAGCTACATTGACTACTACGGAGTTACCTTTGATCACCTTGTCCCAGCCGATGATCCAAACCCAGAAGTACTGGCTGTCAGCATTATTGAAGTTGATAATGATGGAGGCGCGTTCGCAAACAAGCACCTTTCATTCTTAGTAGATCCAACGGAATACACAGGGAAAAAAGTCCTCGCTGTACCAAGGTGTTGTCAAGTCAAGAAAGGCACGAAGGATCGTTGGAGAATAAACAGCTTAGTAGCTGAGACGGACGGGGTTCGCGGTCAGCAATACACACAGCTACTACGAGGCATGACGATTGCAACGACCGATATGACACATGACAAGGCATGATGAGGGCCGACACGCTGGCGAGCACAAATGGGGCAGCAATCGGGAATAATTGAGAGAAATGTTACCAAATGACAAGCTAGCTATACTCTAATTAACATAATATCCTTCGGTACCAGATATGCGCCACGGGTATTCTCCCGGTCTCTACGATCTGCACTCCATCAGTGGGACTGTCTATCTGTCAGCGAGCATTCGCATGATTTAGATACTAATTGGGAGGACTGACCAGACAGGTTTGCGACTGGCGACTCTCACGACGACGGTGACTTCTGTGAGGTTGGATTTTGCTCTGGTCGGTGCACTTGGGATGTCGTCGTAAGGTTTTCCTGCACCTCTGTAATTTTTGGGGCTGGTCTCAATGTGCGATATGGCTTTCTTGGTGTTGGGTAGGTTTCCCATCTATGAGGTCAAAGGAGACAATTGTCTTTCCAGATGTCTCAGAGGCGGCGCCACACCGTTACCGGTAGGGAAGTCCAGAGAGGACCAGAAAGTAAACATGGGCGCGGAAGGCGATAAAAGTATCTCCGAAAATGAATTCTCTACTGTGTAGAGAGAAAAAGGCCCACTGGCACAGATCAATCAGAAAGACGGATCGGCAGGACGCTTCCGTTTTGCGGTCGGCACGTCCAGGGAGGGTAACTTTGCAAGAACGGTTTCCACCACATCCAGATCCCATGGGTTTCCGAGTGCGTGGTGATATCTAGGGCTGTTTTCCCTAGTATTATCAAGTATAGATCTATTCCTACAAGTGTCTATATATAGCTATAGCTGTGCGCACCGACAAACGTGTGCAGCCCAATCCTCAATCAACACCGAGGTTTGTGTAAAGCCAAAATGTATTGACAACAGGCTTACTGGCAAAAGGCTGACCGAAAGCATTCATCTGCGTTATAGATAATCGATTTCACCGTTGTTAAATTTCAGTATAGCCATGGTGACCTTCCCCTCGAGAATTTATCCCATCCACGTATATGCTCACGTTAAAGAGGGTGTCATCTCAGAGCATGGTGCGACCAACGATTTCAAAAATGAATGAGCATACCATCTGGTATTCCTTCACAGGCGCTTGGAATGATGTCCTTAAGAAAGCCTTTCTTGAAACTGGCCCCAAGACGTATGGACAACGCTTCAGTGAAGGAAAAAACACCACTTCGGTGGAGAAATAGATCCTGTCAGATAACCATTAATTTCCGGAGATGCATGGAAATCTTCAAACGACATGCGCGAAACTCAGACTTACCTAGCACATGCGATTTGAGCTGCGGGGAGGTCACATGATTAGAAATTCCATAGGAGACAGAAAAGCAAATCAAACTCCACATACTTGCTTCACAAGTTTAGAGCAGACCGCGAAGATCCATTACCTTAGAGTGGGGATATGGTTCGTCTACGTAATCATTTAGACCTACATCTCACTATCCTTCAGTCCCATTCATTCCAGAAGTTCATATTATCCGATCACACCAATGAGCAACAACCGTGTCCCTTCTCTCCATCAACATCCTCGCACTCACCTCCAACATGCCTTCTTTCCTCCCACCCTTACACAAAACTATAATGCGCCGTCTCCATATGCCCATAAGTCTCACTCCCATCCTCAAACGTCTTCATACAGAACCAACAAATGTGCACCCCACACGCCACACATTGCATATGATTGCACCCCTCATTCTTCTCAATTGCCGCACTGCATTTTGGACAATCTCGAACATCATGGTCTTTCTTCCACTTGGCAAACTCCTTCTCTCCAATCAGCGCAGCAGCCGCCGCATCCTCGCAGGACTGACCGTCGTGCGCGTCTTGGTGGCAGAGCGTACATGTACTCGCGAGGCAGGCGTCGCAGTCGAAGATACGTGGATGGGCATTTGGAGAGCAGCGGTAGAAGCGGGAGCAGTCGGGCGTGGGACAGTATCGGAATTCCGCAGGGCGGCTTTTGATGTAGTCTTTGATGGAGAGGTCGAGTAAGGACTCATATTCATCTCGCGAAAGGGCCCGTGAGAGCTCAGAGAGGGTCAGGGTCGTGTTGCAAGCGCCCGAATCTCCGAGGCAGGAGAGAGGAATGTCGGTTGAGGTGGCGGATGCGCACTGGGACGCGAGACAGGAACGACAGTAGACGTGGTTGCAGGTCATTTTGGAGGGGCCTTCGGGTGGAGTCCAGCATACAGGACACAACACTTCTCCCTCGTCGATGTTCAGAGTATCAAACTGGTTTTCGAGTGATTGGTGAAGCCCTGATTGCAATATCCTCTGCATCTCATCAAACTCGTTCTCTGATCCAATAAGAACAATCTCCTTGATGCTAGAGGTAACTCTCATCGTGACCTTCTCTTTACCTATCCTACTCATGATGTGGCGGAATCCGCCCCTTAGAGCTACCGGAAACGTCTTGTGGTCGAGGAGGAGAACGTGTGTCTGTGTAGCCAATTGAGCCACCTTCTCGGTCAAAATCCGCCTGGCTGCTTCGACATTGAAAGGTTCGCCATAGAGACGCAACACCGTCTTATAATTGTCGGGAACAACAGTGACCTTGCAAATTCTCTTGAGGTCGTCAATAAATGGCAACCCACTCGTCTTGAAGAAGAAAGGATCGGTTATTTGCTTCCCATCATTGTCCACGGCAATGTGTCCAGCAAGCATCTCCTCCACCGATGATTTGACCCGGGCAACGAACCTCTTCTCCTGCCCAAAAATGCGTATCTGGGTATAGAGTCTGTCAGAATCCTGGGGATACTTCTTGTTAGAATTCGCATAGACCTTGATACCAACATGGTATTCATTCCATGATCGTGCAGAAAGGTCTCGAAGCGGCTGTTTGATGATGTCGAAAATGCGTTGGGAGATGGACATTTTGATAGACACGATGGCTGAGACATGTAGCACATCTGTGGGCAAGTTGCCCAGTTGCGCTTGATTGAGCTTTGTGATCGCTCTCCTCGCTGCCTCCGGGTCCGCAAACTTCGCAATGGCTTTTGCTTTCGCTGTGTCGGTTGTATCCACCTCCATAACCCAATCTATCAGCGTGCCTTGTTGTTCAACCATTGACCTGACCTTCTCTTCAAGCTGTTTTGCGGTCGATCCTTGAGAAGCAGCGGCCCATTGAATCATTGTTGGTGGAGGGCCGGGAAGAATGCCCATCAGCTGCCACTTAGTTGTGGTTGTGTCGATGTTGTCGATGTGGTACATAGTGTGCGTGTGCGTGCTCGCGACAAGGTGAATGTCCAGAATTCGTCCATTCAGCCGAGGACGGTGGTTTGAAAGGGCGGGCAGTACTCCCGGATGCCCCTCTCCGTACCACACATTTGCGGCTCTCGTCAACTGATGCCATGAGCAGGATATACTGGCAAGCTGGACGCGGTTGGACCCGGCTGCTGACACGCCTCCGATCTGCCCTTTGGAAATCTGTACAGTAGATTCATGCATTGTAACCACAGTGCCAATTTTCTGTAGTACATGATTTGCAAATGTCGGATCCGGCATGGTGATATGAGCTGTCTTGAGATCGGTCGCTGGGACGAACTTCATCTGGATAGAATCAGGAGTGATACGGAAATCTGTTCGCTCATTCAAAAAGACCGTAAGCTCTTCTATCGATACCCGACGAGGTATGTTCGCGATTGAGACGGCGGAAAAGTCCGACGGGAGAGAGATAACCGAGATTGCAGCTCCGTCTTCATATGATACAGTCGCACTTCCTACGATTCTTGTGGTTTGAGTCGTTGATTTAATGGTGTCTGTGGAGCTTTGCTTGGGGTCGTTGGAGCTCGAGGGTTCAGGTATATGACTGTAGAGGCAGTGATATCCTTTTACACACCGTCCCATTTGAAAATATCTACACGGCTCAACTTCTGGTTGTGGGTGTTTCTTCTTTGGTAGCGGCTCGGAAACATGGGGGAACTGGCATGAAGAGCCCTTTTTGCAGGTACCAAGTTGGTAGTATTTGCAGGGAGGCTTGGCAGTCAGTTGCGGAGAGGAGTGGTCCAAAGGCTGGAAAGATAGCGCGGTAGCTTTCAAGGTCGCATTCGGTGATGATCGAAAACCGCTGGCCGATGATGGGTGCTCGTACGAACATGTATCTCCCTTCCAACAGTTACCCTTTAGGAAGTATCGACAGGCAACCATCTTTTCCGCACTGGCTGACTTGTTCAGTGTGAGGGGCGGAATCTCGGAAACGTAAGGCTGGTTGGGCCGTGACAAGATTGGCGAGATACGGTCAATCTAAAAGCTACGACCCTATGGTGGGAAAACAGGTGTTTGGGGGGGCGGGGGAAGGAGATTGATGGGGTGGTGTTGGTACATAAGGCTGTGTCGCACGTGGCGCTGTTGCACATTCACAACGTCTGGGTGGTCCATTCCAACCGCTCAGCCCCGTTGCGCTCTTTCAACCCAAATTCACTGCAGCACAATGTCGAGTATTAAGCTTGTGACATGGGTGGGGTGGGTCATGATCAATTAGCACTCAGCCTTTTGGTGCCTGTCCACCCATCTTCTTGCCTGCCTCCCGGACCATGCCTTGCTTCTGCCTAGTCATATTCACACCCAAATATGCCTTATCCCAATCGAGTACCATACTTCTACACCTATACGCGCTCTCTCCTTCTCCTCAGCCTTGTAGTCACAATCAGCAACGTTTCATGCTGTTCCAAACAGTTGATACCATACTCTCCAATTCTGATTCAGCGCTGCTCAGCCCCTGTTTTAGGCAACAAAAGATTGAACTACATTCACACGTGCACTGCGTCAAGTCTCGAGTGGTGTTTGTTGAACGTTGAGGTCAAAATTAGAACTCGGCTAAAGTCAGCTTAACACCGGGTCTTATCGATAAGACAGCTGGATTACCCCGAGGTCCAATAGCAAATGCACTCATGTCATCACCATTGTACATTGCTCGCGGTATGCTTATTTCTCGAAGACCTCTTCTCCTTCTGCCGTCCTTATGAGCTTGTTTGCAGCGACAATAAAGAGAAGTTCACTGATATCTTTTGTGAGGCCAATTGCAAGAGTATGCTCAGCGGCCAATGTCGGGTTGAAGCAGGCGGCTAACACTTTGAAGCCAGTCACTCCGCGCACCATGCATATCCAATCGATTCCTATGTGTATCTACGCCTGGGTTATTCCTTCATAGAGGAAAGCTTACAGGTCTTATAGGGGAGGGAACGGGGAACAACTATGCGTATCTAGTGACGGATGACCAGTCAAAGGAGTCTGTCATCATCGACCCCGCGCATCCACCAGAGTATGGAGTTTTCAGAATTCATACAGACACTATTCGAGGACTAATATCTTCCAGAGTTCTTCCGGTCCTCAAAGAGCATACGGACAGCGGTGCTATTAAGCTCTCCAAAATCATCAACACCCACCAGTGAGCGCTCTCTTGCTTGCCAATCCGTGCCCAGACTGACACGCACCAAAGCCATCACGACCATGCAGGAGGCAATGTAGAAATTGTGAGAATTTCCTTTAGCCCGTATCTTCACCCTGACTAATAAGTCCAGCTCAAACACTTTCAGCTCCCCATCATCGGCGGAAAAGACTGCACACAAGTTACCGAAACGCCCGCCCACAACTCGACTTTTACGATCGGCTCTATCAAAGTAACCGCCCTGCATACGCCCTGCCACACCCAAGACAGCATTTGTTTCCTCTTTGAAGATGGCTCCGACAAAGCGGTCTTCACCGGTGATACACTTTTCATTGGAGGATGTGGACGTTTCTTCGAGGGCAACGCAGCAGAGATGAATACCGCTCTGAACGAAGTGCTCGGAAAATTGCCCGACGATACAAAAGTGTACCCTGGGCACGAGTATACAAAGGGAAATGTCAAATTTGCGAAAACGGTGCTGCAGAATGAGGCGTTGAAGAAGTTAGATGAGTACTCGCAAGCGAATAGGGAGACACAGGGCAAATTTACCATCGGCGACGAGAAGGTGTGCCATACTCATTCCCACTAAGATATATTGAAATGCTAATATAGAGCTGTAGCAACACAATGTGTTCATGCGCGTAAACGACCCGGACATTCAAAAGTTGGTGGGTGAGACGGAGCCCGTCGCAGTCATGAAAGCACTACGTGCCTTGAAGGACCAGTTCTAATGGTAGATAAATAATCCGGCATATCCGTACAAAAGAATCGTATTATCTGCCTTGTAGTATGTTTTATTTGCGGCTTGTGGTGATGTTCGGCACTAAGAAATCCTTCACTGCTGAGCACAAGTGACGCGATGTGGGGTAGCGGGGCACAACCCAATCTTGGCTGGGCGCACAGAAAATTCTTTCTTTGTCGATCATCGTTTGGCACACTTACCTGATGCTGCATTTAGTTTTTTGCTGAGTTCGCAATTGCGGCATCTACATGTATTCAGATTGTTGTCACCATACCATAATTCAATCATCGGCCTAATGGCCCAATGGCAAGGCGCTTGACTACGATTCAGTTGTTATCAAGAGATTCCAGGGTACGATTCACTCCACCCAACCAATCTCATCAGTCTTCTAACATGCAATAGTTCGACCCCTGGTTAGGTCACGTCCGATTTCTTTTTTGGTTTCTCGTTCTACCTCGACGCCTCCCTTTTTGATTTCTGGTATTCACATGAAGGGGTCTTGGAATTGCACCAGATGTCCTCGCATTTTTGGAGTTCTTTGGTGGTAGTACTTGACAGGGTTTCGAGCCATTGCTTGGAGCTGAACTACGAAGCTAGGAGAACGCTTATATTTTTGATACAGGTTCAAGGATGATTCAAAATAGTGTGGAAAGGTGAAGAACGACGTTACTCTTGTATCTGACTACCACCGGAGTATTCACTGGTAGAAATCGTGGACATGTACATGAGGCATGTCGGGCAAGACCATTGCATCTACGAAAATCTCAACATCACCACATCGTGCGAGAGCATGATGGTGCGCAGCATCTTCAACTTACTCCATGTAAATGATACTCCATCTCACCACGATCAGAGGTAACACAGCATAGCATTCTAACCTGCTATCAGAAATTCAGCTCTCGATGCCAGACTCCATCAAACACCTCTTAGCCAACGTTTTCATAGCCCGTACGGTGCGCATGTCAGACACAAGACCTCAACGCATACCACCAAGCGCGGAAGTATTTTGTCACACCGCAACAGAAGAATCATTTCCCTGTATTTGATGCGTGTTATTCTTTCCGCAACATATTGTGATTTTAGTTTTGTTGCTCGCAAAGGGCGAACAGGGAAAAACGGACTCTTTTCTTTTTTGAACACAACGTGGTGTTGGGAATTAAGAGCTCTGAGTTCACTGCTAGGGAGAGTGTGTGTAATGAACAAATCGAGAGGGTAAGAGAGGACAAACATGCAATCAGACTATTAGCTATTTTAGAACACAACATGGAGTCTGGAAATGCGAGCTTTTAGTCCACTGTCAAGAAGAGTGTGGGCAGTGGAAGCCAAGGGTGGAGGAAAGGCTACTTATATACTTCTCCAGACAGGATGTACATCTCAAATCCAATCTGCGAGATTTCCATAACAGCTAAGACTTGAAGTTTTAGTGCGAGGAAGGATAAGCACTGGACGGTATTCCTAGTCACAGGTCCATGTCGTGGATGTAGTATCGATTGAGTTTCCAGAAGACACTCCATCAGGGAGAAGAAATATGCGTTTTAACATCCGGGCCCATTTCAATCGGCAAATTAGGCTTGTCAACGTAAGTCTATTCTCGGATTCAGGCGTAGATTCTAGCCTTAGGCAAAGGACCATCTGACCATTTCATCTAAACTTTTAGATTTGTTCAAGAAGGCGAATATATGAACAGAATACTATGTGAATATATGAGCGGATCTGCAAGCAGATGGCAACACATACCACAGTGTGTTGATACATTTTAGAGAAAGAAAACTCATGCAAAGTGGCATAGCCTAGTTTTAGAGAAGGACCCGCACATAATCGTATTCAGGTCGGTTTTAAAGAAAGGACCGCACATATAATCGCATGGTTAGTAATTTTAGCAAAGATAGCATACCTATGAAAGCACAAAGCTTTCAAAGGACAACATCGCCCTGGTTGATCAAGGTCTTTGCTCACAAGGTCAAAGCTGTGTGAAGTGGAGGCCAACAGTGGAGCGAAACGGGGTTTTATATACCTCGAGAGCCTGGCGCCCCGTTTGAAGTACATGGTACACGAGCGCGAGTGTGGGTTCCTGGGATATAGACGTTCGGATATAATCGGGAAGCGCGCCATAACTTCATCCTGGTGAAGGTCATCGCCAGAGCGTCAAACAATAAGACGCGTTGGCGCAAGAGCTATTGAAAGATCATGGAGGGTATTTTGTGTGTCTGTTCGCACCACAATGTGCACACATAAACAAGAGAGATATTCTGGTTTAGAGAAAGGCAACATCGTAGTTGCGCAAGGGGGTTTTAGCGGGAGCACATAAAATGATGGACTTCGCGCTTTTAGTACATGCATAGAAGAGTGGAAAGTGAAGTTGTGGGAGATAGGAGAACGCGTTTATATACCTAGCGACTCAAGAGGCCATCTGAACCTCGCTAGAGAAGTCATGACAAGTTTCGGGGGTAGGAGATGATGGTGATGAGCATCGTGGGTGGCAATTTAGACGAAAAGGGCATTTCTGTGTCCCGTCCATGACCTTGTGCCTGATAGTTCATTGATTAGACCTTCTGGTACGCTTGCCCTCAGTAATTGAGGGTAACATGTTCCATTATCAATCCTCACGCCGAAGAAGCATCTGGCGTGGGTAGGTCCCGGTGCTCATTTCCTACATCCTCGGCTTCGCCCCTCCTCTCTCCAGCAAACATCCCCCAAAGAATTTTTCCAGCCCCTCAAAGTCTTCCAAGGTCGTCACCTTCGCAACATCTGTATATGGTCAGCAAATTATTGTCTTGTCTCTGAACAATTCCACATAAACTTCACACTTACATTGATCCGGTCTCACAACCACCACAGCGCCTACTGTAGGATCAACACCATATTTCTCATATGCATGGCCACGTCCCGCATTGTAGTGTTCGTCATCAATGTAGACTTTATGCAGATCCCTCATCTTCCATTTCCCAGTGACAGGCCAGAAACAATCTGGAATCTGACCTTGTTCTGTGTCCACGAATCTACTAGATAGGACTGGGATGGGCTCGATGAGGGAGTCGATGTCTTGGTTTGGGGGGGTGTATTTTCGTGCTAGGCCTTCGAGGTGGTGTGCGAGCTACAAAGTCAGCACCTCTATCAATCACAACCGCGTAAAGAGGAGAGGAAACGGGAAACTGGAAACCATACCTTCTCCAACCTCCCCTTATCCTCCTCCCTCCCAACATCCCCCCCAAAAACCACAACCCTCCACTTCCCATCACTCCTCAAAGCACTCAACAACTGCACGGCCCTACAATCACAGAACCGCACTACCTGCGCACTCGGAAACCTCATCCCAACCACCACCCCTTTCGCCACCCCCACGTTCCCCTCCCCATCCACCACCTTACTATCCCCATACCTCGCCGTCAACCCCGCCATATACATCCCACTCCTCTCAAAATGCTCTTTAAACACGCCCGGCCTCTCCTCCTTCTCACTAAACCTCCTCGCAAACTCTCTATCAAAATCGATCAAATCCTTCGCTGTCTGCGACCGCTCAGACACATATGTCTGCAATATCAAAGGCGGAGAGATGTGCGAAAGCACCTGTCCCAACTTCCACCCGATATTGTATCCGTCTTGCAGCGAGACATTCATCCCCTGTCCCGCTTTGGGGGAGTGCGTATGACACGCATCACCTGTCAGAAAAACCCTAAAATCCTTGTGAAACCGATCTGCTAATCTCTGTCCAATTGAATATGCACTCCACCAAAAGGTGTCTGCAAACTCCATCGTATATGGGGAGAAGATCTTTTTCGCGGTGGCTTGCAGATCGGCGAGGGTGATGGATTTAGGGGATGAGCCGGGGGGGAGCTGGATGTAGAAGCGGACCATGGAGCCGCCTTCGCGGGGGATGATGAGTAGGTTGCCCGAGGAGGAGTGGATGGTGCATTTGCGGCGGATGTCTGGGAAGGTGGTGAGCGGGTAGATGTCCATGACGCCCCAGACGGTGTCGGTGGTGTCGCCGAGCATGGTGTAGTTTAGGCTTTTGCGGACGGTGCTGTGGGCGCCGTCGCAGCCCTGTTTTATACGTTAGTAGTCCGTTTTCCCTCGTCTACCCCTAACCATTGTTTGACATGGGTTCAGTGACAGTGGGAAATGGGAAGGAGAACTCACTAACACATACTTCGCCTCAAACACCTCCTCCACACCCTCCTTCTCCGCAACAACCTTGACGCAATGTGCCTCCGGATCACCCACCCTCCCCTCATCAACATCCATGCTCTTAACATCCCACCCATACTCAATCCCGCCTGTCCCGCCCTTCTTCTTTCTCTCCCTCTCCATTACCCCCAGCATAATCCCATTCATCCTCGCCTGATTCAAAATAACATGCGGCATATGACTCAACCCCTTCCTTGTATCCACTGTTCTGTTTTCCCTCCGAATACCTTGACCATTGCCCCCACCCTCTCCCCAAAACGCGACTTCGAGGACATGAAACCCCTCTCTCAGCAACTCCTCCGCGACCCCAAAAGACTCGTATATCTCGACGGTCCGACATTGCACACCATCCGCCTGACCTATTTCCATGGGACCGGGTCGACGCTCGAGGACTATAAAAGGGATGTTATAGATGGAGAGCCAGACTGCGGCGAAGATGCCAGCGGAGCCCGAGCCGCAGATGAGGACGTCTGTCTTGCGGGGCATGTTTGGTTGTGAGGCGGTAAGTAGGAGTTGGGGATGGTGGTGTATGTAAGCTATTTAGTGCGAATGTGTGGGTGGGTATCACGTGTAGGAAGTAGAAGACGAGTCCATAAAGCGAGATCAACATCCAATTAGTCCAGTGAGAAAAAAAAACCTGAATATAATGAGGAAACGGACTTCTATACTAATAATGAGACGTGAAGATGTCTTTCTGCGCACTTGTGATGCCGACTTCAAGCTCCGAGCATGG
This sequence comes from Amniculicola lignicola CBS 123094, assembly GCA_010015725.1. Classification (NCBI taxonomy): domain Eukaryota; kingdom Fungi; phylum Ascomycota; class Dothideomycetes; order Pleosporales; family Amniculicolaceae; genus Amniculicola; species Amniculicola lignicola. The sequence goes on along the minus strand of ML977621.1, from coordinate 119,397 downwards.
GGAAGCGGCGCATGCGGGGAAAAGCCACCAGTGCGGAACGTTTCCGTGCCCTGTACCCCAAATCTGAAAAAATATACCGCTAAAAGTACCGTGATGGCGAGAGCGAACATGAAACTCGCGCGGAAGCTGTACAAACCCTGGAGGTATCCCGGTGATATACTGCTTTGGACAAGTGAGATGGATACGGGACCAGGTTTCGGCATATACATGTCCTGGTCGTCGGTTCTTAGGAGCTTGAAACTGGGCACACGGAACCCACGGATCGGGTCCAGATATATCTCGTACGAGGATTCGCAGAAGAAACGCATTTTTGGGAACCGAGGTTCTATTTGTAAATGGGCAGGTCGAAACCCTCTCGTCCTCGGTTATAGTTGATAATGCCTACAATGAAGAGCTCCTCCAAAACGCGTCATTATGCACTTACTCAAACATAATCTTCTTCCCCTTCAACAGCGTTCCACCGACCAGCTTACCTACCGCAAATCCAATATATGCTCCAGTAACAATAGTAACGGGCCATTTCTGCCATTCGCGGTCCCTGCAAGGTGTTAGCATTATCCTCTTGAAAATATATACTCCAATTTTCAGATTCCCAATGAAGACTGAATGTAACTTACCAGTCAAGCGGTATAGGGACCGCACCCAACCAAGCTCCCATCACTGTCCCTATCATCCCCCCATACACCTCATCAATCGGCAGCAAAAGCGCGACGACCTCCCTCCATGTATGCCCATCCACCCCATGCACGTACACCAGCGGGAGCGTAGAAAGGAGCGAGATGTGCGCGCCGCAAAGTAGTGTATGGAAGTGATGTGTCGTGACCGGGGCGCCGAAAAGGACGAGTGTGGCTGTAAGAATAGGCGTCGCGACGAGCGCGGAAAGGACCAGAGACAAAAAGGCGGGCTGCACCAGCCCATTAGCATAGACACATATATACAAATACCAATGCCTCCAATAATCAGACAAGAAGTCCACGAAAACAGTACTCACAATAATCTTCCCCCCAATACCCCCCTCCACAACCTTCTTCTTCTCCCCCGGCCTCTTCTTCTCCACCCCCGCCGCTGTCCCGCTCCCCGTCGGCGGCAAACATACCGCTACATATCCTATCTGCAGGGCCGCCAGCGGCAGCAGCGTGTTGAGGAGCGCGGGGACGGGGTCCGCTACGATGGACCGGAATTGGTATGCGTAGAGCGAGAGGACGAGAGCGGGGTGGATGTGCGTGTATAGCTTCGCAGTGTCATTGCTTAGGATGTCAATTGGCGTAGCTGGCGCCCGAGGCTTGGTGGGGGCGGCGGTGGACATGGCGGCGGTGTTGTTGTGGGAGAGGTTTGAGGAGTTTCGAAGCTTCAATCTGAGAGAGGGTGCACGGCCCACGCGTTCGGGCTTACGTCGTGGTGATTGGTCAGAAACGATGAGACAGGAGATTCGCAGTGGAACAACACTATGGAAATTTGTTGTGGTATTTTTCACATGTTCGCTATGATGGGGTTAAACTGGAGACTAGATCGTTTTGAGTTGTTGACTGTCTGTGATGTAGGGAGCACACCCAGGACACACCCCCATCTTGCCCCCCATGCCCAAAACCGACCACCTACTTCTCCTCGCTTTTCTTCGGGATAAGATTCCTCAAGCTGAGATCATACACCACATCTTCGACATCCTTTACGCGATACTTCAGCCCATCGCTCCTCCGGCGCAGCGAATCGTTCTTGAGGTTCAAGATCTGGAAGCCAGCGAGCAGGTCCTTGACGAACCGGTTGATGAGAAGCGGGCGTTCATAGTCTTCCATCGTGACGGAGTTGCGTGCGAGGCGTGCCTGTGAATTTTGAGCATATGGGTGGAAGCAACAAGGTGGGAAGGGGGGAATGTACCAATTCTTCGACGAGCGAAATGAGTGCTTGGAGATACTCTTCGATGGTCAGGTGGAACTCATCGCGATCCTTGAGATTGACGGGGACTGTTGAACGTTAAATCGCGTTTTCAACCCAATATATGAGGCATTCATGCTTTTCAAAACTATGCCAAGCTCTTCAATCGTCAAGAGACGTCCCTGAATGTGTCCATCTTGATCGCCACCAAGCCATGCCCAGAACAGCAGATTGAATGCCTACTTCATGCTCAGTGACTGCTATGTTTGTGGAGAGAGCATGACGGACCGCATCCTGCACCTGACGCGACCACAGGGAGTTGAACTTGTAGTACGGCAACTTCGACGCAGACTGCGAGAGCTTGCCAATGGATTCAACGATTTGCTCAGCAGAAGATTCCGCCTCCTCGAGGACGGCGGAGACTACACAGGCGGTGAGCGTTCATAATGTACCCAGGTAGCGAGATTTGTTGTGCTACTCACGCTTGGAGACAGGCGTTGAATGCGCCCTCGAGAGCACGAACGAGATTTGGCGATCTAAAAAATTTCAGTATGCATGTCTAAACTGAGTGAGTTATACGCACTGTGCTTTTCGAGCGTCTGGACCAGGTCTTTGAGTTCCTGTGGAGATGCGATCAGTGCGATGTCACGTGAGGCTACGACGAGGGACCTCACATCGCGAACAGCGGCGTCCTCATCAACGCGGGTTTGGAGGTCCTGGAAGATGGCCGGATCGACCATTCCCGATTGCGCTGACATGACGACGGTGGGAGAATGTGGAGTGTGAGGAAGGAAGAAGGGTGGAGGGCACGATGGAAATTCGATGCAGGTGTTTGTGGAACTCCAGGGCTCCAGGCAAACAGCGTGTGCGGCTACCCATGACAACCACAAAGGTTAGAATTTGCATAGCTTTGTTACAGGAAAGAAAACTCTGAACTACAGCTGAGATTCGACAAGATTGTCCTGAGCCTTGAATATACCCCCTTGGGTAGTTCATCTTCACGCCATCGCGGGTAAACGGCGTCGTGCGAGCAGCATCGCACCCGCAATAGAAATTACATGAATGACAAATATTGGAAAAAGTACCCGGAGAGTGACTGTTAGACCTGTTCAGTTTATCCTCGTGTAGAAATGGATGTCGGTGCATCACGCCTAGGGCTTTTCACCGAAGCTTCCCGATTAGGTTAGACTGCTTGATGTAGGCAGGAGATGATTATAGACCTCATAACAATGTCAATTTATCATGCTACGTCCATTGAGTGTCTAAGCCTCAAAAAAATCGCGTAGAGAATTTACATCTCTCCAATTTGCAACCCATTATCCAATATACCGTTGCTTGAGGTCCCACAAGACATTCCTAGCCCACTCCGTTCCTGTGTCTTAAACTCGGAATCGCCATTTTTTATACCATAGAGCTGTACTTTCTATGTTTTACTACCCTGTTAATCTGCCACGCCGCGAGGAGATGGTAGATAAACAGAATAAGCCAGACAGCAAGCACAACAACCAAACCCGCCGCCACAGCAATCAGGGACGTTGCAGTAAACCGGTACGAAACAATTTGAAAAGCCGCATTGTCCTGCAACTTCGTAGTCGCAAGTCCAACCTGAAGTGCCGATAAGATGATAGAAAGGGTGGCAAACACTGCCAACATCCACTTGAAATGGCGGCCGAAGAAAGCTTGATACCATGTCGATCGGGTCTGATATCCCCGGATCATATTGGACAAGGAATATGTAGACGGAAAAAGCCTGCAGATAGTGTTGAGTCGGCTTAATCGTAGCTCACCATATCTGTACCGTTGGTTGACGTCGCTGAGGGCCTCACAATTAATATTGGCTAGGAAGACGTTGATGAAATCAACCCAGTGGGCCCACTCGATGTCTTTCAATAGTAGCCCGGAGTCTTTTGCAATTTCGAGATCGCTCTTGTGCCGAACGAGCCATGCGTAAGATAGTAACATGCCGCATGCGGATTTGTATAGTTCTTGATTGGAGCATAGGCTGATGTTCCAAGTATCCCAGTCGAGAAGAAACTCGGGCAGAGGCTTGATGAAGATTTTGTCTTCGAACCAGACCAGATGTTCATCTGGATCCTCAGTGATAAGGATGTTGCGTCCCAGAAGCTTTTGTCGATGCAGAGGCCGTGCAGCCTTGGGGAGGCCTGCTAGCCAAAGGTGGTGGTGAATGTTATTCAGCCTTGGTGTGTTTAGCTCACGGCTTAGAGATGTGGGCGAGTGTTCGTTCAGTCGCAATAAGCTGTTGACTCGGAAAGATGTCGCGGGGTGTACCACTCCAGAATCGCTCAAATGTGAGGCAGTCTTCGATATTGGTGGGAACTTTGACTTCTGGCTATCCATGGAGAATTATCTGTTGCACCAACAGCACGAAGAGAGTAGGATTATATTTGTACTAGCTCCAAGAAGCCTTACTCAGGCATGGGTCGATTCCAGGCAGATATTGATAGATAGCGACGCAGTTGGGCGCGAAACGAGTAGCGGGAAACACTATTTCTTCTACAGAAACGGTCTTCAGGTGATCTAGAAATCCGGTTGCCAGGCACCAGTGTCGAGATCGAGAGCAAAGCAGGCAGATGCAATGAATGTTTTTCTCGATATTTAAGCGCCCGCCCATACGAGGCTAGCCAATCATGCGCTCAGCCTTGGTCGACGACCTCAAGTGTACAGCCGTCCTCGACTGTTTTCAACTTCATGATGCTACATCTTCTACATACTTGATTTCTATCTACTCGCTGTTCAAAGCGTTGGTGGGTACTGCGCTCGACAGCGCACACTGAAACCAGCAAGAATAGCCAGAATCAAGGGCCCTGTGTTCCGTGTTACCGGCCTCCCAGCCTCCCAGTCTGACGAGGAGCTGACTTTTTCACTGAAAGCTACCATCGACGAGAATCTAGAACGTGAAGAAAAATCAAAACTCACACCTAGCATAGCGATTATTCCCTTCTGCTCCAACAATGATGAAAAAGTCGCGCTTGTGGAGTTCCATGGCGGAGCGCCTTCGTTCCTGTCTGCGTTGGCCGACAACCCACTGGGAGGCTGGCAAGTAGAGATGGGCGATACGGATATTAGTTTTGATCAGCACTTCTTCGGCTTCACACAGCTGTACAAGTCAGAGCCCGAATCTTCGGTTACAGCTGAGTACGTAAACCCGTTCTTTGGTTATTTATGTCGACGTATGCTGATCTCCTGCGCGAAGTTTCATTGCGATCATGGGCCTAGACGGCCACGCGTACGGATCGTGGAGGGGGAAGGGCAACCTTGGGCGTATGTGGTTGCGCGACTTCCTGTGCAAGGACCTCCCAAAATGTCGCACGATGATCTACGGGTACAACTCAAAGTTGTCAAGCCATGGGATCGACACTATAATGGACCATGGACGAGGATTGATGGAAGAATTAAAGAAAGTCCGGGATACAGACGAAGTAAGTGGCTAAACAGGTGAGGCGGAATAGCTCATCGAACTAACAGTTCGGTTGTACTAGCTACGGAAGCGGCCACTATTTTTCGTCGTACACGGCTTTGGTGGTATTATCCTTGCTCACGTAAGTGGTCTGCTCCGGGCTACATGGCATGACATGTTAACCACGTTGTAGTGCCTGGTCAAGGCCGTTCAGACTCAAGAAGAAGATCACCCCATGATGAAATCCCTCTACAAGGCCACATACGGGATGCTTCTGTTTGGGATTCCCCACAAAGGACTAGTGATAGATGATATCGTCAAGATGCTGGCTGAGCAGGAGAATCACCCACGAAATGCGCTACTTGAACAGATCAGATTCAAATCTAATCTCCTCGCGTTCCAGCTTGCTGATTTCAAGAATCTCATCCGCGACCGAAAGGTCGTCAGTTTTTTTGAGACAAGCCAAACCAGGCGGCTCGAGCTGTTACGATAGCTGGCGGCCACAAAAAAACCGCAAGCAACTAATAGTAAATAACATGACACCAAAAGCAAGCGTTGGAAGCGAACGGGTGACTTCATTACGGCAGTCGACACTGAGTCGTCTCTTCTCCAGCTACCAGATTATACAGAAGACAAGATCCCTGTCGATGCCGATCACTCAATGATAGTCAAGTTTGACACGAGGAACCATCCAGCGTATGCCAGTGCGCGAAGCAAGCTATTAGATTTTGAGCGGGATGCTCCGGGTGTAGTTTCTAGGCGATCGACGAGCACAGACGCGTCATTGACCGTGCTAGGCATCAGTGCGGCCAACATGCCTTTGGACCGTCACACTAACTTCCCACAATGATATAGTGTCTCTACACCATGCTGAGATTTGGTCAACGCGCATGTACTCGCTTCAATTTTCCCTCTCACATCTCCCGAATTTCGCGCTTCCAGAGTACGAAAATGAATGCCAGCGAGCTCTTCGAGGAGGAGCGCCTTCCGTGGTATAGCCATGATCAGTTTTATCCAGCATGACCTGGTGAGATTCTCGATTCTAGCTTTAAGGTTATAGGAAAACTCGGTTACGGTGCATACTCCACGGTCTGGCTGTGTCGGGATATCCGGTATGTTTGGCGTTCTTCACCCCCACCCACCCTTCAAAGTCTGATCATCCATGTACAGAGAACGAGACGCTGGCTTCGTCGCTGGCTTCGTCGCTGTCAAGATTTGTACCCGAGATGCCGAAAAGACCCCACAGCTCAATCGAGAGCTAGATTTTTACGAGCATGTCAGTTCTATGCAATCACAGCATCGCGGCCAAGCATACATCCGCGGACTGTATGGCGAATTTGAGCTCGACGGTCCGACTGGCAAACATTTGTGCTTTGTTCATCCACCCATGCACATGACTATTCGACAGCTCCAGTATTACAACCCAGCATACAAGCTCGACGTTCCGCTTCTGAAGTGCACGCTAGCCAATGTGCTAATGGCGCTGTCGTTCTTACACGACGAGGCCAAGGTCGTACATACAGGTACGGCAAGATGATGCAACATGATTGAATCAACTGACAAGTTAGACATCAATCCTGGAAATATCATGCTGACTGTGGATGATGACACTATTCTGGAAAACTTCGAGAAAGCTGAAGCAGAGAACCCGTCACCATCCAAAGTGATTGACGACACACGCACCATTTACAGTTCCCGTAAGCTTCCCCATCCTACGGGTGATCTTTGGGGCCAACCAGTTCTCTGTGACTTTGGAGAAGCGCGGATAGGAGATTCCCACTCCGGGTTAATTCAGCCTGAGCTATACCGTGCACCAGAGATAATTTTCGAGATGGAGTGGGGCTCTAAGGTGGACATTTGGAGTGTCGCCACGTTGGTAAGTATTCAATACTATTATAAGGAAGTCTCAATGACTTACTCTTGATTAGGTGTGGGACTTGTTTGAAGATGAGCATCTATTCGACGCTCGTGACAACGAGGGCAACCCATCAGAGACACATCATGTTTCCGAAATGGTTGCATACCTTGGAATGCCTCCGCTTGAATACACGCAAAGCAACCATATGACAAAGAAGGTCTTCGACAAGCAAGGTTAGTCATTGAGATCGTCCCGACATAGACTCTGCTAAGTTCAATAGGACACTGGACGGGTGGCTCCAAGAGTGTAACTATTCCTGAGATCTCACTCGAGGAAAGAGTCTCGGTGCTTGAAGGGGAGGAAAAGGATTTGTTTCTCAATTTCATACGCTCGATGCTCAGATGGCGGCCGAAAGACAGGAAATCGGCGACTGAACTCCTGAAGCACCCATGGATGGCCGACACTATGTAGTTGCGACGACGATCAAGCAACCATTGCACTGCAAAGTCATTCTCGCGGAGTCTTTGTATCAGTTACACGTAACTACAGTGTCAAACAACCCCCCACCCCCGCCCCCAGCGATCGGCTTGTGAAGTCGTCGCGCCGCCCATTCGAGACTCCGGAGTCACCCCACAGACCTTCAGACGAATCAGCGACCGCGTTGATGTCGCTCTAGACACGCCACCAGTTGCCGTGTCGGGCCAGTCGAGAGATGACCCCACCGCCAGATGGCGCTACAAGGGGGGAGCATGTGCGGATGGGTACCCACCTCGGAGCTCAGGCCATCGAAGCGCATCGAAACCGTCTTAATTACAGTGTAAATTACATACAAAATACGACATCAATATGGTGTATGGCCTCCGCTGGCTGCAAGTACAGCCTCACATCGCTGTCGCATATTCGTACAGTACTTTGCTATCTCCCTAGGTTCGATTCTGGCCCATTCCTCCTCAATATACCTTATCAACTCTTCTTTTGTCTTTAGAAACCGCTTTTGTACACGGCTCTTGAGCAGCAGCCACACGTTTTCAATAGGATTGAGGTCTGGTGAGTTGGCTGGCCACCAGAGTAGTCTGATTGCCCTCTTATGGAAATACTGCTATGTCGCAATTGCTCTATGACATGAGGCATTATCCTGCATAAGGAGAGCGTTGCCTATCCCTATACGGAAGATCTCATACTCCTGCTTAAAGCTCTGGATAAGAGGTGTAATCCTCTGCGTATATGACTCTGATGTGAAGTTTCCCCAATCAGCTCGATCCCAGATCAAGAGTGGGCCCTTTGATCCATCACCACCTATACAAGCCCAGAGGATTACACAGCTAAAGTCTTTATACTTTGGTATATAGCAGTCTCTGAGATACTTCTCCTCAGGCCGCCGAGTAACGCGTCGTTAATACGAGCTATATTAGTGGAGATATTAGTATTAACGTGTTTTATAAGCGAGTCGCCATTACAAGCGAGTCGCCAGCCCCACCAACTTCGTGCACCTCTATAGCTGCACATCTCAACCACGTTTTAAGATAATATAGAGAAATTAATAAAATAGATTAAGCAGTATCTAAGGTATCTTTTTTGCACGTACGTGAGTTGTGCCCAGTCTCTCTGCACCTCTTGCAGCGCGCTAGAGCCTGGCGGCTAAGGCCTGATTGCTCTCCACCTTGACGCCGTTCACGCTCTTTCTGCTGGTTAGCCTCCTTTTGGGCAAGTATATCCTCTCCCTCTCCCTTTGTTAAGCTCCCATGCTTCTGTATCCGCTTCTTTTTGCGCTGCCTGCGCTTTGTTGCTGCCTCGTTAGCTCTTTCAAGGCTGGTGATCCGGTCGCGCATCAGCTCAGCTGAGAGCATCATAACTTCAGCTCCCTTCTTAAGTTGGTTAATCGCCTGAATAATTGATGCAGGCGAGGAGCTCTTATGCCGTTGAACGCGCTCACAGATTAGAGTTGATTGAGCCTCAAGCTCACGTACATTGCGCGGCGTTTTAGCTTCCCAGAGAGCCTCTGGCAGAGCAGCTGGTGTAGGCGTACGGAGCTGCACATCCAGCTTTGATAGAACAATATCTGGCTGGAGAGGAACAAGGCCTGCGCCTTGGAAGGCTGAGCAGATATTAGCTGCTGTAAACGACCGTATAAAGGCTGCCTTAAACGCTGGTAGAAATTCGAGCTTGGTGATGTGGTTGATGTGGTGGCGGATTAGATCTTCAATCTCACGGCTGTACGCGCGCTTCAGCACTGAGAAGCAGACTACATCAAGTGGCTGCAGCAGGTGCGATGAGTGAGGCGGCATACAGAGTGTGTAGATGTTGTTCTCCTTGCAGAGCTCTCGAAACTCAAGAGACTGGTGGCTCTCATGGCCATCAAGGATGAGCAGCTGACGCGCCCCAACCACCTTGCCCTCTGTATGCTTGATGAAGTGCTTCAGCCACTCTACTCCTAGCTTGTTGGTTGTCCATCCATTGTCGCTGACAGCGATAGCCCAGTCGCGTGGGATGTCCTCTTCGTACCAGGCAGATAGGTGGTACTGGCCGGCAAAGATGATGAATGGTGGAATAGCCCAGCCAGCAGCGTTGATTCCCTGGATAACCGTGACCCACTCGCGATTGCCTGGCTGGATAGCCTTTGGCCGGCCTCTCCTCTCTGACCCTGTTACAACAAGCTGAGTCATAATCTTGCCCATCATAAAGCCAGCCTCGTCGAAGTTGTAGACGTCCTCGTCACAGATACCGTACTTGGCCTTTGTCTGCTCTACAAGCTCAAACCAGCTCCTAATTAATATAGGATCCTCGCATAGGGCTCTCTGCCTATCGTAGGCTCGGTTGAAACGCGTCGTAAGAGAGTCTTTACGCTTAACAAAGTTGCGCGGCCATTGGACGCCAACCTGGCCTGCGCTGCGTGCAGCCAGTAGCTTATTAGCTATATCGCGAACAGCCTCGTACGTAGGCGCAAATCCACGTTGGTCTAGGTCAAGTATATAGCTAACAATCACCTCCTCTTCTAGCTCAGTGAGCTTCTTTGAGTTGGGCTGGCAATCGCGTCGTGGAGGCTTTCCGGCGCGTCGGTCGCGTAGCGTTGATCGAGGGACGTTATATATTGAGGCAGCACAGCTAGCACTTTTAATTTGATTCTTTTCAATTGATGAGATGGCAAGAATTATATCTGCTTCTTGATAGCTTGATTGAGTAATACGTGGTTGAGCCATGATGGTTAATAGTTGGATGGTGAAGAAAGTTGATGGGGCTGGCGACTCGCTTGTAATGGCGACTCGCTTATAAAACACGTTACAAGATATTGAAAATTCGTGTAGATTGGGCGCCACGCTGGGCCGTGCGTTACTTACGCGAGGAAATACGGTAGGCGAAACGACCTAAAAAGAATTCGGGTTACCTTGACACGATACTATGATATCAAAACAAACAAACTTCTTCTTCAAGCGCATGACCACAGTCACACAACTCAATGAAAAGGTGGGGTCGCGACAGCAGGTGAAGTGAAAGACCTGCGTCACTGTGACCTCAACTATGCGCAAGCACAGGGAGAGGAGGCCGAGGGCAAAAAACTAGATTAATCTTGAATGGGAACGTATTCCCGTTTCAGAGATTAAACTGAAAAGAACAGATACTACACTTGATCTAAGCCAAAAGGCAAAGAGAGCTGGAGAGAGAAGGAGGGTCGAGGGTCGGTGGTGTTTATATAGTGGGCTGGGTGGTGCTAAGCGAGGGCGCATGGACCATGATCACGTGATGACGCTAGAGTCGGAGGATCATCGGAGCTACCAGACAGAAACGTGACAAACCTACTAATCTGATGATTTTTGATCTGTCGATCGACCCACGTGAGATCATCATCAAGACCTTAATTGAACGTCACATCTACACGTAGGAAAGATCAAACAATCGTTATTTTCACGTTGATCGTTACGAGAGCGCAACTGTAAATATTAACAGGAGTGGTATGCGTCCCCGACAACTAATAAATTCACAGGCAGGCGGCTCCGTGTCACAGAGCCTAAAATAATTGTCTGCTTTGGCAGACATTCTAATTTGGGAATGCGTAGATGATGAAATCTGGGAGACCATCGACAACAACTGCATTGGAATAAGAATATAGAGTCTGGAAGGGTCGAAAGCATAGAAAATAATTGTACATGCTCATCCCTCTTGGCTACTCCTTCACGACATTGTAGGGATGCGCAAAATTGTGCCATCCAGGTCCCTCCAGCAGTTCGAAGGTTCGGGGAAAGACATAGGATAGAGCAACCATGCACTGCGAAATCTGATCCTTCTTTTCTTCCACCTCTTCCTTCTTCTCCCCATTCTCATTGGCGCCATCTTCATCATCATCTTCGTCGTCACTGTCGTACTGCTCATATCTGGTTCGGCCCTCGTCAAGTCTCGATATCAGACGCACCCAAGTATACCCACTGTTGTTGAACTCTTCTGCGTCACCTCGCCAATTCTTCGCAGAGTCGAGGCTCCATTCATCAATCATCACACAAACGCGATGGCGTGCCGTTCCATGGTTAGCCTCTTTGTCATCTGCGACCCATTTTCGAAAATGGCTATGTTTGCATGTCAGCGAGCTGTAACACGATCCCGGAACTTGGCGTGCTTCGCAGAACTCACTCTCGCACTGTTTCAAAGCTCGCTTTATCCAGATTCGAGCGATCCTCTTGGACGTTCCAGTCTAATCGCGATTCCAAGCCAGCAAGCGGGGAGCTCTTGATGCGCGCAATAGTTTGTTTGGTGAGGAGAGTGAGGAAGCTGGCCCAAGCTTCATCGTCTTCGTAAGTCGTGCGATACACCACAAAGCCGAGTTTGGCGTCCGGGTTTTGCTCAAATTGGGCGCGTAGTCTCTCAAAGAGGGAACTCATAACTGTGTGTTCGGATGTTGATTTGGGTGAAGTTACGAGATTGTTGATTGCTGTTTCAAAAGGGAGGATCAAGTGAATGTGCAGATGCTTGGGCTTTGTGTGTATTTTTGTGGACAGTGGGCGCTGAGGGGTGAAATTGTTTGTAGCCTTACCCAGACATCCTTTCATTCGAGTTTCGACAAGAATAGACTGTCAACATAATCATACGGAAATGAGGCTCACGCGAACAGGAGATGGGCTTTTGCCTTCTGCGATGTCCGCACGGTTGCATGGATGTCACAGCCTCACAGCCCCCGAGGTCACAGCCAAGACTGTTGTTGCAAGTGTAATGCACGAATTCTATCAACACTACCCAAATTTTTGAGGCATATTAGCTTTCGCCATTTGATGTTTGTTGCAAATGCATGTTTCTATTTCGTGCAGTGCTTAAGAGAAGGATAAATATTCATCTTGTTGTGTTGTGTCTTGATGTTGATGTTCGCGCCCAAGCAGATGCAGGACATCGGAGGGGTTCTAAACTTAGCTACAGTGCGCTCCACTGGGCAAAGCCGCCCCCAGTTTGGACACCGACGAATCATCCCCTTTCCTGCTGGAGGACGCAAGGGGCATTTGGCGAGCTGTCAGCACCCCATCTCTTGCAATTGTCGCCACATTCAAACAGACTTCTTCGTCTTAACTCTACCAAAGATGCAGCTATATATTCTTTGTGATACAAAGTTCATATGAGCTCATGAAATTGGATAAGAAAACAATCAAGAAGGTAGTCTAGAAACTTGGTGATCGCAAGCGCATACCCTCCAGCGCATACCACAGCGCAGCCCCATCTCGGACATGGGATCTGGAGTGGTCAGTACTCGTACTGCTGATCTCGCGCTATTATTCTGACTACGGATTCGAAACAGCTACGGATTCTCGAGATAATTTTATGCAGCATTGATGATGGTACTACACACGGACCGGAGTGCACTTGCTGGGGGTCGTCCTGGACATACCTACCTAACCAGACAGCATATAAGAGCTTCAAGTAGTCGTCGGAGAATGGGAACTACAGCTCATCACTTTCATTCTCTACTACAGTCTTTGTCTCTCTAGTCATTCTCTTTTTCCTACATTCATTCATTTCAAGTCACTCCTTACTGCGTTCTTGATCGAAGCAGCCATGCATCTTTTTTCCTTTCGCAATGCCGTCCTTCTGTACGGCTTTGCTAGTGCTGTTCAGGCACTGACGATACCCCACGGTGCTTTGGACAAGAGGGGTAATGGTCTTTATGAGGCTGCTCACGACATCGTAGCCGACCTCCAGCTCGATCGTCGTGCGAAAAAGCCTCCCACTAAACCTCCTCCACCACCTCCACCACCACCACCTCCGCCCCCGCCTCCAGTCAAGACACCCGACCCACCTAAGACTCCTACTCCACCACCGCCCAGCACTCCTACTCCACCGCCGCCGCCGCCGCCCAGCACTCCCACACCACCCCCTAAGACATCGGACAAGCCGTCTTCCGCGCCAGTCGTGTCGTCCTCCCAGCCGGTCCTGTCTTCGTCTTCTTCTAAACCGGTGTCGTCTTCGTCTTCTTCCAGTGCCTTGCAATCCTCTTCTTCTTCCCTTTCATCGGTTTCATCCACTAGTTCTAGTGCTTCGAAATCGTCGTCCTCTTCGCTCGCGTCTGGCACAACTACTTCGAGTGCTTCACAATCATCTTCAGCTTCTAGCTCATCGTCTGCATCTTCTTCTTCGTCGTCCTCTAGTTCCAGCAAGGTTGTCGGAGCTCCCTACACCTTTTCGACCAAAGCTGTCGATGCCTGCTCAATCAAGGCTTTCGGTTGCGGTGAAGACCCAGACGACTGGGATGTCATCACTGGAGAAGAGGACACACCACAAACGTCTGGCAACTCGACTGCGAAACTTCGTAAGCGTGCCGGCGCAGAAGAATATGAAGTCAACGTAGGGACTGCTGGTACATTGATGATCAAGGCGCGCGGCTATGATAATCCTAAAACGCTGGAGAAGAATGCTCGGTTTTCGGGTACCAACAAGCATTTCGCTTTCGTTTCTGACGACGTTGATAAATTCGACATCACGAAGAAGGCAACCATTACAGCCCCAGCTGTTTTCTCCACTGAGCATACCCTTGAGCGCCAGCTTATCAAACTATTCCTGAACGAATTCGTCACCAAGAACCCTACGGCTGGCCAGTGGATCTTCGATAATTGGATGACAGATATCATCGACACGACTGTGAACCCTGCTGACCGAACCTCGGGTGATAAGAAGTTGGAAAATGCTGCTCTTAAGAAAGATGTCGCCAAGTGGACGGGCAGGACCGCACCCGTCTGGAAGAATGGTGATAAAGAGGAGCTTTATAAGGGTTTCATTCCTGGAGATCGGACTTTCAATAGTCTTGTTTTCCAGGCCGTCGGCACCAAGACTGTCCTTGAACCCTTTGTCCTCCTCGACAACACTATCAACAAGATAAAGGGAAGACTCTGGTCTCACGTCAAGCCCATTGAGGACGATGAGATGGCTCGTCTCATTACACAGTTCAAGTCTGGTATGGTTGAGGTCAATCTGATTCTCTCGCCCATTCGATTGGTAAGTTCTTCTCTCTCCTGTTCCCTCATCCACTATTCTAACCAATGATAGATGCTCGCTGCCTACGATTTCCAGAATGAGGCCGATGTAATGACTGCTCTGCGCACTGCTGTCGAATATGTTGAGACAGAGCTCGGAAACACGGCGTACTTCTTCGGAACGGGTGCTCCTGATCTACAAAGTCCCTGGAGGCCTTTCGTCAAGGCTCAGATGAAGGGAGCATCTGACTTTGGAAAGGCGTGGATGAAGACCACCATCGACAAACTCCAACCTGCCATGGACGAGGGGCTCGCCAAGTGGACCAAAATCCGCGATAGCCTCAAGGCCGCCACCACTGAGCAGAAGAAGAAGGACGACGCCGAATTTGCGAGGCTGGACGCTCTGTTCGTACCTATCGATGCGGCCAAGAAGGCAGCGGACAATGATTTTTCAGCAGCTGAAAAGGCAAAGAATATGCTCATGAAGAAGGGCACGACGCCCAACCCAGCAGCACTTAGTGCAGCGCAGGCAACTCTGGCCACGAAAGGTCTAGCACGTGATGCTGCACATGATAAGTGGAATGATGCTATTGACGCGAGGGACAAGTTTTCTCTGAAGAATGCAGAGGAGCACATTAAGCGCTTCAAGTTCGGAAAGGATACTCTTGTAAAGTTCGAGACGAAAGCAAATAGTGTCAGCTTCCCGACCTTGTAATTGTACGATATTCGGTTCTCGGGAGGAAGGGTAGTTGAGCATAGCCTCTTGCATTCTAATAATCTATCGACTAGATACTTGTTATAGCATCAATCGTACTTGTATTCTCATCTCTTAAAGCTTGATCAACCATGTTCTTTCGCCACCACTTTTCATTGGGATGTATGATTCAATCAGTTTTACCCCACCATTTAGTGAAATAACGGAACCAACTGCAATCAAACTTTCTTTTTATGGGAACCTCCGCTTCTTATCACAATGATATATATATATCCTATACCTTTGCGTGCCAAGGCTATCAAGATGGAGAAGAGGTGTATCATAGTACCGAATGGAAGTTCGACGCGAGCCCGATCTGATCCAGCCTCACGCTGCTTCATTATCTCTACACTTCCCGTGCACAGCCTTGCCACGTAAGTAGACACAAATCAGGCAAGCCGATTAGGTATTATTGCATACCATCCCGCAGGGAACAGGGCTGCTGCCCAACTCTCGTGGAGATGCAAACCTCAACTCTGGAGCTGAACATACTATTTAAGCCTCACTTTCCCACTCCTCAGAACACTTTTCAGCCATCCCAACTAAATCTCAACTAATTAATCATACAATCATCATCTCTTCTCAATTCAAACATCTTCCATCTTTGCAATGTCGACTACGACCAGCCCATGGATATGGTGCCCCAGGTGGCTTGACCACTATCGCTCTGTCGTCAGGCCTGACGGAACTCGTTACTGGGAGTGGGCAAGTGAGAGCGCTCCTTCATTTGGAGTCAATTCTAGTGTTCCATCGAATGCACAGAAACCGCTACAAGGCCTTAATTCTCCAAGCGCAAGCCAGCCCTCGGATGCTCAGGCACTAGCAGTAATTCCGCACGGGAAACAGCCTCAAGAACAGCCAACACAAAATCATCTGCCATTCAGCGCGAACCATGCTTCCGGATCCCAGACACCGTCAGTGACTTTGACACGATCACAATCCTACGGCAATCCAGCACCCGGCCATATTTCCTCCCAATCTCAGACACTGTCGATGACGTTCCCCGACACCCAATCCTTCGAAAGGGTGGCGCAAAGTTGCTTTTTACTCTATATGAGTGGACGCTCAGATCCTCATACAACGAAGACCTCGAATTATTCGGCACTGGATAAGTAGTGGTTCAATAGAAGATTCATTCGTAAAACAATTGATGGGAGGGAGCATACGGAAAACCAAGGTTCTTCAACACATAAACAAAGAAAGCTATCACTCTGGTATATGCGACGATACTATGATGGGATATGGTGGAGATTGGATTCTTGTTGATATTTGAAAATTTGTGAGGTTTAGGATCAGCTGCAACACCTCTGGGTCGGTCCTTCTGAAGTATTGTTTGGTTTAATATAATCTGCAGGCACTCTCGGTTTCCATTGAACATCTTAAATTTCGCTGTAACATTGTTAGGGTTGCTACAAGGATGATGAAGAGCATAGGAGGGGCACTATGCACACCAAAGAATGACACAGCTATTATCTTAGTGCGTGATTAAAATACGTTTCAAAAGTGACTCTTTGAACAGTATCTTGTTCTCACAAAGCCCGCCACTAATCTGGATCGTTATTGTTCATCGTGCATCGCTTAGAGCGATTGCTGGCCCAATCCTGGCCTTGTGCCACCACACAACGGGCTCTTTCCGCTCAAAGTCTTTGCCAACATCTCACAATACGGCGGAAGCACGAGATTGGTCAATTTTAAAGAGCCTCGTTGAAGTCGAAGTCCTCTTTGCCGAAAATCAGTCTGACCCCGCTGCTGCCTGACTCTCGTGACGATAAGACGTCCCGACTGAGAGCTGAGGGTATTAGAGTAACATAACTCCTGCAACATCCTCTCGGCTCTTACTCGGGCGTGAGTATGTAGCTCCTTTTTCTAATCTCATCTCTTAAACTCCTGAGGACTGTCTGGTACTCTCACGAGAATGGACATCGATTCCATGGGGACATGAGCCCCGAGCACAGAGACTATTACCGTTTAGGATAGGATCAAGACAAGCACGATTAGGTGTACAAATAGGGACGATCAGAACTCCCTGACCCCAATACTCCCCCACCACAAACTCATCCGCCGCGGGCAGAAATACCAGCTCGTCGTTCCCTCAAAAAACCATACAAATCCAAGGGTGCTTTTAGAGTTGCGAACGATAAGAATGGCGACTGCAAGGAAGACGATGAGGATCTACCAGAAGGTTGGGTTAAACGATGGGACGATACGTACGTTGTCCATTCTTTCTGGACACGGAGTTATCTTGAAGAACCATCTAATATCAACGTAGTTTGAAGGTCTATTACTGTAAATACAATCTAAATCTCTGTCCGATTCCCTTCTTGCATAATATATAAATACGCCATATTCAACCTCATTAAAGATGATAGATGAACATGTCTCTGGCATTCGTCAGAGACAACGTCCAACAAAGCCCCATGACATCAGGTGCAGTACCTATTCTCCCTATATTTCGAAGAAAAATCTAGGGACGATGCCATATTCCAGAGACGGCGGAAACCCGTGGGATGACCCACAGCCTTCACCTCCTACTCCGAAATCGAGTCGCCCACGAGTACGACGATCGCGTCAAGATTCCGATGAATCCGATTCGTGTCAAATTGTACCCACCATCTGACCTGAGCGTGGCCGCTACCAGCAAGAGTATGGGTAGATAGAGAGAAAGAGGTCGTAAATTGTGATAGAATGTTGTTAATTTTGTCGACAATGGAAAGGTCGATGGAGACTGTTGAATCACTACTGCCTCTGAGAGCAATGCTTATTGAGGAAACCTGGAGGCTACCATCGCCCTTTCAGCGCTGGTCCACATGCTCATACTTATCGCCACTATCAATAGGCGGTTTATAGCGCATTTGGCCGAATGAATATGAAAATTACGAATGTGCCATCTCCAATATGGTGCCGGTGTCCCTCTACGGTGAATTAATGACCCAGGTACCGCAGTCATGGAGGCAGTTGATCTCATCGAAAGAAATTAGTCTTGAAATTGGTCAGGAGTGGTATATGATTGCACATTCAAGATCAACGTAGTCAGTTAATTCTAGCTATAACGTCAGCAGGAGTCAGCACCGACAGAATGAAATATCTTAAAGAGCAATCATTCTTAGGGACTCCAATCGACACCACATGCGACTAGGGATATTAGAAAAGTTCCGATGCTTCGGATGGTGGACTCAATATATAAGCGTATCCTCATGGTTCCTATTGAACTACTCCTCAAGAGCTTCTGTACAATGTAATTACCCTCAAGGAAGCCCTGAAGTATCTTTGGATTGGAATGACGACGTTTGTTATCCTAGTTGCGCCCTTGCTTGTTCTCGTACTGAAGGATCAATGTGGGGGGAATTTCAGTTGAAATGCATATACATGACTTTGTCTTTATGAACCTTGCTCTAAATCTTATGCCCCGAGTGCTTTCTATGTTGAAAACGCCATTCAGACCGTCAGTCTCATAACTCCTTGATCATAATGAAATCATTATGCACAGTCCCGCCGACCGGAAACCCATGTTCTCCAGCTTTCTTATACCCCGCTGCCCCATAAACCTTCTGCGCCCTATGACCCTCTTCCCAAACACCCAGCCAAATATATTCCAATCCCTCCTTCTTCGCAAGCACATCCGCTTCTTGCAGAAGCAGCTTTCCGACACCTTTCCCATGATGCTCCGTGCTCACATACACTCTCTGAACTTCAATCTTCTTCTCGTATTGATCAATACAGTGATCACTCGATCCGCGAGTGAGTAGCGCAAATCCGAGGATCTTGCTCTTGTCGTCGACGGCGACAATGGTGCTTCTTTTGGAATCGAGTAATGTATCAGTGATGGCGGTCAGGCTATAGTTATCGCCGAGGTAGACTTGAAGATCGTGGGGTGGGAATTCACGGCCGTAAGTTGTGGTAAAGACTTGGGCGCCGATATAACGGATCTCTTCTGCGTCGTCTGTGGTTGCCAGACGGGTGGCGATAGGTGAGGATTTCATCGTGAGTCATGCACGTGACCGACGGAGTAAAGAGGGTAATGTCTGGCACTAAGCGAGGCAAATTTTGATGCTCTTCGTGATGTAGAAGACTGACAGCGGAGGCAGGTAGAAGAAGAACGCAGGAATCTTGGTGGGTCTACAGATATTGTAGCCTTGAAGTAGCTTTCGAGAGAAGAGACGGGGGAAAGGCGAGAGCTTCTTGAACCATGTCACACTAGTCTTCCATAGGGCGCGATATGCCTCACCAGGAGGTGGGTTCATCCGATGGAGTAAGGTCTTTAATACTCACCATAGCTACTTGCTCTTTGAGCTTTTGAACAAATTCACATCAAGGCCGGACTAAGATGTTGTTGAGGATGAAGACCAGATTATGCTTGCTCCATCTTGCTTGGGCCAAAAATAGCGGAATCTAACCTAAATAGGCCTAGCATTGGCCAAAATCCTCGGGTGATCGAATGGGATGTTGCCTTAACTAGCGCCCGGGCCAAGCAATGTGTATTAAACCCTATGGGATATGGAACTGAAAATGTTAGTCTCAATCTTCCCCGGGGGCTGGTTTTCAAGCAGACAGTCATCTGACGTTCGCTACAATTTATCTCGAAGATTAAACCCCATTAGGAATATCCGCAAGTTGAAAGCAATAATCTATACGTATCTGTAAAGACCCCGATCATACGACATTCGCGCAATATAATATCCGGATTGCAACAAAAGGATGCGCTGAGGGTTTGACACAGAAAATTGAGGGACAGATATCCAGAAACTGGGTTAACGCAAACCGTGGTTTGGTGGAGCTGGGCCTCCATATCCGGCCTCAAAACCATAAGGTGCCTGAGGTCGAGGCTGACTTTCATACGCATTCTGGGTATTGCTTGTCCCGGGGGTGGTCCTTGGATAAGCACTAGGATTGGAATATCCTTGGTATAATGGAGTGCCACTTGGTTGTTCATAAGGGTACGGATCCCGTGTATATGGTCCTGGAGGCTGCCCTGGAATGGTTGGATTCCTATACGGCTCATTTCTCAATGGGTAAACTCCGGATTGCCTTTGGGGATCTTGGCCTCTTTGTCTATAACTCGGCTGGGATGGAGTGGCTACATAATTTTGGTATCCTCCTGGTGGTGGGTAGTTATGGGCCTTCGGATAATCGGTACGTTTCTCGGCACTCGAGATACTGGGAGGAATAACAGAAGAGTCTGCGCGTTTCGCATATCCAGAAACAGGTTTCTTCTCCTCTTCAAAACGGGAGCTCTCTGCTCGACCAGGAACAATACCTGAGCTCGGTAAATACCCGATCGGACTTTCAATACCACCTGCTTGGGCAGAGCCAATGAGTGAATCGCTTCGCCCACCCCCTGACCTATGTCCGGATATATCATTCTTAGTACGGCCTGAAAAGGAATCTGCAAGTTCGCTACGAGTGTCAGAGCCTAAACCTTGGGTGATTGGGCTTTTGGCTCCACCCCCTAAGAGGGGACTGATGGGCTGATCGGTAGGCCGTTCAGAGCCGACCCCCTTCTTGGACTTATCGGTGCCTCCACTGAGGAGAGTGTCGAGAGAGTAAACCTAACGTATGGTTATAACCCGTATATTCCATCTGAACAGTGTTCTTACACCCAGACTGCTCGTCCGAGCGCCGGAGAGCCCAGGTAGCTCTGTGGTCTTATCTTTGAACCCCCCGTATGGGTTCGATGTTTGCGTTGGGGTAGTTCCCGCCATGGCGTTGGTGCTCGCGGGTTTCGGGTAGGTCCATTGGGTTTCGCCAGTACTAGCGTTTACATCTAGACAACGTTTAGCGACGACGATGCCACCTTCATATAGATAGACTGGAAGGGCCATCGTAAGAGTACATACAGTAATGCTTGTTGGAACTGGATGGATGTTAGTCGTGGATCTTATCCTGGAACTTTGTGTACGTGATAAGAAAGCGCTTACGTGGAATGCCACTGCGCAACCCAACCAGGAGGCAACTGCGTGGATTGGGGTTGTTCTAGAACATTTGGCGACGGAAAGGGACTGGTAGAATGGGTTGGGGAAAGACTGTGGGAAGGCGTGCTTCTTCCATGCAGACTGCGCTCCTTTGGTGCGACGGTTGGTGATCGGCTCTTGACAGTTTCAGCTTCGTCATCGTCAGAATCCTCCTCATCGTCCTCCTCCGTCATCTCAATATCCTCAGTCTCGTTCTGTTTAGTTGAAGTCGTCGTGATTTTGCGCGGCTCGGATGCAGACGTGTCAGTGCGGCTAGCCTCGCTCTGGGACAAGTTGTTCCGTGCCCATATATACTCCTTCGTCGCGGAATCGTACCGGTAGTAGTCTCTATGCTCTTCGCTCCATATCCATGCTGAAGTGGACGACATCGTTGCAATAGAAGAGCGCTCAAGTACAGGGCAGCAGGCAGAACTTGGGAAGAAGTCACAAAGATGCCCAACGAGGCTGGGTCGGGAGAGCTGAGCTTAATATCTTGGAAGGAGGGGTCTAGCTTAAAGAGGTTTAGTCTCATATCTGAGATGAATGCATGTGCGGGGTCCAACAACGCATCGAGACCAGCCCAACCTGGGGAAGAAACAAGCAACAGTTTTCTGGACTTAGAGGCTTGCGCATTTGTTATGGCGTCGATAGGCAGATTCTGGCCGGAAAATCAGCCTCACACCGAACGAATCATGAACGCATCGGTTCTCAGCCTTGCCATGACACCACTTTTGACTTCAGCGCATTCGACCCGGAGGCATGTAACTTCCACTCGCTCTACTGACATACGCTGTCTGAACCATACAGTCCGAAATATCAAAGGCCCGTATGCTAAATCTCCGATGGCAGAACCATTCTCTATCGCCGTAGGTGTCTTTGCCGTGATCCAAGCATCAGCAAAAACTGCACAAGGCTTTGAAAGAGCGTGGCGATTACGACACAGGGATCAAGAGTTCCGGGAATTAGAAACGCAAGTATGCCGCTTCAGCTTTGATCTCTCGATAAGTGGAAGACCGCTAAGCAATGCACAGGTCACGGGACTACGCCTACAGCTTCGCGCAGTCCACCAGTGCCTCACTTCGATAAGAGGCACCACTAAAGATAACCAACTCTTCCAAGATTGCTTATTCGACATCGAGAAGCTCTCTGAAGAAGCTAAGGCCCTTATCTCCGAGGTCAACAACTTCGTTGATCATGTCAATCAGGAAGGCCAGGCTGGGAACTCGAAACCAGGGAAAAGGGAATGGATGAAGAATAAAGTGCCATTAAGCCGATTAACTTCCCGAGCATCCAATATCATGACCTCTCTTATTGCAGCTATTCAAATTCTCTACTCCTGTGTCCCTCATGTGTATGTGAATACCCTAGTTCACGACGGTTCCAAACTGATGACTCTCAGGCCAGCTGATTCTCTTACAACCCTTACCATTCAAAAAATAGAGGTTATACAACCGCAGAATAGCAGCCCAGGTTTCGGAGAAAGTCCTCCGCCGCGGTTAGACACGAAGCTCGAGCAAGCCGCGACCACGCTCCTCCAACCGGGCGCCATATTTGGCGCCTCTCCAGATTTATCCCGCTCCCAGAGAGCTGTCCTGGAACCTCATGATAGCGATCCGCCTTGCCAAGGAGAGTCTCAAGACGAAACCCTAATGGCTCAGACCATCCAGTCGAGTCTATCTCGTAGAAGCTCCATCGCTTCATTCCACTCAGCCACTTCCAGGTTCTCAGATTCTTTTGGAAGTTCATCAACCTTAGTGTCTCTTCAAACACGTGCCACAACTGAAACATGTCAAGGATTTTGCCCCTGTCAATGCCACATGAGCAGCCAAATGAAATCACCCGACTGGGCCAAATTTGTCTTCGGATCTATCAAAGTTCACAGTAACGGCTCGTTTCTTCTCAATCGCCGACCCTGCAACGTCAAGAGCTGCGGTCAGTGTGGCACCACCACCGTCTAGTTATCTTATTACGCGCCTGCGTGGATCATCCGGAATGCCTTCAACTTCTACATGACTGCTCGCAGCATTCATGGACTTAACTCACATGTGTTCCTAACCGCGAATCGCGTCATTCCGAATACTGCCCCAGTATGGAGCGTAGTAAGGCTGGGGAGAATAGAAACATTGCGATCAATGTTTGCAGACCGAAAGTCGTCCCCCAGGGATGTTGCTGGCGATGGGGCATCCATACTATACGTCAGTAGCACTTGCAATCTTCTCGGTCAAACGAACTCGTTATTAATAGTGACCAGTGGGCGGCATTTCATGGCAAAACGGAGATGTACTCATATTTGATAAAGGAGGGTGCAGACCCGTATATTCGGGACGAGTTTGGAATGTGAGCCACCCAGCCTTGTTCCCACTGCGTTTGAAAACTGCAAAACCTACTAACAGATGCACAGCGCCCCTTTCCAGCCGGGGCTTGATCGAGCGTTCAGTGGCACTGGACTTGACCGCGACCCCTTCGGATTGACTCCACGCCTTTCCAATCAAGTGTTTGTCACCGAAGAAGCTGTAGACCAACAAGGCTTTACGCTCGTGCATCGAATCGTTCTTGACCTCCACGGAATGGATCTCCAGTACTACCTAGATGCTATCGGTACAAACGTAGACACACCCGACGCCAATGGTCGGACACCACTGTTATGGGCGGCTTGGAGAGGAGATCCAACTGCCGTGCGAATACTACTTGGGTCCAAGGCGGATCCTGACAAGGCTGACAACGAAGGATACACACCTTTCTCCAAAGCCGCCAAAGCAGGCCGTGTGGAGTGCGTCCATCTGCTCCCCCAGACAAATCCGAACCTCACAAGAGCTACGTTATGGGGTACCCAAGCAATTCACTATGCTAGCAGTAATCGCAAACACGGAGCCGAAATTGTCAATGAGCTGTTGACTTTAGAGAAAGAACTCGTAAACGTAAAGGGCTCTGAAGGCTCCCCGTTGCACTATGCAGCTACAAGTGGATCACTAGCAACAACAAGACATCTTGTTGTTGCAGGCGCAGAGATAGACGCACCAAGCCCAAGTGGTATCACTCCGGTTATGTTGGCATTGGCTTGCAATAATGAGCCTGTGTTCTGTTACTTGGTCGAGGCTGGGGCAAACCTTAAACTCACGCGGTCGACGGGAGAGACTATATTGCACGCCGCAGTGTGAAGTGGCACGACGAAAACGCTGAATGTCCTTACGAAGGCTGCTTTGGGAGGACGTTTGGACGGGTTGAACACAAACGCCCATCACAGAGGCCATGATATCTGGCATTGCTTAAAGAGATGTCGACTACAACGTTCTGTGGCAGATGAAGACATGGTCCTCTTACGAGAGCTCATGCATGTTCTTAGAAAGTACCATAGTGTCCCATAAATATCCATGAGCCATGAAGTCTTTGTTCAACTGCAGATTATAAATCGTTCTTAAGTTAATATAGAATCCCTCTCGCACGTAAATTGATCATTATTCACCAACAATAGCTGGCGATGGTGGAGGTGGCGGGTCATCAAACGGATTTCCTCCATCTCGTGTATAGGATATTACCCCGGGAGGTTCTGAACTACCACACCACTCCGAACGAGAATTCATATCAGGACGCAGTGGAGACGGTGGTGGCCCCCCGTAGGCCGCCTGTGCGTAGCCCTGGCGATGGTAGCTGTTCGAACCATAGTAGGTGCGGCTCTGCGGAGGCAAATACTGCTGTTGATAAGCGCCCTGCTGTAGATCCGGACTTGTGTGGCCATAAGGGAGAAAAGGCAGCCTGTTATAACCGCTATAGCCGTTTCGGGGATCGGAATCGTGTTGGTCGCTATAAGCATCGGGACCCAGGCTGTAGGTTCGTACCTAAGGCAGACATGAAAATTCGCCTTTCAGAGGTCAAAGAGCAACTTACATATGGGGAAGGACTTGGGTACTTCTCTGGAGGCCTTGGGTACTGCTTTTCGTTGGTATCGCGATTTTTTGGAGCTGACGGTTTAATCTCCGCATGATCTGATGCGCTATCCGCCGCAGTCTTCGTTGGGCGTGTCCATTGGCATTCACCGGTCAGGATATTCACATCTATGAAGGTCAGTCTGTATTTGGACCTAAGAATGGCCAAGCGTTATGTCTTTGACTAAACGTGGCCAACATTTCAAGCGATACATACAGTAATATTTACGCGCCCTAAGCTGAGGTTAGAAGCCAGGGCTCGAGTGCGGAGCAAGGACAAAGCAGCTCACTGAGAATGCCATTGTGCAGTCCACCCATCTGGTAGGTCTTTTGTAATGTCGTTCTTAAAAATTTCCAGTTCTTCAACCAGTGCAGGTATCTGTTTCGGTAGGGGAAGCTTTTGGTTTTCGTTTTGTGCTGGATACAATATCTTCCTCTCCCATGGTATTCCCGCTAGATGAGCTACAAGATTTGGCGATGGCGGCACTGACTGAACAGCATCAAGGGTACTTTCCGGCTTGTCCGCATATGGAGGATCGGCTGTTCCTGAGACGGAAGACCGTTCTAGAATCAGATCTGTGAATGATGAGGATAGTAAAGAGGTGGACGTGGACGCGCTTGATGCGCCCTGGGCGACATGATGACCCTTTACACCTCCGTCAGTCTCGGAGCTGGTTTCGGACATCGTTGACGTGAACGTGTGCCGTTGTTTGTGTACAAATGAAAGGCGAGCCGGATATTGCACAGATTTGAAAACGAGAAAGAGCTAGGGTAAAGTAGATGGAGGAGCTCTGAAAATCTCAGTGTTACCTCAAAATTCCGTGGGATCCACGGGATATACAAGAGCGAGGTCCGCCTGACCATGGGCTGAGAGAATGTGCCAATTAATAAAAGATGTGCTCATTTGCTCAGCCTCGATTTTACTGACACTGGAGAGGCACATCAGGCTGAGAGCTGAAAGCCCGACACAGCAATGTGGTACCATAAGGCTGAATTTTGATATGCGGCCAAGACCATCTTAGAATTGCTTTTGAAGCTTCAGACGGTTGTTCTGAGTGTTTGCTCGAAGGGCCAGATACGTGAAACAATATTTTGTTGTCATCTAATCGTAGAAGATATCATAGGTCAAACTCTATGGAACTCTGGGCCCGAGTATAGTCACCCAGACAAATAACGAGAGCGATTCTATGAACGTGGCGGAAGGTTTCAATGGCCTTATTGAGTTCCTTTAGCTCTAGCATGGAGAAGGCACGTGTACAACCTCGAACCAATCGAAATTAGTTTCAAGCTCGAGGGCGCCAGGAACAGATAGGGTAGTAGTAGAATAAACCGGTATCTCGAATAGTAGAAGCACATACACATAGTGAGCAACAAGATGCTATGAATTCATAGGGAGGTCAGGGATATAGGTATGTGAAAGATTTAAGCGGCCTTTTGAATTTTCAAAGTTGTCACCAATCTCTGCAAAGACATCTATATGGCATCCTCCGCTTCCCTGTTCCACCATGGAATGTTATTCGAATCACAAATCTCATCTCAATCACCCAATTCCTGCTCCAGCTCAGGTGATACCTTTCCCTTGCGGGCTTGAACCGCGTGAATCATGTCGCTCAAGCTAATAGAATCCTCGTCGCGATCGGACCACATGACACTGACATTCTCCCACGGGCGGTTGTTATGCTCTGCATAGGGAGCTGACTCGCCATATTTGTCATATATAATATTGTACACATCAACATATATGAGGGAGGGAGAGGAGCAGAGGCGATCAAATACGGATCCCCAGGTCCCCGAGATGAGGGAGACATCGCGAACGTAGAAGGCGGTGATCGCGTCGGGAGAAAGAAGGGAAAGCAGTTTATCGGCAGAAGTAATCGCCCGAGCGAGGTATAGATTCTTCAGCCCTGGGGAGTTTGGGCGCCAGTCCAGGAGGTCGAGGTTGATGGGTTGGGTACAGTGGAGACCCAGAGATTCAAGGTTATGGCAGCGGCCAATCAGCGTGCACATATCGCCCATGTATGCTGTGTTTGGGAACCGATTTTGCAAATTAGAGAAAGGGTGATCTTCGTCACCCTCGCTGTCTGAGTCCCCCTGCCAGTGCTGTGTGTAGTGGCGGTCGCCACCGGGGCCTGTGCCGTCAATGTATTCGAGATACAAGTGTCGCAGCTGCGATGCCACAGTAGCTGAAATTTTCGAGCCGATGATTGCGAAGTCGTATGCGCTGGGCAGTGTAAGACGTAGGTATGTGAGGAAATTAAGGCTGATGCGGGGTGAGGAGAAGATGGTGGCCATGCTAATACGGACAAGCTCGAGTAGGTCGAGTTCTTTGATGGGCCCAAGATCCTCAATTTTCTCCTCTCCCGAACCCGATCCGCCATCTGAGTCTGGATAGGCAGGACCATCGCTACGCCACTCTTCCGGCATCGATACAACGATGCTTTCTAATCTCGGCAGTCTAACAACCATGTCCTCAAGCATTGGCAGAAAAGCACGTAACGACGTGTTCATGAGATCCAGTTCATTCTGATATTCGAGGTCATCAACCATGGGTGCACGTCTGGTTAAACGATCGAGATCGAACAAGCTGGGTATGCGGTCGTCCAAGGATAGCATGATGACCAGACGCGAGACGAATGGCGCGATGATACTTGTCTCATCCATAATGAAATCTCGTATGTTTTGAACTTCGTTCGCTTTCCAGGCGTATATAACAGCATCCTTGAGCTTAAAGTATGTCCGTGTCATTGCGCGGTTGAAAGCCCGGCAAACAAGACGTAGTTGCAAATTGCCGTTGCTAGCATTCTGGTAAAACAGATATCCAAATGGCCCAGGTCTTCCCACATAACGTACGAGGTCAAAGGGGTGTATGTTATCATCGTGGTAATACTGATTTCTTTGTTCCAAAATGTCGAATCTTGGTTCAGCAATGTACGAGAAGATCTTAGGCGGGGTCAGCAGCTGCGGGCTATGGGAGACGAACGGAATCAGACTTCATCGTAGATCTCGGCAGGTACTCTGTCCCATACAGAGGACATTGTTGTATCACACAAAAGAGCGAATCGTAGGTTGTGTGGGCGTGGACCGAAGTACTGCTCTTATGCTCTGCACTCGCCACACAGCTGCAAGTAGATGGGAACAAAAATAGATTGATCACGTGATGAGGCACGCAGGAATCCCACTTCAACTTAGATATCAGGTGTACCACTATTAAGTTGTTAAAAGGAGCAGTCAGACAACCACACTAGCTAGCGCAGGTACAATTTCTGCCTTCTATGGGATTCTTCACTCATTACATGATCAGGACATAATATTCGGTAATGCCGAGATACTGTAGATGGGAGAGACAACCCGAATCCTTCACCGGGAAAATCGGTGACATAATCCCAACCCATTTATGCAGGTGCACTAGTCACATCGAGAGTTCCATAATGTATAGGTCCCGCCCTTCAATGGCGGCCAGAATCCTAAACATTTATTGGCTATGAAACTCCCAAAAATCATTGCAACCTCCCATTTCTCAATAGCAAAACGATACAAGGATATCTGTAAGCTTGGTGGTGGTGCAGGTTGAGGTTGAAGGAATTGGTCTATTGTTGCTCTGATCGATCGAGCTTGAGATACTGATATAGGCTAAGTACACGTGATGCTAAGATATATGCCAAGGCTTATATCCAGCCTACACACCCCCTTCAGATTCGAACTTGTTTGAAGCTGACAACTCAGCTAGTTCATCTATATAAGGTTTTGATGGATGTAAGCAATAATATTAATAATATCAGCCTTAATAAAACTCTCCAAAACCTAGCTTTGCTAGTAAAATGAGAGAAAGAGTATCTAATATATATAGGAAATATAGGAAATATCTTTCTTATCTTAATGGGGTTGGCAGTTTATCATCTTAATAAGGCTGATTTTTCATCTTAATAAGGTTGGCAGTTTATTATCTTAATAAGGCTGATTTTTCATTTTAATAAGGTTAGTGGTTTATTATCTTAATAAATAAGGTTGCCTATTTTTTATCCTAAGGAGGTCACTAAATAAGGCTACCTATTTTTCATCCTAAGGAGGTTACTAAATGAGGCTGCCTATTTTTCATCCCAAGGAGGTTTGTTTAGTTAATCTATTTTAATTGGAAATTTTTCTATATATAGCAAGGATAGCTAATTCTTATAGTATTACTAAGGAAGGAGCTTTATAAGGCTATTAGCTAGCTAATTATTTAATTGGATATAGGCTAGATTAATAGTATTATTCTATACTCCTTCTTAGAGCTAGTAGTAATAGATATCTATATAATATAGGGTAGTTTTTAGTCTAGGCGTTACCTTAGTAACTAGTTAGATTATTTATTTATTATTACAATATAGGATTTGCTTATTATTAGGGTTAAACTTAAGGTCTTTAAATACTTGCTACTACTAAATTAACTTAGTACTTGTCTATACATAGATAATTTAGGGGTATTAACCAGCCTACGTATAGGATTATATAAGCTTACCTTATATAATTAACTATATAGAGGCTTAGTAAGGGGTACCTAAAAGCTAAGCTTTCGTCCAACTCTAGATAGATATAAATAATACCAACCCCTAATTATATACTACCTAGTTATATCCTATATATACATATATACTACAGATATATATATTAGGATAGAGCTACCTATCTATAGTATACGTTAAAGTCTATTTAATACTAATTAGTAGTTAATTAACTTTAACTGCAAATTGGCAAGAGTGAAGACAGAGTTATACCTTAGTAAAACCAACTTCTACTAAGGTCTCTATTTTATTACTATTTCTATTCATAGCTATAGAATAGAGAGATTAACCTTTAAGAATATATAAAGGAAGATAGTGCATTATACGCCCTAAGAATCCTGCTATATAAACCTAGTAGTAACTAAAATAAATAAATACTAGCGCTAACGCCAATACTAGTGCTATAATAGCTTAACCCAACTAACTAGCCAACACTATATCAGCTGAAGCTAGCTAGCCTACACGTTTACTAATCCTAGATAAGAACTAATTAGATTTACGCAAAGAAGAAGCAAAGTTCCTATATTTATATAAGGACCTATTAGAGGAAACTAGTATTAGAATATCTACCCTCTGAAGCGCTATACGCCTTTAATACTAGAATAACTAGATTAATATAACTATAGACCTATTAACCTTCTACCTTAATATATATGCTGTATATATTCTTACTAATATCTACTAATTAAAAGGATCACCTAACTAAATCCTTAATAACTTTAAGGAATACTTCTATACGTAGGAAGTGGAATACTTCTAATATATTAACTATATAATTAGATGAGAACTTAGGGATATAATAAACTATAAAGGACTATACAGAATAATTAGGATAAACTATAAAATAGCTATAGAACTAAAAAGTCTAGCAAATAGAGATCTTACGGAAACTCTACTTCTACCCTAAGGATCTTATATGCTATTAATGGTTTCATCTACTAGGCTACTACCTAAACTAACCTTGTATAAGGAAGGACCTATAGGAACTAAGATAATAGTACCTAAGATACTAACTAGACTATTAGCTCCCCCTCTGTATAATCTACTAGTAAACCTACTATATAAACCCTTAATCTAATAACCCTCTATACTAATAGAGCTATAGCCCTAATATTAACCCTCTCTATCCCTATATAATATACCCCTATGCTAAAATATCTATAGTCTAATACAGCTACTACTAATTATTAAATATAAGAACTAAAGACTTCTGTATAAGAAGATAATTATATTCTAGAAAGCTTAGAAGAAGTATAATAACTATACTAGTAAACTATATAATATCCTTACTAATAAGACCTAAATCTTTATTAAGCTATGCTATTATCTTAATATCTATAAGGTATAATACTCTAATATCTTCCCTAATATTCTTAAAGATTGTGTGTATATATTCTATATGTATACTATAGGTCCTAGCTATATATAGAAGGCTCTGTATACT
>ML977621.1:0-69320 GCA_010015725.1 Amniculicola lignicola CBS 123094 | reverse complement strand
AAGAAGGATAGGATATAGGTAACCTCCCTTAATATAGTAGTTTTAATACTAGTAGGCATTAAGATTATAATATCAATGTCTCCCTAACCTAATATCTATACTTTAGTAGGTCCTAATTAGATAATATTATCTAGTATTACTGGATAACGTACTTTATAAGCGAGCCGCCTATACAAGCAAGCTGCCCACTCTACTATATTCTCTACCTTTACAGCGATATATCTTAATAACGCAACAAGATAGTATATTATAGTAACTATCCTAGATCAAGTAGTATCTATAGTACGCTTCTGACACGTTCATAAGTTGTGGCTAGTTTCTCTGCAGCGTATGCAGCGCGCTAAAGCCTGCCGGCTTACACCTGATTACGCCTTGCCTTAACGCGTTTCCCCCTCTAGCTACTGCTCAACCTCCTTTTAAGCAATAATATCCTCTCCCTCTGCCTTTGTTAAGGTGCCTCGCTTCTAGATCCACTTCTTTTTACGCTTTTTATGCTCTGTGGTAGCCTTATTTGCTCTCTTAAGACTCGCAATCCGCTCGTGCATAAGTACAGCTAAGTACACCATCACCTCAGCACCCTTTTTGAGCTGATCAAGCGCCGCGATAATAGAGGTAGGCAATAAGTTCTAATGCCTCTGTATATAATCATGGATTAGAGTTAATTAAGCCTCTAGTTCACGCGCGTTGCTAGGTGTTTTAGCTTCCTATAGGGTGACCTCCAGCACAGGTGTTGGCGTACAAAGCCTCACATCAAGCTTTGATATCACTGCCTCTGGATTATATAGGACTAGGCCAGCGCCTCGAAAGCTTACGCAGATATTGTCCTTTGTAGTTAACTAATTATAGGCAGCGCAGTAGGCTGGTAGGAATTCAAGCTTAGTAATGTAATTGATGCCGTCGCAGATTAGGCTCTTAATCTAACGCCCGTACCCGCGCTTCAGCGGCAAGAAGTAGCCTATATCAAGTGGCTACAGGAGGTGTAACAAATAAGGCAGTATACAGAGTATATAGATATTATTCTCCTTGCAGAGTTCTTGAAATTTGAGTAAGTTATAGCTCTTATGGCTATTAAGGATAAGTAGCTGACGTGCCCTAACCACCTTGCCCTCTATATGCTTAATAAAGTGCTTCAGCCACTCTACTCTAAGCTTATTAGTTATCCAGCCATTATTACTAACTGTAATAGCCTAGTCGCGTAGTATATCATTGCCCTTATACTAGGCAGAGAGGTAGTACTAGCTAGCGAAGATAATAAAGGGTAGGATTACCTACCCAGCAGCGTTGATTGCCTAGATCACTATAACCTATTCTTGATTACCTAGCTGTATTGCCTTTAGTCAGCTGCGTCTCTCTGAGCCAGTAATAACAAGCTGAGATAATATCTTACCTATAAGAAAGCCAGCTTCGTTAAAGTTGTAGGTATCCTTGTTATAGATACTATACTTCACCTTAGTACGCTGTATAAGCTTAAACCAGGCTTTAATAGCCTTAGGATCTTCGCAGAGAGCTCACTAGTAATTATATAGTCAATTGAATTGCGTAGTCAGCCTAGCTATCCAGTTAACTAGGTTCCTAGGCTACTGCTTACTAACCTAGCCAGTACTATGCTTAGCAAGTAATTTATTGGCCATATCTCACACAGTATCTAGAGTGGGCGAAAATCCTTAGGAATCCAGGTTAAGTATATGGCTAATAATCACCTCCTCTTCTAGCTTGGTAAGCTTTTTTGAATTTAGCTCACAATTGCATTACGTAGTAGCTCCGGCGCATCAGTCACACAGTATTATTTAGGGGATGTTATATATCTATACAGCCTTTTGTACACTCTTAATCTACTTCTAATTAATTACTAAGATTACTAGAGAGATATCTCCTTCGTTATAGGGTAATTGGGCCATAGTTGGTTAAGTTATTATTATTTAAAGGTAACGTGTCGCGAAAAGTTAGTAGGGTAGGCGGCTTACTTATATAGGCGGCTCGCTTATAAAGTACGTTATAGCTACCTAAATCTAACGTAGTTATTAGTAATATAGATATTAGATCTAGGATCTAGTATCTAATAGTTAATAAGAGAAGAGCTATTATTACTAGCGTATAAGAAGGTAGTATAGGTCTTATTAGTTAATTAAGCACCTTAGTAGCAGTTACTTAAGTTAATTATAAAGTAATCTAGAGTACCTTTAGATAGAAGTAGTAAGGTCTTTTTCTATTAATTTTCTTAATCTAGCTTATAGTAGAGGCTATTTACTTATACCTTTAATAGGATATCCTTACCTTTTTTAGTAGTATTAAATTAAGTAATCTTAGCACCTTTCTTAGGGTTAATAATAAATCCGCTTAATTTTAGATAAGGATTAATATATAGGTAGCTACTCTAGAAATAATTATCTCTATAGAGGCAGGGCTTATTAGGCTTTCTATTAATTAGAGTATTACCTAGCCTCCTTTTTCTATATAGAGATTCCTAATTATCTAGGGTAGCTGTATAGGTACCTCTAATAATATTAGCTTTTATTCTAGTTATTCTAATATAAGATAGGAACTTAGTAATCAACTAAGTTACCTCTATCCTAAGAGGTATATCTATCCTATAGTACTTTTCCTTACCTATTATTTTGTATAATAATATAGCTCTATATTTACTATTAACTTGTTTAAAGGCTCTAAGTAGATCTTTCTAAGCTCTCCAGCTGGTAATATTAGGAAGATTAATTAATCTAGCATTATTATAGGTAGTAATATATTTATTATACTAGTTTTCTATATTAATCCTTTATAAGCTTAGGGTATAAGCTTTTATATATTTATAAAGAATTTGTTATTCTTAATTAATTATTAATAGTAAGAACCTTTGTTGGAGTACCTAAAGATATTCATAAGATATTAAGAACCTCTTAATATAGGGTAATAGGTCTAGATAGATAGATTTGGTAATCTGAGTATAGATCTAATTAAGTTAATCCTCAGTTTAGTGAAATTCCTTTATCTTAGATAAATACTGCGCTATCTGTGTTCTATAGAAGTTGTTTTTATCTACTAATAGGTAGATAATCCTAGGCTATTAATCTGCCTAAATTGTTACTTCCTGCTGTGAGGCTGTTTATAGGGTATTATTATTACTATTGATTGAATTAGGTGTATAGAGTGTCAGTTCTGGAGCCTTAGGCTTGATTGGTGCCTGTAGTAGGTTAACAGGCTTGTTAGGATTAATATATATCCAAACCTGTGCAGAGATTACTAGATCCTTGATTGTGAAGAACCAGAGGTCCTATTAATTAGAGCCTTAAAGGATAACTCTATCAGTAAGGCTGACGTCATCGTATTTCATCATTTTGTTTGTTGTTGATTAATGTGTTCAAGGTGATTGACCATGGGGTTTTCGCGTTTGGTGAGGATCGATATCGGTGGAAAATTTGGATTGAAATTGATTGATATTGGTCGATATTGATCGGTGAGGTAGGTGTTGATGACTAGGATAGATTAATGGATAGTAGAGATCAATAGAATTGAAGCTGATCAGTGAACTCAGCGGGTTGATGTTGATTGGCTAGGCCGGGCTCATAACTGTAAGCTTGGTGGTGGTGCAGGTTGAGGTTGAAGGAATTGGTCTATTGTTGCTCTGATCGATCGAGCTTGAGATACTGATATAGGCTAAGTACACGTGATGCCAAGATATATGCCAAGGCTCATATCCAGCTTACAATATCACTTCAACTGGATCAACTCCCTGGTAGGCCTCGCGGGCTCCGTCTCAAATTGGACCCAATACTTTCGTATGTAATTCTCGAAATCCAGCCAAAGCCACACCTCACATTCCGCCTTCACAAAGACACCATCTTCGTAATCCAGGCCATTTATCGGGTGGGCGTGGCTCCCCGGTGGACCAACAATCAATGTAGCTCTTCTCAGCCCTTTCATCGATGAGAGCGCTTTATCAAGTTCCTGGACAGTAGCTCGTGGTGTGAGACCTTTTTCATCAATACTAAATTTGAAGAAATCTATATAGCCCTGGATGGTAATTTCGTGGATGTGCGAGAGGCAGGATGGGGGTGTGGCGCGAGTGAAGCGAAGGAACTCTGTGCGGCAATCAAACATAAAAGAGGTGGCAGAGTAGAGGGTTTCGATTGCTTCACGGTAGCTACAGTTTGATGTGTTAGTAGATGTTGTTCCTGTGGGTGGGTTTGTTTTGCTTACATTCGCTTACAAGTCAAAATTATACACAAAGACCTATGGCCAGTCTTCTTCGAAAAGCACTGTTCATGGTTATGGCCAAAGGATCCTGCTGCGACGCAGTCATACGACAGCCAGGGTATGGTTTGGCTATACTGGGGGTCCCATCTCTGAAGGTGCGTTCTTTCTGTCCCACCGAGTACTTCGCGGTAAATCTGCAGTCTGATCTCCGTAGGCAACTTGGTAAAAAACGGAGACTGGGCTTGTTCATTCATGACCAGCCCTGGGCCCTGATCGATAGAAAGAGAGTGCGTCCGGTACCGGAGTGCTCGTTCACGCCGACTTTGATCGGCAATGCATGCCTTTTTCGTTCTCTTTTTAATTGCTTCATTGGATCGGACAGCGTCACATTTCTTATTTTGCCCTGTGATTGCACAATAGAGTGCACAAGGGAAGAGGCAGATGGAAACGCATCCTGCAGGAATCAGTGTTGTGTATTTGAGAGTCGACCTGATGGATGGCCATATAGCCTTGGCGTTCTCTTTGATTCGTTTCATATTATGGACAGGGAACGACACTGGTGAAATGACAAGCAGAGAGGGTGTGTCTACTAAGAAAAGAGCGTTGAGAGATATTGTTCAGGAATGACACAGCGCTGATGAAATCCAGCCGGCGGTAGCAAGGAGAGGCAGGGTTGTTGCTTGCGCAAATTGCGGGGTACCACGGATGAATCCACAGGGCGGGGTTCATGTAACCAGAAGTGCTTTTTTGAAGACTGAGGAAGCGGGAGATAAATGTGGCAAAGAATTCAACGTTATGGATGTTGGAAGAATGACAACCGCGACATTGGGGACCTGACGAGGATCACGACTCTTCCCTCGAACGCAGCCTAATTAGTTGCCGTACTGGCCTCTCACCCAGTAGCGGTTCCCAAGGGGCCAGGTCGCAGACCATCCCAACATCCAATGCATCCACAGTAGGCGTCATATCAACGTACATGAAGATGTTGCATGTAGACAGCGGGAAGTCACTATCATCATAAAAGTACTCATGCTCTTCGGGAACTGTCCATTTTGTAAAATGAGTGATTTCAGTTCTGATAAAGGTCAGGTAAACTCGACGTAGACAGGCCATGGAGGAAAAAGCGCTGTCCAAGTCTGGAGTGGTGGCAGATATGAAGTGGTGGTAGATGCTGTACTGTCGCTGATCGTAAAGGCGCCAAAATCCTTCGATGGATATGGTCCGGATCTTGTTAAGGTGATGCTTAGGGATAGATCTGGTGAATATGAGGAATTCCTTGCGCGTGCCGAAATGAAACGTTGGTCTGGAATAGAGAGCATCGATGGCCTCTCGGTAACTAGAGCTGTAAGCTGAAAGTCTTAGAAAAACCTGTCCAACAGCGTTCGGTCAAGGCTCGCTCAGTGTTGTCCGGAGAAGGGGCGCATGTACGTACACCCTCTTTGAAACGAGAAGGAGGCTCAAGATACCTTCCCTCTTGTTCTCCTCCTCCACACAATTTTCTGCATTGGGGCAGAATTCGCCTGTATGACCGCAATCGAATGAATGTAGACGCATCTTATCATCATCCACCCCTTTAGACTGTACGTGGATTCTGCTCATGCCACATAACACATCTTCATATATCTTTAATCAGATCTCTGCTGATAGTTTCGCAAGGAACATGCATTGCTCCTGAGGCTTCATCCGTCTTGACTTTCTTGACTTTCCATCGATAGATATAGACCGTTTCCGTCTGCGCAATGCTCGCTCACGACGATCTTGGGAGACAAGAGTTAATACACCCGAAGGTATGCGACGCTGGGTGGCAAAGTATTCGTGAGGAAAGTTGTTGGAGAAATAGCCGTAGCAGAAGAGGAGAGGGCACGCCAGATACAATCGACTCTGGTAGTGCTGCACGTAGTACGGGTAGGAAAGCCAGTAATATCTGATGTGGTCCTTGATATCCCCTATTGTTGGAATTGTCCGTTGCTGTTCAGTGAGGGCTTGGAGCCGGAGGAAATTACTCGGCAGCGAAGAACTCATTTTGGATCGGTACACAATGCTTGCGAAGGAGCAATTTCGCCAAGCCAAATAAATTGATGAGAATTTGTTGTGAACTCTGAAATATCAGAGGGAACACGTCGGGTGGGGAATTTGCCACACGTGTCTCTGAGACAGTTTCCGTGCTCTTATACATACCACCCAGCAAGCGGTGCTATTGACTCAATGTCTTCTTTCTCGTGGAATTAATTTCGAGATAGTCTTCTTGATGGCCAATCCAATGAAGGAATGGGTGAGGAGTCGGCTGTGATGAAGGAGCGTGGTTCCCGAGGTTGTTATCGATAACATACTACGACCTAAAGGGGACTAGCCTTCCATCCTGATATTCGTCCCATGCACGTCAGCCCCAAAGCCACAGCCTCAGCCTTGGGAGGACTCGAGGCAGCCTTCAAGATGGTTTCTCCCTGCTCCTCCTCTGCAGCAATGCAGACCAAAATTACAACCCTCTCATCGTATGGAGTCCTTCAAAATGGTCCCGGGTCGCAAGCGCCGAACCCCCCTGAATCCCCTCGAAGCCGACCTCGCGCAGGCTCTGGGATATCCCGACAACTCAATCGCGAGGCCGCACATCAACTACATATCAAATCGCCACATAGGAATCCTAGATCACTACCTAGCGCTATTCGTCCGTGTCATAGCACATTTCGATGACGACGGGACGACCTCGAACGCGACACAGAAGTCAGACAGTATTCAAGCACTGCTGGACGAGCTGGTAGCATCGCAGAGAGACGAGATGTTCAACGATACAGAACCTGGAAGCAAAATGCGCAAGGAAGAAGTGGAAGACACTGTCATGTACATTCTGGGTGTCTGGACAATGCTACAAACATCGTTCGTGCAGCTGCCGAACAGCTCTCGACGAATCGTAATGGCCTATCGCAACAAGTTGTCGGAACAAGGAACACCAGGCACAGGACTCGACGACAACCTGGCTAGCTTGGTAAAGGGTAGCGGCCTACTCCCTGCACCTGGCCATTGGATAGAAGAAACTCATCCCGATGACGAGCTTTTGCGTACTGCAATGAAGCTGGTGACGCTTCTGTCCGACTCAAAGAATTCAAATAATGCGACGTCAATGGTTCAGAGCCTCTCCACATCGTCACTCCTAGACAAGTTCGATTCAAAATTGGCAGTCAGCCAAGCGTCGGGTCGGTCTTTGGACAGTATTGATTCTATCGAGTCTCTCTCGGTAAAAGCTACACGACTAAACGCCTTCACACTGAGCACTCTGGGCGCCGTCGAAATAGTCTTCACAAATAACATATCGCACCATATGCAGCTCTCTCAGCATGGCGGACGCTATATGATGGAGTTGTTCGCTTTGCCGTGTGTGTTCAAGGCAAAAACCTTGACGTCTGATGCTGTCGGGATCTCTTCAGAACTGGCCACAGAAATCCAGGACTCTTATAGCATACTGTTCAATGCCTGGCCTGATTCACCCTTGCACGCCAAACTCGGTGCAATATTTGGCGTCCGAAAGCTCTGTTGGTGCTGGTCATGCTCAGCTTATCGTTATCGCAAGCAAGTCGTGGCAAGCCATAAACAAAACTTCAAAGCGAATGCAAAGAAGGCCAAGCGGGCACGTGATATATCACGACGAAGCGAATATGATCCCCAACTGGCAAAGTTGATGAAAAATGATGAGTCTTCCGATTGGAATTACGACCTGTTTCCATGCCTTTGGCCTAGAATCACGATTCTGGAGGAACACCTGCAGAGAGCAAAGCCTTGGAGTATCTGGATTTTGTTCCGTGACAGGAGAGACACACTTCAGTTCTGGACGTTCTTGTGAGTATTTTCCTCCGAGTTAACTATACTTGCGCTGATCGTATGAAGCTTTGCGACAATCGTAGTCTTTATGACCTTTTTGCAGCTTGCCTTGGGAGTGGCACAAGTTGTTGGCTCATTTCGATGAGATGCAGATCGACGTTGAAAAGCAATTATGCCATTGTATATGATGTGTTTGCATTCAAGATTTGAAAGTGGTGGCCCGATATCAACCATCATCGAGCATTCTGGGAAAAGGCTGAACAAAATTGAAGGTATCTGTAATTATGTAGGCGTTGGCTACAAACCATGGTTGGTGAGACGCCGCCATGGTTTCGTGTAGCCACGCCAATTCAGAACCGGTGAGCTCAATTCATTGGCATTAATCAGGCTTGGCTCCTCAGGAACTTGGAGCCGCCCTATTCCACGGGTGCCCTCCCGGCCAACTGGCCGTTCACTCCACTTTCTTCAGCCTTGCCTCCTGGTCTACTGTTACGAGCCTTGGAATTGCAAGGTTAGACAAGACTATAAGACCGCCCAGACCCAGTTCAAGTACGTACAGGAAGTTATGTAATAGTCTATAAGTCTATAAGTCCTAGGGGTCTATAAACCCTTCATAGACTAAGAGACTTAAAGGCTTAGAGATAAACTTAAGTACATAGTCTAGATATTAAACTCCTATAGTTTAGTATATTCAACTTAATTAATACTCCCTTCGGTATAATACTATGATTGGTATCCAGTAACTGGGTACTTACCCTACCAGAAGGATCTTAACACTCGCCACCACTGGCAGGGAGAATGGCTAACCAGTACCGGCCATGACCTCGTAACGTGGCGATTCTGTAGGTGTTGGTTGACTGGAGGTATAGCGAAGTTGAACTGCAAGGCTATGGGCCAAAGATGGCCTCGCTTGCATGTGTGCGCTTACAGTAGGTCAGAGGGACCTTTTCAAATCGCCATCAATGGCTAAACCTTAAAACAGATCGTGATCGAAGCCGAAATGAACCACTTTACGAGTAAGGCCGCAGTACTCGTTGGTCCTGATGCGTGCTTCTGTCAACGGAAGGATTTGTTCCCATCGCGGCTAGCGTCAATCCACACGTGGTTAGTGGATATGGCACACTAAAACACCACAGACCGCACTGATCTCTCGCTTTCTCATTCCTTAACCTCAAAAAGTGACGCATCGTTGTTGAGATGGAATCGTAAGTGAGGTATTGTTATTACAATAGAATTGTTGTCGAGGAATGATGAGCGATATCTAATTGATGGTGCGTGCCTCAATAAAACACCTCTTCAGAAACGGAACAACCATAGGCCCGCAGTCCGTGCGCATGGTCGCCTCCGTAACAAGACCACAACAAGACCAACAACCTCCGCATCACGTTCACCGATCTTCCGCCATCGCTGCACCGTCTCGATACCGCGATGAAGCGTGCTTTTGCGAGCCCTAAACCATGTGAGTTTTCAGACGACAACGTAAATACCATCAAGCGCTGGAAATCGCATAATACCAACGAGTCCTCCCACGACTTCGAGCGTGCATTCAAGCGCCGCAGGTCGGATACGCCGCCACTCACACAAGAGGTGCTTGACAAACTCCGCTACACCACAGAGTCGAAGTCGCTAGAAGAGTGGGCAGCTGATTGCACGCAATCTGTCCTGCGGTGGGCCTACAAGTGTGAAAGTAGCAACGAGCTCGAGATGCCTCCGTCGCCAACACCCAGCGTCACGCCCTCAAGGGGCAATCAACGAAGAACAGCAAAACTAGTTCAACGACAGCGCTCATCGAGTCCGGTCAAGAAAGCAAATAGCCCACAATACCGGGCGATGAACATGGCGGATGCGAACGTGTTCGTGGACCACTTCCCCGAAGCTCCTGCGACGATCGATGAACAACTTGGCTACATCTTTGACGGAGCAACATGGGTAGCCAGCCAGTTGGCGGCAGTTGAAGAGTTGGCGAGGCAGTATTGTGAGGAATCGAGGGTGTTGGCGAAAAAATGTGCCGGGGAGAATGAGTGGAGGAGTCAACTGTTTCTAGGCTTGCTACAGCCGCTGAGCAGACATAAAGCAGAGATTTTGATGCTCAGTGCATCCGAGAAACGTGAGTTTGTGGCTTCAACCGTTCGAGCAGATACTAACTGCAATCTTGGATAGCATGGGTATCAGAACTCAAACCAACAGCACCGTCACCTTATGACTTCATCCCTCGCCCCACGCCTCTCTTTCAACAGGGCTTAGCGCATCGTTCGGACCCTGCCGACACCAATCAAGCCATACCCCAGACTCAGGCAACCGCCTCATTCCTCTCGAACATCCCTAGATTCAGCATGTCCTCCACCGCTCCTAGCGATGTCTCCTCCGAGAGTCCGAACGGTCTCTCAACACCCAAACCAGATATTGCCCTCGGTTTGGCGCACACATCCTTCACTCCCATGCAAAGAACCGTCTTGATGATGCTGCAAGACGACTGCCGCGTCCTGAGCGAACCACACCAAGCGCAGATCGGCCTGCGCTTCCCCTTCCTTGTTATTGAGAGCAAAGGCGGCGCAGCAGGGGGGAATATGATTGGGGCGCAGAATCAAGCTGCGGTCGGTGGAGCCTGTGCTCTCAATATCCTC
Organism: Amniculicola lignicola CBS 123094; assembly: GCA_010015725.1. Taxonomy (NCBI): domain Eukaryota; kingdom Fungi; phylum Ascomycota; class Dothideomycetes; order Pleosporales; family Amniculicolaceae; genus Amniculicola; species Amniculicola lignicola. The sequence goes on along the minus strand of ML977621.1, from coordinate 58,692 downwards.
GGGGATTTGCAATGTGTTGTCAAGCGGATAACGTCCCACCCAGGCTATGTCCAGCGCAACCAAGAAACCCCAACTAGAGAGCAAGGAGAAGAAGAGAATGCGCCGGTGATTCTGTTCTCCGTAACAACGGAAGGCCCCCTACACGAAATATGGGTTCACTATCGGGTCGGCGAGGCATACCACATGACGTGTCACCGTGCATGGCGGACAACGCGACGTGAGGATGCAAGGGAATTTGTGCAAGCACTGGCGAAGATTGTAGAATGGGGTAGAGAAGGGTTCAGGGAGAGTATTATTAATTCACTGAGACAGATTGAGGACGCTGTGCTTGGAGGCGTTTTGACAAGATTAGATGAAATTTTAGCCATGAGTTAATAGGTATTTGTGATGCCAAATTCGACAACGAGATGCTATGTGCTTCAATCTTATTCGATTGGAACTACCATCAAAACGATGGTACAGCACAGAGATCCTCCTAGGAGGTGGTATTCTGTGTTCCCGGACGTGCTTTGCCAACGGCCAACGATCATCTGTATTGGCTCCGTTGCAATCCCTCATTATAGGCCTTGTTCTATTCCCCGTGTAGATCCTTATCCAAGGGAATGGTTTAGCCCTAATCTCACTCCCAAGATCAGATATAATCCGATCGAATGTTGCGGCTGTGCTGAAAACATCTTTGCGTTCACCTCGTCACAAGTAGCAGCGAGCCAGCGAAAGCCGTTGGAGTGCCATGGAGGGCGCCAGTGGCGAGAATGTATTAGGACGGCGTTATAGCATTGCTATAAACCTTACGTTGGGTTGCACGATTTAGTTATATAGGAAGAGGACGATGTAAATTAATGTTAGATGCCGCTTTATGCGTTTGGTCATTAATGTCATTGACCTGGCCACTACCCTCACGTGCAGAGGTTGGCTTATTTCATTAGTGGCACGGTCGTGTGTGGACCTTGGTTCTACGGACACGTCCGCCATCCAAGTACAAGCCCGACGCCGTGCTACGCGCCGCGACTTCATGAATCTTTCTAGCGAACACCACTTCCACCTCGCACCATCCACCCAACAGGTGCAACGGCGACCGAATCTATACCCCAAAGGACGCAGAACGTCACTACAAGGACCAACTCCACAGCTAACATCAGGTAGTCTCATCCAGTAGCGAGGTAAGCCACCCTCCCAAGGTGAAGTATCGTTTACCTCTTGCAGTTACTGACTCTTTGCAGCTATCAGCCTACAGCACTCTAACGCAGGCCACCGTCAAGATGGGATCCATTAATAACCCGAAGCGAGTCGTTCTTCGTTTCAGCATTCAGTACGAGCGTGAGGAAGCAGCTATAAATGAACAATTGTTCGCACTGCACGGCCCTGAACTTCCAAATAAAGATTTCTTTTCTCACTTGATCGCCCCCAACGAATCTTCCAAGATGCACATCGTTCTGGATATCCACTGTAACTCACACCCAACCATTGATAGCAGTATGATATCATACGAAGTCTTCAAAGTAAAAACGAACGGCAATTTGTATGTCCCCATCTCTCCCAGGAGTTTAAGCTAAGTAATACGTTAGTAATTTTGAAAAACTGGACACTGTTGCATGCGAATATGCTCGCAAGCGCTGCGAGTTATTTACGATCAAATGGTGCACCAACCGATCTTTAATCTGAGGAATTAGATGGCGTCCGTGCATTGCAAATAGGACACTCTCTAGCTACGTTCGTATCTTGAATCTTAAAGGATAAAGGTAAGTCCCATTGCTGTCCACTTGCAGGCACACAGAGTTGTTGGTTTAGATATACTAGAGCTACTGCACACCGCAGATAGTCACCCCTTACTTGATGCTGAGAGTTGCGGCGACAACTGGCATACGGTGTAACCTGAATATCGCACATATAAATTTGAGTAGATTTGAGTAGATGAGAATCAAGAGATTTGCTGAGCAACACTGAGGTCTGATGTCGAATACGATGCGTGACTAAGTGCCAAGACCATTCCGACGACCATAGAAGCGGCTCCGATACCAGGACATGTGCATGTATCCTTCCCTGTAAATTATGAATGGCTGAAGAGCAACAGCGAGAAGACCATTCGCCCCGTTCTCTCCTAGCACCATCTGTTCGGGAGGTACATCCATTTGTGAACAATACTCCGACTGTTGCGCGGATGATTAAGGAGACGCGTCTTCGTTGATGATGACCCAGCAGAGAACCATAGGGGAGGTGACGAGTGGCGTGCACCGGGCAAATGCTTGAGCCTTCCAATGCGTTGCATTGCTGACATTGTTGGAATTACCATGGCTGCATGCGGCATCCTTGACCTTCATTAAAGTGGGACTAGGTAACTAAAAGCAATGCACTTTGCCACAAGCACGGCTAACATGATAAAAAAGCAGCCATTACCGGTATTCTGGACTTGCGATGCGTTTGTGATCACTTGCTAGCCACAATTTGATTTTTCGGCATCTAGCGATTGCCAACGGACAATCACAGGTTTGCAAAGCCACCAAACCACGTACCTTGTACTAGCACATCCTCTTGCAATCCCGAAAATTACTAAACGTTGAGATGAGCACGGTTTCAAAGAAAGTGGTGATTGTACGTTTCTCACACATCTCTCACACAGGCTATGCTCACACCCTGCAGATTGGTGGCTCTATCGCGGGGCTCCTGCATGGAGTCGTATTGAAATCGCTCGGATATGATGTCTGCATTGCTGAAGCTCGCCACCCAGACCAACTTAAAGCACAAGCTGCTGGCTTGAGTCTTGGACCCAGCGCCCAAAGTCTCATGGAAACCTTCCTTCCGGGACTCGACACTGAGTCGTACTCCATGTCCACTACGACCGCTCAATTTGTAGCTGCTGACGGGGCGATCGTAAGTGAGAATAGAACCAGCATTACGGTCGTGTGCTCAACATGGGGTCTTGTGTTTGAGCACCTCAAAAGAGAATTCCTGAAACCAGTCTCTGGTAGCGGCGAGGTTCAATACCTGACGGGAACAAGGGCCACCAGTGTGCAAGATACCGATGATGTAGTCACTGTCACTCTCAGCGCCTTAGACACGGAACTGGTTGAAACATTACCTGCTCACCTGGTCATTGTAGCTGATGGGGCATATTCGACCATCCGGAATCAGCTGACCCCAGGTGTGGAGCCAAAGTACGCTGGAATAATTGCTTGGGGGGGCTACATTCCTGAATCTCGTGTGCCACCTAAGCTAAACGCTGTGTTCGATGGCAAGCTACTTATGCTCAGGGCAGACGGTAGTTATATTATTACGCAAGTCCGAACTTCTCTTGTTTGCTGAGCATTTGAAGTTAATAGATGCACAGATACCTAACACCAGGGCCTAAAGGCAACGCAAAAGGGGACCGCTTGCTCGACTGGGTCTGGTATGATAAATGCGATATCGACAGCCAGGATTTCAGTGAAACGATGACCGACAGATCTGGTCGGAAGCACCGTGTGACAGTCCCAAGAGGAGATCTCAGTGAAGTCGTATGGGCGAAAAGAGTTGAACGTGCGCGCACTGTATTGTCATCTCCCTGGGTAGAGATGGTAACCACATCCGAGTCACCATTTGTGACCGCAATCACAAATTCTGAATCTGACAAGGCAGTCTTCTTTGGTGGTAAACTTCTTCTTGCTGGGGATGCATTTATTCAGTTTCGACCTCATCTTGGCTCGAGCTGCAACCTGCCAGTCCTACAGGCTCTAACGCTGCTGAAGGTACTCAACAAGGAGTTGTCGCTCACAGAATAGGAGGATCAAGTGCTTTCTCATGGCAAAGAGTTCGCGATGAGGAGCATTGCTGCTGGGCAGTTCGGGATGACGGGCACGTATCCAGAAGGCTACGTGCCATTGTATGCGATGGACAAAGCGGGCCAGACACCGGCATGAGCGATCGATATCGATATGTAAGCTGAGCAAAATCTGAAAATGAACCCCATGAGTTGTTTGACGAAGATTATTACAAGAGGAGTTTGCCGGTGGTCATTTTTCCGAGCTGTGCCGCGCTGTCGTGGTGCGCACGAACATGTACATATGCACTGAGGCCCACAAGGTCACCCTCACCACCCCGACGTGCTAGTTTAAAGGTCAGGGAGCAACGACCCACCCCACGTAACCCTAGTTTTACAGTGGACACACTGAGTCTCCATTGGGCGAGCGCTCTGACCATACCGATCACCAAGGGATTGCATCCAACACAGACACACCAAGGATGTAAAATATTTCCAACAGTTCTGTGCCGCACTATAACTCGTTACTATAGCTGGGCCTCAAAGGAATTAGCCTGACATATGGTAGATTCAAGCCGAGTTCGAAGAAGAAACCTTTGCGAGTCGTCAATTCCTGAACGCCGTTCTGTGCTAAATATACCGTAGCTGGACTCTCTTCAAAACCAATCCTTGGCTCTGATACGTTAGTGCATATCCACTTTTTCCCTAGTGATCCTAACCCCATCCAAAACAAACATACGGCGACGATGCCTGTGTATCATACAACTAACAATGCGAGTTCAATGTCAACCAACAGGATCAACTGGTTCTTTGACATCAAACGACCAGACATTATGGTCGATACTGCGTGTTCGATGCTTAAATGCGATATTTACATCTCCCTCTCCATTACACGCCCATTTACACGCCCATAAACCGATTGGCGCACCCACTTATCCACCTCCCTACGCATAACTAGCCCACCCCATATACAACACCGCCAAATTCCGTTCATCTGTCGCCGCCTGAATAAGCTCATTAACGGTCGCTTTCGTACTCAGCGTCTTGCTCAGTTTCTTCTCCACCACACTTAGGGCTCTGCCCGCTTCACCTGCCTCATCCTTCTTGCCCTCTTTCTCTTTCTCTTCATCCATCAGCGCGCCTGCAGCTACACTTCCTGCCCTCGCACCTGCCATGGCATTCGCCGACGTACCTGTGCCTGGTGGGGCGGGTGTCCCTCCGGGTCCAACAGTACCGGCACGTGAGGTACCATTAGCGACATTCGTCTCCTGATTCTGATCCTGCATCCTCTTCGCTTTCGCGGGCGCCACACCCCAGTTCACCAGCGGATCGAACCTCAGCACATTCAATAGGGTCATGATACTCTCGCGTTCCTCTCGCAGCGTATCCATCGTAAACTCACAACACCTTCGAAACACGCCTTCCGTTTTGGTATACCCCATCGCATCGACAAGATCGCGGGTAAGACGGAAGGGCACCACTTCAGGCACTGGTAAAACGCGTCCAGCCTCGAATGATACACCGAGATCGATATGTACAACCTCTCCGGATTTCTGGTCGAGCAGGATGTTATGGCAATGGCGATCTCCGAGGCCGAGGACGTGGCCGAGGATGGAAATCGCAGCTGTGGATCTCGTATACGCCAATCTCTTCTCGAACCACTCATCAGGATCCTCAAAGCGTTCGAGCAAGAAATATCTCCCAACGGGATGAAAGTTGTCAGCCACGTTCCGCCATTCCTTGACTCTGGAATTGAGGTTATGACCTTGACAATTCGCAATGACTTTGCGGCACTTTTCTGATTTCCAGTCGGACGGGTAATAACGTTCGTGGGCGGGCATGACCCACATGTGGAGAGGTACTGTGTTGGGGACGAACTCCATAAGGCCTGAGCGAGTGGAGAGGGGGAGGACTTTGTATGTGCGGATGCCGAGGTTGCGGAGACGCGTTGTGGTGTGGTTCTTGAGGAGACGCGACACTTGATCGAAGACTTGTTCCATGATGGCGTCTTGTCGCAGATCATCGTTGCCAGATTTGAACTATGTCTTGTTAGTTGAAGTTGAAGTATTGATGGAGGAGGTACATACCAGCTGCTTGTAAGGTTTGCCATCAGACCCAATCGCCGTAATAACCTTCGGTGCGCTGAGGCCATTCGCAATGCTCATCCTCGGCTTGAAACTCGCAATGGTGGGCAAATCGTCGTAGTTGGCATCAGATCGAACCTCAATCTGCAGCGTCGCAGGAGGTACCTGCAGAGCCGGGATTTTCCTGAGCAAAGCTTTCGACTCCTGAAACTTGTCCAACGATAACTCTTGACCCTGCTTGCTATTCGACTCATTCTTGAACATGGCCAAATGATGGTAAAGCTCGTTGGACTGTTGGATTTTGTTCCAGGTCCTCGACGACCGACTATCTCGAAGAAGCTCTAATGCAATCTGGGTAGCAGCACGTTGTCGAGACTTTGCCGATTCATCCTTTGATCGAACAGCGTCTTCCCTAGAGACAGCGCTCATCTTAAGTTGGATGGCAAAGATTTGATGCATGCCATGGTATGGGTGGTCTTGGCAGATGCGAACAACGAGCTTGTACACGAGGGTCTGGAATTCCGTGTCTTCTGCTTGTAGCCGTGAAGAGAGCTGGTTCATTAAAAGTGCAAACTTTCCGCTTGGAACCGTGTCAATGTGTTTCTTGACAGCTTCGTTTACCAGCTTGGACTGAGTAGTATCGGAGTACTCCAGCCATAGCGAGAACACGCGGAGGGCATCGTTGTTGAATTCGTCGCTCGCGTGCAAGGAGAGGAGGTAATTTTCCAGACACTGTCGTAACAACGCTTCACGAGCCTTTCGCAATCTCTCGTATTCTTTCTGGTCCAGTTTGAACCAGTTCAGAGCTTTCCCGGCGCTCCGTCGGTAGGTCTCTCGCATACTTTTGCTCTTATCGGTAGTGGAGGAAGTGTAGAAGTCATTGTACTCCTTTTGCTTCTGTTCCATGACATTTTTGGCTCTTGCAAGATCTTCAGCTGCTTCTGGGCTTTGGAGTTGCTTGTCACAGAATAGAGCGAACTCGTGAAAAACCTGACCAGCGACAGTGCCTTGCGTCTGGCCTTTCAACTCCCGAATTGCTGGTTCAAGTTGCTGTTCTATAATCTCATTTGGCTGCGCAAGACGAGCCTCCGCACGATGATGACCCTGGGTGTTTTATTAGACAACAATTCCAACTTATCTCCTTTGCTAGACTTACAAGTTTAGCTAGCAACACGGGTAGGCTAATATGAGAATTCTGCGAATCGAATTTGGCGTGTTCGATCAGGTGCTGTCGCATACGGATCGACGTTTCAGCTTCACCTTGATCCCAGAGCACGTTTGCAGCTTCATTTTGGGCAGTAGCCTCGATATCAGCCAACCCGACTGATTTGCAAAGTGGCACGATGTCTGAAAGATACGTAACACTCGCAAGTGCCTCTTGCAGAGCGCCATGCTTCCGAGATAGAGTAGAAGTTGATACAAGTGCTTCCACTTCAATGTTTCGCAAGGTTCCTGCGCGCGAGCGCATTGCCTGGAGGATACCCGGATTTGAGCTCAGCACACTGAAAAGCGTCTCCCGACATGAGAGAAGCAGACGAACATCGTCGAAGCTAATATTTTGTCAATGGACATTTGCAGGTTCATGCATGGAAAGATCAAACTTACTCGCCTGCGCGCATCCACCTATCTCGCGCCTTTATCTGGTCCCACACATCCAACAATTGATGGGTTTCTGTTGTCGTTATTACCTCGTCGGCCTCAGCGAGCACTGCCAAAGTCCGCAGGCGAGCCTTTGTTGAAAGGATCGAGCTCTCTTTTCCGCTTAGGAATTTTACAGTGGCCAAAAACTGACGGTCGAGTTGTGTCCTTGCACTGACAATATCAGTTGCGTAATGAAGCCCCTGGAAGGCTTTGAAGAGGGTGCTGGACTCTGTATGATTGCCTTCTGGAGCTTTGATATCCCATTGTGCTAGTTTGCGTGCAGTGTGAAGTGTGCTGTCGATAACATCGTCACCCATATCTCTAAATTTCTCGCTTGAAAGCAGAGAATGCGTGATGTTGTTCATGTTGACTGTGATGAGTGACTTGATCAACCCTCGGGAATTAGTCGGGTCCATTCTGCCGGTGCGTCGGATTTGGCTGTCAAGATGTGCACCCCGGAATAGAAGGCTTTTGATACCATCACCTTCATAGTCAAGCCGGTCCAGTACCGAATCCAGACTGAAACCCCTATCCACCCCATAGAAAGAGTCTGGCTCATCAAGGTTTTTATATATCGAGAGCTGCAATTCGAGTGGCATTTTCGGTGTCTCAAGTCGGACGGAGGACCGTCTTGAGCTTGCTTTAAGAACTGGTTGGCCTGAACTTGTCTCCGCAAACAAGAGGGCGGTTCGATAGTTGCCACAAACGGTAGCAGCATGCGAGGCTTTCAAATGATTGATTTCAAGCCAGTGATCTCGGTCCACTCGGGTGGCCTCTTTCGGAACCGGCTGACTGCGCAGGTACAAAATACCGCCGATCAATATCCGAATATACGGTGCGCGTTCCAGACTGCAGTCGGAGAACCAATTCATACACGCTTCAGACAGAGTTTCTCGAACCGTGCGCTCTCTTTCGAAGTCTTGTAGGAGAACAAGATGCAAAATGTTTGGGAATAGTTGTTCTGCCATCTGATTAATCCCTAGAAGAAGTTGGGACAAAGAGCCAAGAATTGGATCTTGCGATGCGACTTGGCATAATGACACCGCTAAATCCCTGACCCAGGTGGACACAGACCTTTTGTCTTTGGGAAATGCACACTGTTCAAGTGTGTCGAGGAAGGTATCTGGCGATGAGTCTTGCTCAGTCGGGTTGGGAAGATTAAGGGCATCGAAGATGGGTTCAGGTAGAACATTTTCCAGTTCCCGTTGATAGCTATCATCTTTTGAAAGACGAGAGATTAGGAGACGCACAGAATTTTCCGCGAGCCCAACGTGTTTCCGATCATCGCTGTAGAATAGATCCACGATGCTCTTTACAATGGCCTTGCGTGACCGCTTCCCAAGTGGTTCATCGGAGAAGTCAGTTTGACCAGACCAAGGACGATATTGATTGGTGCCGCGTTGCACCTCACCATGGGCACTAAATGCTCGGCCTAAGACTCTAGCAGCCCAGAGTAGGTATCCATTACCTACATTACTCCGCTGACATGATTCCCATACTTGCGGGGCATATAGAGCAAGATCACTGTCAGACGCCAGCACATCAAGTTGTGCAGTTGGGGCTGGCTGAAAGTTTCGGCATAGCAGATTAAGAGCAACCTCTCTCGAAGTGTTATTCAAGAGCTTTCGACCAGAACGAACATCTTCAAGAATACCAAGGAGAAGGGTGCTCTCCGCACTCTCCCGAGTGGAGTTGCCCTCTGTCCGCACTCCGGCGGCGGCTGACGTAATCTGCTTGAAGGCTTTGATGTGCGAGTTTCGTTCGTTTCCTGATAACCCCTCTGTGTACACCTGAAGGTATTTGATGAACCACCCTCGAAATCGTTGAGCTTTATTCATCGTCTCTATATGTTGCGACTGTTGCGTTGTGCTTTCCTGTGTCGAGCCTAAGAACACGCGAGTGGAAATAAGTATTGAGAGACCTATCCCGGTAACGAAGTTGAGGTGCAACCGGAGATGGTATGCCCCACGTTCAAATAGATACTGGATTATCCCTAGGGTATCCTCGGCACATTGCACGTCCGTGAGAAAAGGACGCAGTGATTGGAGTGTCATCTGCAAAGGGTATCCTGTGTAAGCCACCTCGCCGGCAAGTGCAACAAGAATCCTTATTTTCCGGATGATAGATCGAGCATACAGAGAGCCGAGAGCCGGATGGAGACGATCTAGGAGCATGCGCATTGCAAAGGTGTAATCGCTGGGCAGCCAGTCAACAGTTGATTCTCTCGGCAAACGCCGCCATAGTCGCTCGAGCTGATCAAATAAGTAGAAGGCGGAAAAGGATGGCTCAATTCCGAGATCTAACCCTTGCCCGGATTGACTGATGTTCATCATGGCCGTGAGACTTTTAGCCGCAGTCGCGTATGCAGGTCGCTTTTCGAGTGCTTTATTGATTTTCTCCTCATTGCCGACAGTTTCCAAAATGTGACCAAGTACCTTGGGATACTGTACTTGAATCTGGGTCAGATACTCCTCGTGGCCGATCAAATCGCGAAGACGCATGGCATTACTCGGAGTAGCTTTATCTCTCGCAGAACCCTTGCAAGTGTCCCATGATATCGTGTATGCAGCAGCTTTACCAATGTTTTTCAGCAACAACTCCCGTTTCGATGTACCTAGTACTTTCGCCAAGTACTCTATTTCCTTTTCGAGACCACGCATCATGGCCTGTCCAACAGCTTCAGACTCAATATCGAGAAGTAGATCCTCGGGAGTGGCATAATCAAACGTAGAAAACGGGATTTCTGCGAATGTCTTGTTACGGTCGAGCCAAGTGAAGATGATCTGGGGTGCGAAAAGCCTGAACAAAGTTTGGGAATCTGGTAGCGATCTTGCCTTTGCGACTAAGGCAATACATCTTTGCGCGTGGTTAACTGCGCCTTTCACATTACCTGCGGTCGCAAATACATGGTATACTGCTTGGCGTAAAAGAGTGTGCCATCGGGAGGCAAGTCTTGCTAAAACAAGGAGTCGGATAGCAATGCCCTCCATCCAAGTTATGTCGTTCGGCAAACTACTGTCAACATCTTGAAGGATCTTGTCATGTTCCGTCAACACAAAATCTTCAAATATGCTTGGCAACCGGTCCGCAATGTGATATTTAACAGAGATTTCACCACGTGTCAAGATCTGGAAAAGGCTGGTTCGCACAGATGGCGAATTGTGATTCGTGATAAAGTCCGGTTGGTGCTTAAGCAGTTCGTGGAGAAAGTCGGCGAGGACTCTCTGAAGATTGGCAGACCTGCGGACATGGCTACTTTTCTCCATGTCTTTGGCGTAATACGAATAGAGCTCAGTCACAATGTCAAAAAGGGTTTGACCTTCGGGATCAGTGGAGGCAGGATCCCAGACGCGAGTTGTGCGATGGAGCACGTCCACCACCAAGCCATTTGCAACTTCTGAAGTATTGTACTCCCGCGCTGAGGGGTCGAGCAGAGCTTCTACCATTCTCTCAAGAAGATTTAAGCACGAGGTTCTTGTCAGATGAAAGTTTCCTGAGAGAAGTGCTCTTATGAACTGCCTTGATCGGATGAGTTCGGCCTCGGATAGAGAGACTAGATAGCCAACAAAGCTGGGATTAAGTTCGTTTTGGTCGTCTGGCTGCTCGGAAGATAGCGATATCAAATGAAGGTAGGTGACACAAGACGAACGCAGAGCAGTGATGTCGGTTTCCGCAGAAAGCTCATGACGAGGTACATCCACTTCAGGTTGAAAAGTTCCTTTCGTTGTTTGAGAAGCCGGCGCTTGGTCAACGTCCATGAAATCTTCGTCCTCTACGTAGAAGGATTCCTTCCCGTCCATTCGATCGCTGATGGCCTTCGACATATGATTAGCTAGGAAGAATATTCCTGCTTCTTTGAATGTGTGCAGGGACATATCCTTCAGTAGTCGTACGTCTGGAAGGCTGCCCATCATAATCTCTAGGACCGCGTCGACCTTGTACTGATCTGTATCGCGTCTACCAACGAAGGCAGCCAACGACTGCGACAGTGTATCCACCAGAGATTCCAGGTTTCGGGTGCGACGATCCTCGGGATCTCCGGCACTAGCAAGGGCTGTCACGACGATGCAAAAGCTTGCAACACCTCGTAACATGTTTGAAGTGATGCCTTGTGGGCGGAACTGGGTCCAGTCTTTCCACCGCTGTTTGGTCTTCTCCAGCTCCAGGATGCAGAACTCGAGGACTCTATTTTCAAACTGTGTTGGATGATGGCCATATAGTGACTCTGCTGGCTGATCAAGCTCCGGTTTCAGCGCTATTTGGAAATCCGTAGGTTCTGGAAGAAGAAGCAAGTAATTTGATAAATCTCGGGAACGTACTACTTGCACCTGCGCTTGGCCTATCGGACCCAGGGAGATGAACGGCGATGGATCTACTATAATGAAAGGTCGGTCGAGACATGCATGAAGCAGTCGTAGGATGTCGCTAGCACTGCAATGCTGGGCGTTGTGCGATGAATAATTACGTTCCGGAAAGAGACCTGTTGGTTGCGTTAAAGAGGGTTCAGTAGGTTTACGGGGAGGTAATACTTGGGGTCCACTTGGTGAGTAACCAATTGAGCACTCTTTCCGCAGTTTGATTATAGTGCGTCGGGTTTTCTGCCACTCTGTCTTTGATGATAGTTGTCAACAGGGAAGCACTCGTCTCTGTCAAGAGACCAGGTCCGCTTAATTCAATGGACAACAAGAAAGATTGCACAGTCTCAGATACCATAACGAATGGTACAATCTTCAGTCTCAGGAGAACGTCCATCAGATGGCATGCTGCTCGTGACGAAGAGACGGATGTGACGGCACGCGATGCACTCTGCCAGGCCGTGATCCAGAGGGGCTGCAACTCTACGCTCTTGGAAGACAGCTGAAAGGCAGCCGCAGTGATGGCTAACAATGCCCAGGTCGAGTGCACTGCTTTTTGATCTGCAATGTAAGGGATGAGTTTCTCTAGGGTGATTTGCAGATCCTCCTCATCCATAGGACCCTGTTGGACCATAAAAGCAGTCACTTGAAGCGCCGCTATTTTCGCGTTAGATTTCGGCTCAGCAAGGTGGCGCAGATATTCGTGGAATAGGTGAGTGATGCGCAGTCGCTTGATAAGTGCTTCTTCGGCGTCTTCACGATCCTGGGGGAGCGACCGTTTCCGCTTGTCTAGTAGGAAAGAGAAATGTGCAGTCAGCGCAACGGTGCTCCAAAGACCCTCAGATCGCATTTGTTCTGCCTCAAGAGAGAAAGCGGCTGTGTGCAATGGGTGTATTTCGGCATGAGCTCTACCAAGGTACCGAAAGCAGAGATGGTCATGCTCAAGGAACTGCAATGCGGCATTCTCTTGTCTGCGACGATACTCTGCATATATTGTTTCAATGAGAATTTCGATGTCTAAGCTGGCTGCATCTTCGTGCGGATCGGCAAGTATGCTCGCCAGATGTGGTTCGGTTTGAGTGAGCAGAACCAAGATCTCGTCTCGGAGCGCCACATCAGACCAAAGGGTCTTCATCAATGGAAGCAAGTCGCAAACAGTGCGCTTTGTGAGCTCGATGGAATGGAGGGACAGCCGCGCTACGACATGATTGACAGCCGCGAGAGCAACGGCATGGCCGCGGCCAATTTTACGTTGCAAGAAGAGCACAAGAGTAGCAAGGATGGCTTCGGCCGTTTCCAGCACTGGAGCGTTAGATGCCTTGGTTAGAAGCTGCAGACAGGTCACGAAGTCTTCGGCAGAGTGCACCAGCCCGTCCGGGATGTGCTTGGTCTTCTTCGACGGGTCCCGTGAACTGGTCTTGGACGTTGCCTCGGTGGAATCGAAAGGCGTCCGGCCGCGACCAGACCGGGTACTGCTTGCCCAGCTGTCTTGCGGCTCGGCTTCCGGAACTACCCAGAGCTTGGCGAGCGAGCTGATACAGAAGTCGACGATTGCTTCCCAGCAATCCTTCGAAAGTCGCTCGACATGCGGCTGGTACTCGACCAGTGCGCGCAGGACTTTTGGGAGATCTTCGAGGAGCGGGTCGATGAAACCTGCACCGTTCGTGCCGGGCAAGACTTCTATGACAGTCTCTATGATCTGCTCGACGGTCGAGCTCTTGATTGCGCGCACTCCCGAGTTGACGACGGTGCGGAGGGCCGTGGCAGAGAGAGGGAGGAGGGGGGACGTCTTGGCCGCCTTGGTCCTGCTGCGGAGCCACGACGCACGCTCATCGCGCACGCACTGGAACAGCGTTTCGCATAGCGACAGGTAGGCCTTGTTGGTGAGTCCCTCGAGGCTGGGCTTGCCGTGGTTGTGCTTGAGGATGTGGATCAGGTCCTTGAGGCCGGTGCTGCGGTCGACGACCTTGGTGGAGGAGATGAGGACTGTGGCAGACAGTCAGCACTGCTCCGATAGTTCTACAGATGTATTTACACGTACCTTTCGCGTCCTGGATGTTGGTGGCCCCCATGCTGTCCACGCGCGATCCGTCTGATGCGGGTTGCGAACAATGCGGCGCATTTCCTGGTGCAAAAAAGCGATTGGCGTGCTAATGGGGTCTCATGCCGGGGTGCCGGGGTGCCAGGTGTGCCAGAGCCCGCGGTGGGGAGTGCAGCGGCCGTCTTGGGCGGTGCCGTCGTGGGGTGAGGTGCGAGGAGCTATGACCTGCCGCCTTCGAACTTTTTGGCGGAGTCTCGAGAACGGGCGGCCGCAAAATCACGCTAAGCGACAGGGGTCTCCACGCGTGCAAGCTGCAAGCTGCAAAAACACAAACACCAAACCTCCACTCTCTCTCACCTCTCCCCGCCCGCCCCGGCGCACCATGCGAATCGCCCCAATCCGACCCCGCCATGGCTGAAGAAGACAGCCTCCAGGGCTTGCAAGCCCTGCACCGCGACCTCTGCGCCCTCATCGACCTGGGCCTGCCCGTTCTCGACCGCCTGGTACAGAACCTGGAAACCCGGCTGGACGAATTCAAAGCGCTGCTCGACAAGAAGCCCAGAAACGACGAGAGCAGAAAAGTGCTGGCGGCTGGCAAGATCACCATCGATGGTGTCGAATACCAGGTCAACGATGACTTCAAACAGCAGACGCTCGAGATGGCCGAGGCGCTGGACCTGGACGAGGTGCAGACCGCAGAGTGCTTCATGGGCGCAAAGACCGAGGCCGAGCAGCTAGACCGCTCGCAGCTGCAGACCGCCGTTATTCGCTTCCACCGCCGTCGCGAGACAATTCTCCTGTGTTTGCGCATCATGATCAAGACATCCATCGACAATGGCGACGTTGAGGTGGAGGGACAGGACACTTTGGAGAAAGCCGTGTGCATCATCATCGGCGTGGACGGGAGCAACAACTACACCAAGGCGCACTCGTTTTGGGCGAAGTGCTTGAAGAGCATGGAGGAGATTGAGAAATGGCTGCAGCGCATCTCCGAGACGCTGCAATCAGCCCAGATGGTTGGCTCGACCCCTCTCCCGGGCTTTCTAGAGATCATGAACTTCCAGCGCCAGTCCCTCACGAGACAGCACGAGAATCTTGCCGCCATCTGCACCCACCTGATCAAGCCCGGCTACGCGAGCATGGACAACTTCAATGCTCTCCTGGCAAAAGTGCGGACTCTGGACAGGCACGACCTCATCACCATTCACTACGTCCCTATGGTGATGCACCTCCTGTCGTGGCTCGCTCTCGAACAGAATACGGTGACCAGGGCTGCCAGGGATCTGCACAACTCGCTCATGGCGGGCCGAGAGAGCGACAACTGGGCTCTGCGAAGCTTCCATGCCGCGACACTGACTTGGTGGTTATCCGAGTACAGCGGAAGATATGTCGACCCGAACCTTCAGGACAATGATCTCAAGAATGTCAACTTTGATGAAGAGGCCATTTCACGCTCTGAAGTGTACATCAAAGCATTGGATGACGGAGCTTTGCACTTCATGCTGTCTATCAGTCAGGATGTGCGGCCAACGCGGTGGTACGATCCTACCAAGACCAGCATGATAGCTACCTTGCTTCAAGACACGTCTGTTCTGCCTCCAGACTCGCCACAGCCGGAAGAGTTCTTCAGAGTCTTGCTCATGGAGCGCATGCAAGAATACGTGGAAGCCTATATCACGAACATGCCGGACACGTTGCGGAAACTGAAAGTCGAGGAGGACGATCAGCGACGACGACTCCAAATTCATCTTCAACACGGGACAGGAGAGCAACCCTTCCATCTCGAGCGGTTTCTCGTCGTTGTTTCTTATGCCTACGATGGATTCCCAGAAGCAGCCGAAGAATTTTGGACCGACAAGGAAAGCAACCTCTACGGCTTCTTGCAATGGGCGGCGAAACGCCAGCCAACTCCCCGCATAGCCATGTTCTGTGAAATGCTTCGAGCCATCTCCACCGGAGAGACAAACGCCGAATCAGCGCACAAGTTTCTCCTGGAAGAAAGCAGCGCAGCTTCCGGCAAGATCAGGCGAACCAGCTCTCTCAGCTACACGCATATTTTCAACGAGCTGATCGAATTCCAAAAGGACATCCATGAGCCGCGAAAGACTATCCAAGGTGGCCTTTATCCTCCGACCCAAAACCCCGTCGATCAAATCGTCGAACCAGAGAGTGGTGCAATGCTTGAAAGCTATCTTGGGTTGTTGGCACATCTATGCCGGCAGAGCCCACTTGCCCTCAACTGGATGCTCGAGTATTCTGAATACAATCTTGCCGGCATTTTCTTCGGGTTATGCGCAGAACAGGTGGGGTCCACTCTTAGGGGCGCCGCCTTCAATGCTATAGCTGCTCTGCTTGTCGGCAAGGACGTTCCGCGGGCAACTAGCATATGGAACAATCTCGACGATTGGACAGTCACTGGATTCTACGTGGGCTCAAAACAAAACAGCGCACTCACTCCTCTTCCGCGGGAAGAATTCTGGGCTGCCCTTGCAGATGGATACGACGAGTCTGTTGCGTTTATTGGTCTATTGCAGGCGCTAGTAGAGCCATACTCGGATGATGGAGGTCTACACGATACCCTTCCATTTCCAGAGAGTCTTAGCTCGTCACGGAGAATGCCTGGTATCGAGAAGTTTATCGACTTTGCCTTGTTTTCCGTCTTTGCAGAACGCTGTCAAGAATTGGCCGATCCTCTGCAACGCAATGTTATGAGGTGGACGTGCTTGCGCTTCATTGTAGCCTGCTTATCGACTTTCAATGAAGACCTCGTAGTCTTCGCCAACAAGTCGAATATCCCCGTTGACTCGGTGATTGAAACCTCCTCGCTCAAGGCTTACGTAACTCTGCATCCCTTTGCGAGGGTCGTGGAGTGGCTGTTCAACGACAAGGTTCAAAAAGCACTTTTTGCTGCCGCTCACCATAACTTCGACGAGGTCGACGCATCCCATCATGATTCTCCTTTGGTTCAGTCTCTGATGATGAGCATCGAAGTGATGAACCTGGTTATGAAGCTGCAAGCCACATATCTAGATATTGTTCGGCCGGTCCTCAAATTGGAATCCACCAGCCAGCGGGCGCCCGTGTCGAATCCCTCGCTAGCATCATTCGAAGATGCTGTTCTTGGAAATCTTCAACTCATTGTTGATCTCGGCCTCTACTGTGGCACTGGTCATGAAGCGCTGACGGTAGCCTCTCTACAACTCCTTCAAAAGCTATCTTCTTCACGAAAGTTAGCTGTTTCTCCTGCCGGATTTGGTCAGCGGGCCGGTCGTAGCAAGATCGTAGGCATATTGGAAAAGGATCACGAGTCAGAGCGTATTGGCCGATGCCTTGCGAGCCTCATGGGCTACAGTGAGGAAGATCTTAGGGCCGAGCTTGAAGCCGGTCCGGAAGCTTCGGCCTATATTGTCAAACTTCGAATCTTGGAATTCCTAAATAGCTGTTTGGCTGCGGTATCCAATCGGCCTACGATCGCACATATTCTTCTCGGGATGTCATGCGATAGTACAATTGTACGTGTCGCTGACGATAGTCTCTGGTCTGCCCAAAGCTCTCTGTTTCATGCGATCTTGGTACTCGCTATCAAGTACCCTGCCGATGATGGAGTTTCATATGTCTCGTGGCAGCTAGAAATTAAGAGCCAATGCTGGAATATTCTTCAGAAACTGTGGAGATCTCCGTTGACTAGTACGCTCGTCATGGAAGAGTTGCGTATGAACGAACTTTTGTTCATCCAAGCACCCAGTCTGAGGAGCATTGATACAGGCACACCGTGGGATAACGTCCCCTTGATAGAAGGTATTGAAGAGGAGAAAGCCGGATTAGCATCTCCATTCTTTGCCGGTTCGTCGGCTAAGGCATTACAATGCTTCCTTCAACATCGGGCAGCTTTCCTGGATTATGAATGCAGAGAGTTGCGGCTAACTGCCAAGGAAAACATGCCTACGACAAAGTCCAGAATTCAAGAGGTGATACTGGGCAACACTCTCTTCCCTGGTATGGAACCCGAACCTAACCTCAACATCTTCGACCTGTTCGACTTCATCGAACTACAATTCCCCGAACGGAGCATACCAGATCAGCACAAGTTCCTCGAAGGTGTCGACTTGTCAATTTGCCAAAATGAAAAGGATGGAGTGGTAGTCTACGCCATTCCTCTTCTTGAACAGCTATTCCTACTTCGCATGAAGGCTTGGAGGAAGGAGGGCGCCTTCAGGAGTGAAGAGGAGGAGCATGTTCTGGCTAGCGAAGGGGAACACATTCTCGATATATTCCACGACTACAATCGCCGGGTGCAGCTCCACAGTATCCACAAGGACATTCTACGGTCGTGGGTGCAACTCATGATCATCACACTCCAAAACTGCGAGTTTGAGCCAGACGCGCTCAACAGCTTCATTTTGCAAGCTCTTCAGGTCATCCTTCCGAAATTGGAAATGGCCTACAGTGAAGACATTTTCACATCTCTCCAGCTTGCTAGTCTTGCCGAGACCCTCATCCAGAAGATCGACTTCAAGACCACAGCGTTTGAGAAGACTAGGTCTGGAGACTTTGGTAACGACCGTCTTGCTCAGCTCTTCCGCGCTAGTCTTGCCGGGATATACAGCCCCGTTACCACTGTGGAACTTCGGGAGTATTGCTACCAAATCTGCTTCCGATATATCCAAGGCACTTCGGAAAAGGCAACCAAAGGATCACCGCTCGGAACACATATCCTCAATTCGGTCAAAAACTGCGGAAACCATCTACTGGAAGTAATCTGCGATGACGCATACAGCGGACAAGGGACCTGCCGGATAACGGCTCTACTTCTCTTGGCGTCCTTCGTCGCTGTCGCTGCTCGCCAAGAATCAAAATACGTTCTGGAGACTTTTGTCTCATTGAACTTCATTGGAGTGCTTATCGACAATCTCAAACACATCCCGAAAGATCTAAGCGCTGCGGCTGCACCACGTAGGTATGCAGGTCCAAGTCTAGATCCCCACTCACACTCTGCAGAGGTCCTCATGCTGCTCTCGTACTACGACGCCAGTCTCGCTCTTCTTCTTCGTATAAGCCAGACGAGACTGGGCGCCGCATACGTTCTCAATGCAGGGCTCTTTCCCGCAATCCGCGAGTCGAACATCTTCGATGTGGATCCGGACATTGGTCTCGGTATGCTTTTTCTTGCCCTTGAAACTGCCCTCCATGTCTCACCACTTGGTACTGACATATCAGAATTTGATACGCCCAACGCCCACAAAAAGTACTACGACCTTATGCTTGCCGTTCTGCGCGTCGTCACCGCAGCCGTCATATCGCGCGGCCTGCAAAACGAGCAGACTATCTTCCAGGCCCGCGAATTCCTGAAGCTGAATAGGAATTGCATGGTTTCCATCTTCAAGCGGAGTGTTAATGTGGGGGTAAGGAGAGTGGAGGGAGCGGAGGAGGTGTTGGAGGGATTGGTGGATTGCTTTACGGTGTTGATCAAGGTTACGGGGTTTTTGGAGGTAAGTGAATTCAAGGGTGGGAGATGTGGATATGTGCTAACGTAATGAATAGTTTGAGGATTCGTCGAGCGTGAGAATGACGAGGGAGGGTATGTTTTCTTGATCTCGACAACACAAGATACACAACGGTAGGAGAAGGAGGAAAGCTCCAATTGCGGGCGGTCATGTAGTGTACTAAGTACGTAGGAATGGGGTTGGGAGGGTATGGCGGGTAAGAGTTGGTGTAACCGGTAACGTCACCGCGTTTGTATACCTTTGCGAAAAAATACTCAATTCCCTCTTGCAAATTTATTTTCCTCCCTGTTTTCGCGTTTCACTTGTAGCGTTCGCTCTGTTGCTCTTTTACGAGGCACGAGCATAGATGGCGTGCGCCGCGGAAAACGCCCTTCGCCAAGCCGCCCTACCCCTGCTTCCCGAGCCCGAGTTACCGAACCGAAGCTCCCATGCATGGGTTGGGAGAATCCGAGGCTGAGTCACTCTTTGAGAAGGACATAAGTGTTTTTCCGCGCCAATCAAGGGAGATACGGAATGGAGAGGGATGCGGGGTGGATGAGTAAGTTGCTTCTCGGTATCGGCAGGGCTGAGGGTCCGAGATGGAGGTGGTAGGGCTTGCAGGGTTGGTTCGTTGGAAGGGTATTGGGAGGGATGGTTTGCGCGGAAGTGTTGGGATGGGGTGTCGGTGATTCGGTGATTGTATGGTCGGGAGTGGATGGGTTTGTGGGCGATGGAAGATTGAGGTGGAAAGTTGGTGGAGCTTGGAGGTGGGTGTATATAAGAATGAGTATCCGGCGGTGTTGATGGTGGGTATCAATCAGTCAACGAGAAGATCGAGTACCAAACCATCCACGAGATTCAACAAGTCGGACAAAGAACACCGCCTATATATCCTAAGATCCACCACCATCAACTGCCCACCCAACACGAGCAATCCTGGCCTCCCTCCTCAAACACCTCACTCGCAACACCCACCGCTACACCACCCAAGTAAAACCCTCCACCCGCTCCTTCACAATGGTTGCCACCCTCCCCACGCACCAAAAAGCCATCTACTTGAACACGCAAACCAACAAACTATCCTTCACCACCCAAGCTCCCCTCCCCTCCATCCCCGAAGAACACATCCTCCAAGTCCACTCCACAGCCATAACCAACGGCGAACTAACCTGGGCCCCCTTCTGCAACTGGCCGACTGAGCATGTCCCCGGCTACGACGTCTCCGGCACCATCCTCACCGCCGTCGCGGGCTCAAAGTTCGCCCCTGGAGATATCGTATATGGCCGCGTAGCTGCAGGCCGCGAAGGCACAGCGCGCGAATACGCCACCATCCTCCCCTCTGAGACAGCCCTGGTACCCGCGCGGTTGAAGGGCAGTAAACGGGGCATGCAGGAAGCAGCCAGTATCCCCATGTCTGCGCATACCGCCTGGCAGGCCTTATTCACTCAAGGCGAGCTCTGCACCCCTCCTTCCGTCGACACCACCACAGGCGCCGTGATCGGCGGCCAGGCCAAGGGGAAAAGAGTACTAGTGCTTGGTGCGGCGGGGAGTGTGGGCATGATGGCGGTGCAGTTTGGGCGGTTGGCGGGCGCGTGGGTCGCTGGGACGGCGAGTCCGGGGAATAAGGGGTTGGTGGGGGAGTTGGGTGCTGATGAGGTTATCGACTACACTGCTACCACCGTCTCGAAATGGATCGCCGGGGAGGAGGAGAGGAAGTTCGATTTGGTGTTTGATTGTGTGGGGGGGAGGTCGATGCTTGATGGATGGTCTGCGGTTCGCTCGGATGGTATTTATGTTTCGGTCGTGCCCGGGTTTGCGGAGCCGGAGGGGGGGAAGCCGGAGGGTGTGAGGAGTAAGTGGTTTGTTATGGAGGCGAGTGGGGAGGAGTTGGAGGGGATTGGGAGGTTTGTGGAGAAGGGGTTGGTGAGGGGATGTGTGGATAGTGTTTGGAGGCTTGAGGAGTTTGAAGATGCGTTTGCGAAGACGAAGGGGGGGCATGCGAGGGGGAAGGTTGTGTTTGGGGTTGCTGAGTAGGATGGATGGGGAGGGATGGACATGTAATGGTAGGATTGGATGTGGAAAATTGCCTTTGTAAATCTAGTAATGCCGTAGTCTCGTTATTGCATCATGTTCTCTTGATTCTTGTTCTGTTCAATATCAGCTCACATGTCCAGATGCAACCAATTGGTCTGGGTTATTCCAATTGCTCACTTGTTGAAAGAGCCTTCGATACATAAATCGTCACACGCCACAGACGCCTCGTTTCTTATGTTGATATTTCCCCTTCTCTTTCCCCCCCTAAGCATCCGCAGTAAATTCCTTATACTCCTCCTCTGTCATCATCCTTCCCTCGGGCTCTCCGCTAATCTCCAACTTTGCAATCCACGCCTCGCCCTCAGGATCCTTGTTGATTTTTCCCGGCTTCTCCTCCAGCGAGCTATTCACCTCCTTCACAGTGCCACTCACAGGTGTGAGGATATCGGAGGCGGATTTGACAGATTCCACCGCGCCAATGGCATCCCCGGCACTGATGTCCATGTCGACTTCGGGCAACTCGA
Organism: Amniculicola lignicola CBS 123094; assembly: GCA_010015725.1. Taxonomy (NCBI): domain Eukaryota; kingdom Fungi; phylum Ascomycota; class Dothideomycetes; order Pleosporales; family Amniculicolaceae; genus Amniculicola; species Amniculicola lignicola. The sequence goes on along the minus strand of ML977621.1, from coordinate 36,797 downwards.
TGTAGACGACATCACCTAGGGCTTTGGCAGCGTAGGTGGATATTCCGAGTGTGCCTGAAAATACTGCGTCAGCTCGCGTTATCCAGAACAATTTGGCGGAGCGTAAGAATAGTCGGTGTATCATGGAAGTGAAAGCCATACAGGTCTTGCCATCCTCCGAAATCTCAATCCATTCATGATCCTCGGTATACTTCTTCACCTGCACTTCCCAAAAGTCAGTTCCAACTCATCCCCAACCTTCAGCCTCAATAGCTCGACAAAATTCTTACATGCGCCAGATCCCGAGAATAACCGTCGCGGCACCAGAACTCGCTGCTGCGTCCGCAGACACACATTCGTAAAACCAGCAGGCCTTTGTCCAGCAGAGAATGCCAATTGACGCGCCACTCGGGCAACGGAGACACGTGCGGCCATTATTTGGGTGAGGATGTGTGTGTAGTTCAAGAAAGTGGGACGGGCAGGAGCTCTGATAATGACGGCAGCGGGATCCGGGAGTGCCAAGGTCGCTAGTCAACGTTAAGCCTTAGCGCGACTTTTGTTCCGACTTCACATCGTGAACTTTTTTGGTGGACGGGCTGGACGACAAGCGCGCGTCACAAACGACTTCAAGATGCTGTATGAAATGATTGGAGTGGTGTGTATGCGTTATTGCTGAGAAGATAAGGGTTGCTAATGGGAATAGGTACGGCCAGGCCGCCTCTCTGAAGTCAAAGAGTAAACACCCACCTGCCCTCCCATCCCACCACAAATCCTCTCCCGACTACCTAGCCCTCCAATGACCCCCTCGCACACCCTCAATTCATCTAACACTCCCCCAGAATCGCCAAAACCGCCGGCCGCATAGTTCTCGACCAGCGCGGCGTCGTGCGCGGCGTCACAAACTGGGGCACCTTCCTCCTCCCCAAGCCCGCCAAGAAACTGCAAACAACACATCACGAGGGTCACCACTTCATCATGCGGTTCGATGCGAGTCCCAAGACGCAGCATAGTTTGAGGAGGACGATGAGTTTGGATCCGAGGCTGATACGGTATTCGATTGTGAAGATGGGGGTCAAGTTTGAGGAGATTAAGGATGTGGAGGGCGTGGCGAAGTTTAGGGAAGGGCAGTAGGGGAGGCGACGCCGTGGAAATAGGACGTAAAAGAGGAGAGGAGGTGGAAAATTTATGGGGAGGTGTATGATAGGGAGTGGCATGAGAACGGCGTTTGGGACATGTATATAAGACAGCGTCGAGACTCAATCGACGTGTACAAGATGAAATCCAAAAGATGCACTGAACAATATGGAGTTCTAGGAAGAAATAATGCCCTTCTGATCTGACCTAATTTTGGGCGGCGCTATTGATCGAGGAGGATAGCTTCCCTTCCCCGGACCAAAACAGCAAACCCTCGTTGACCCTGAAAACCAAACGTCAAAGGTTGACTGTTTGCGCTGGCCCTTCTCACGCCTCAACTTTCCTTTCTTGCGCAGAATTGTGGGTTCCGTGCTATTTTGGACGTTTTTCCAATGCCCCAGGCAATTTACATGGTTTGCACGCCAATGTCATTCTCTGTCCACCGACAACCCGAATATTGAAGAGACGTTGTGTCGTCTACGCTGCTGCCTTCGGTTTGGAATAGATTGTTTAGAAGATCTTCTGGAACCCGGGCATGGCCAATACAGGCCAGAAATGCCCAAAAATCGATGCATATTTGGGGTTAGATTTTTCAAAAATCTCGACTGTTCGTTGTTCAAATTCTCACGCCATACGCATTGTCACTGTTCTCTAGCAGCAAAAAAAAAGCGGAGCTCCAGATGCGAAAGTGGCTTCTTTCCACAATCTGGGTCAGTTTAGAATACTGCCTTCAATTCAACGTGTACAGCGGTATCTCGCGATCAAGTCCGATGGGCAAATCTCCACGATGTGACAGGTATGTGAGACTCTTCCCGCTTCCCGCATCCCCACCGCCTCCCATCGACCACAAAATATCAGCTGTCCAGCTCTCGGCCGACACAAACGCTCCAGCTCCATCCGTCGTTCCTTTCCATCCCCCACTCTTCGCAAACGCAGCATCAAAACCGATAACTCGCTCACATGTAGACCACCGGGTATGCAATGCAACCCTCTCCCATTCAACAGATCCTCTCCAAACCACACAGCTGTCAAACCTGAGCTCTTGATACTGCCTCTACCTCCACATCCTGAATATGTGCGACCGAGTACAACGTATACTAATCCTGGGACGTATCATGATATGATGAAGAGGTTTGGGGAAGCACTGGGGGTTGTACGTTTGTAGGTTAACGAGGGGCATGGCATGTCCATGCCTCCTTCCGCGATTCTGTATATATATGTGTGTGAGAATATCCCAGACACTATAAGACAAGAAGCCAACTGTTACGGTTGGAACGAGGAGGCAGAAATTGGGGAGTGAAGCTGGGTTGATTGTCAGAGCTAGGCTATTGAGACGAATATATACTGATCCCTCTGCCAAGGCCCTATCCTACAATCGGATTGGCTTGTTAACCGTTACACACCCCCCCAGCTGCAAGTGGAACCAAAGCTGGCCCTCACAAGCCCTGTTAGTGTAGTTTTCTGAGTAAAACACAACTCCGTGAGACTCTAAACTATACCCAATTAGGAAATCTGTGATACTCCGTGTGGTAACACCCCCCCAGGTTCTAGTACTAGTGGCCGAGGTCTGATGGATCAGGGGTCCTCTCAGAAGGCTGATCAGGATGATCACTAGTAGTGAACCTGGTGGATAGATCCTCTATACCAAGCTGCCTAATAAACTCTTGGTGTTTTAGACATAGTAGCACCTTAGTAAGCCCATCAGTAGGCATCTCTGCTGTAGGCTTCCACTCAACGTAGATCCGTCCTTCTGCGTACTCTTGGCGCAGCTACATACTATAGATATCTACGTGTTTTAGCTTCGTATAAAGCTTCTCATCACTTTTAGTAATGGCTCCTACTGTCTACTGGTTATCACAGTACAGCGTAGGTCTCTGATCGATCCTGAGGTCGATCAGTCTAAGGACCTTCCCCCACCATTCCATCTCAGTTGAGGCTGAGGACAAGGTAATCAGCTCAGCTTCAGTGGTTGATTTTGTGACGCAACGCTACAGTATTACCTTCCAGTCAATTATCATCCTAAAGAGCTTGAACAGATATCCCTGGGAGCTCCGCCGGCTCTCAACGTCGTTGCTAAAGGCCACGTCTGATGCTCCGAAGAAGACAGGTTCTCCTGGATATAGATCTCCCTAATCTTAATTAATATCTCTGCTTATATACATCTTATGTACGTCCTAATCTCCTGTTGTACAGAGTGCTAGGTGCTTCGTAGCTACTATGTATTCCCACGCCTTACGAACTGATTGGAGGTACTGTTAGCTAGGGTTCTACAGGTGGCAAGCATAGACTGAGTAAGTTCGTGTAATATTAGCTCTCGTCATTAATACCAGGAAGGCCAGGGATCTAACAAGCTAATTATACTCTCTTGTCCAATCCTAATCTAGTAGCTCTAAGCTTAGGGCTAGGTAGGTCTTATACATTAGTGCTAGTTAAGCAGCCTTCTTAGATATAGTAATACTAAACTTGCTTACAACCTTATTAATAAAGGAATCCTACAGCAGCTAGATCTTCTTTGTAGCTAGGTCTTAGATAACTTATATCCCTAGGAACTACCTTAGGTCACTAAGGCATCTTATATTATAGGTGGCCAGGAGTTCCTTCTCTAGCCTCTGCTGATACACAAGGTTATTAGGATATACTAGTATTATAATATTATTAACAAAGAAGAAGATAATTAGATATCTGCTTATGTAGAGGCAGGGGATACTAGTAATCTTGCTTAGCCCTACGCGTTTAAGCACTGCTATAAGGTACTTATACTATAGTACTAGTACATCTTAGAGGCTATAGAGGGTATATAGTAGTTCTAGAATTCAACTAAGCTCAGCCTTAAATCCCTTAGGGGCTCTCGCGTAGAGTAGTCAATTAAGAGGTGTATTTAGGAACGCGTTTTGAACATTGTACTAGAATGCTCTAAGACTAAAGGTAGTAGTAATTGCTATTAGGAATCTAAATATCTAAGCAGCCAACGTAGCCGCGTACGTGTCCTCCTAATTCTACTAGAGATTACCATGTATAACTAGGCGAGCCTTAAACTTATATAGATACCTATCCTTATTAAATTTGTATATAAATACCTATTAAAGTAGTAGTATCTTAGTACCAGCTACTAGGTTATTTACTAATCTACTAAAGACGCCCTTTATCTTAATTATATCTACCTCTTCTTAACAGGCTACTAAGAACTCTTTCCTATATAGATAATTCTTAAGGTTCTTAAAGTGATTTGGTGTAGCTGGTAGCTTATTTTAATACCTCTTATATTATAGAGCTTCTGCTATTAGGGCTGAGGAGAGGGCTATTAGATATAGCTATATAAGGAATAATTATACGTAGAATCCAAGGTTCTTATTAGGTACTATGAAGCCTAGGTAGCTTAGGGGCTTCTATAATCACTTCCCTACTATAGTAACGCTACCTCTAATCTTATTAGCTCTTAAGGCATTGTTCTAGCTTTGATCTAGGGCTACTGCGTCTAGTAGCAACATCTCCTATCCTTTTAGCTAATCTCTTAGAGCTACACACTTTCTAACAATATACTTAGTTAGCTAAGGCTCTAGCTTAGGCTCTGCCTTAAGCTCCAGCTCCAATCTAGGTTAATTAAGCTGATCTAAATTATCAGATTGCTTAGATTAATCAAATTGATTAGGTTAATTAGGTTGATTAGGATTGTTGTAATTATTGTTCTCTAGTGATAGGGTGTAGCCTAGGGTTAGAAAAGTATATTAGCTGATATTATCTGCGCTGCTGTTGGAGGGCTATCTATATTTAGATACCTTGCTAGCTCTAGCTAGTATATTTCCTCCTAGGGCTAGCGCCTGCTAGGTAGACTAATTAAGTATCTAATTAATTACCTCCTATATGTAGTTACTCAGCTTATTAAGCTTAATTACCTCTACTAGCTCCTCTATCCTCCCTCTAATCCTATACTAAGCATCCTTATTATACTATATATTACCCTTTATAAAGATAATATCCTATATATAGATTACTCTATAGAGTAAGGGTATCTAGATCCTAAAGATATTAGTTAAGTTATATCCTATAAGGTGGCCAACTAGTACTTATAATTTAAGCTTATCTCCGCTAGGGACCTTAGTATTAAGAATATATACTTAAGCGCTAATTATATTAAGGTAAGCTACTATAGGCCTTATACCTTATATAACCTTATAGGGGGTCTTCCACCCTAGTACCTCTATAGGCAATTAGTTGATTATATAGATTACTACTCTGCTAATCTCTATAGCAAGTAATTTAGGCAGATTTGCCTCTATATGGACAGCTCTTAATAGAGTGATAATTATCCAACCTACTTGCTTAGGTAGCTCTAATTAAGCCTTAGTAGCTCTGCGCTTAATAATAATACCTAGGTCTCTAAGGATCCCCTAGAGCTTAGTGTATCCTCTCTCTAAGTCTACGTAAACGTACTTCACCTTTATACTATACTATATAAGGATCTTAGCTAGAAGCCTCTTAACTATATAAGTAAGAGTATTCTTTATCTTATCTGGAATACCCTCTCCTTTATAGTACTTAGAGTTCTTATAGATAGCGTAGAAGAGGTATCTATCTCCTCTATATCCTTACTCCTTAGTCTCTATAAGCTGGATTAGGTCTATACCTAGCCACTTAAATAGTGCGCCTATGGGCTCTCTAGCTAATCTTCTACTAATAATCTAGTATAGCTTTACTTAGATATACATCTTACACTCTATTATTATAGGTGCTTCTCTATATCTAATAAGCTTAATACCATTAACGCTCTTAGGGAGCTTCTTAATAGCTTTCTTACTAGGGTGCCTATATAGTTAATAAGCTTCCTTATATATAACCTAAAGTGGAGCTCTATCCTCCTTTAAAGTCTTCTTTATAGCTACTATAAATATATATACTAGCTATAGCTTAGGCCTAGCAGCTGGATTAGTATTAATTAGCTAGTGCCCACCTATAAACTCAAGGCTCGCTACTATTCTAATCTAATCTAATTTCTAATCTAATGTCTTTTTATATAGTAGGTTTCTACCTAAGTTGAAGTGTATACCTTACTTCCTATATCTGGATAGGCCTATTATATTTATATAGAATCTAGGGACGTATACAACCTAATAGAGTTAGATTAACTCCTAACTATAGGGCGTATTAATAGTGAGGATTACTAATCCCTACTCCTTAATTAATCTAATCTCTCTACTAGTAATGATCTTGTTGTTAGGGCCACCTACTAAGGTAGTCTCCTATCTAAAGGCCTTACTGTTAGCTATGTAGGTATCTAATCCAGGATCTATCACCTATTAGTTACTTAGTATTAGTAGGACGTTAAGTATAGTTATATTAAAGACCTTCAGAGTATATCCAGAAGGTGTTGCTGATAGCTGAGAGTCGTTATTAAGGTCTCTTAGGCCTTAATTCTTCTTATTCTTAGCTGTTAATGCTGCCTTAGCATGCTCCTTAGCAGCTTAGGCTAGCACCTTACCCTAGTATAAGTCTAATTTAAGCAGGGCCTTGTATACGAGCTTAATTACCAGCTTTAGCTTCTATCCCTAATTCCTTACAGCTGGGTTAATATATAGATAGTCCTTCCACTAGTAAGTCTTCTTACAGAAGCAGTTAGGGGTTTGCTTATTTCCACCCTAGTTACTACCCTAGTTTCCACCCCCTATAGCTGCGCTAAGTGTCGTAGCTACGTAAGAGGTGCCTCTAATTAATACTGCTATAGGATAGTTTATCCTATAGAAAGCAGTATACTTAGAGATAAGGTCTACTATCTCTATCTAGGCTTGCCCCTTGCGCTCAGCGCTGAGGAGTTCTATCTGCTAAGCAGTTAACTATAAGTTATTGTAAGGCTTCACAGCCAGTAGGAAGGCCTTCTGCTATTGGTATCCTGACGCCTTAGGAAGGTCAGCGCTCTTAAGCAGTGGCATAAGACAGATCCACTGTGCTAGCTAATCCTCTAGGTTTACTCTCTTAGGAATAACCTTAAGCTTCTTATATTTGGCGAGCAGGGAGTACTCTTGATCTACGTTCAACTAGCTGAGGTAGCTTTTCAGGGTCTTCAGTATCTCCCGCGCAGTCCTGCACTCATTAATTAGGTAGAGGTAACATTTTACAATTGTACGTTGGATCTTATCTGCAAAGTCCTTTATCTTCTTCTCCTTAGCTAGGCTAGCAGCCTACTTCTTGTCGTACTAGGTCATTATAAACAGATAGACCTGGAATCTTGTAGCATCCTTTGCTAGGTCTCCTATCTTCTTTATACCTGCTCCAGTTTCTCCTTCGTAGACATCTGTAATCTTTAGCTCACTCAGCCAAAGGCTTGCAGCCTCATCAGCTAGATTCTTAAGTTCCTCCTCTTGCTTAGATGGGTCTACATATTCCCATAGTCCATGTCGATCAGCTAAGCTCCTTCTGAGCTGCAGCCACGTCTGCCAGTCCTCTAGCTTATCAAGGATCACTGACGACTTAGTGATCGTGTAGTCTGAATCGTCCATGGTTGATTGGTTAATTAAAGAGATAACTAGCGATTAGATATTGCTTGGTTGAACTTGCAGCCTATTTGAAGGCTCCCAGGCTCATAACTGTTACGGTTGGAACGAGGAGGCAGAAATTGGGGAGTGAAGCTGGGTTGATTGTCAGAGCTAGGCTATTGAGACGAATATATACTGATCCCTCTGCCAAGGCCCTATCCTACAATCGGATTGGCTTGTTAACCGTTACACCAACTCACCTGTTGAGATAGATACGACCTCAGCCAGACAACAGACAAACCATTCCATATCGATGCAATTGCAAACCCGACGATAAAGAGAGTAACTCCTTCGACTCGACAATGCCGGCATTGTCATGCGTCCTCGTGGGCAAATGGTATAAACATGGACGGAGAAGGGGGGTGGGGGGGTTTGTTGAGTTCCGAGCACTGGGCTATGTGGCAAGGTTTTCATATTTTAGGACGAACCCCTGCCAGTTTGACCGTTTTGGTTTGAGGTTAGACTATTTGCTATGGTATACGCTGATCATCTTGCTGGTTGTGTGTTAGTGGCCAGTCACCAATTGTATACGCAGGTAGTAGGTAGGAGGTACCAGGTACCAGGTACCAGGTAGCACGTAGCACAAAACCGATACGAGTACGCAAGCCCATATAAACGTCAAACAATGAACCAAAGCAATAACACTAGCATAGCATGCCAACAAACATACAGGCAACAGCAATATAATTGCCGACATGGACACTACTTTACATCCCATGGCGAATCCCATCTCTGCACTAAGGGGTAATAACAGAGAATGAATAATGAGGAAGAGTCTCTCGCGGATGCTAGGGCCAATGCCAACGCCAATACCAACGCCAAAATTAGGTAGGTAGTTAGTGTCCGCACGGGTATGGGGGAGAATGGTATGTTTTGGGACAGAGATGGGTTGTTGGTGCGGTGTATGATTTGGATGGTGTGAAGTGATGTAGAATAGTGAGAGAAGTATGGGGTGGAATGTAGAGGGAGTGTAGTTAGGAGATGGCATTGTATGAGGAAGGAGGAGGAAAGAAGAATCCAGGAAGGTGAGGAGGAGGAGGAGGAGGAGGAGGAGGAGGAGGAGGAAAGAAGAATCCAGGAAGGTGAGATGGAGATACTGGAAACCGGAGGGAGGAAGGGAAGGAGGGAGGCAGGGAGGCAGGGATCGCTACGACATGCCAACAAACGAGAAGCAAGAAGACGTCAAAAACAAGTAGCAATCACTTCATAACGCTAACATGAACAGGCGGAAATCTAAACCAATACCCCCAACCACCTTTTTCGCTTCATAATCTATCGAATAGCGGCGGCGCTCGCTAACCCCATGTAATCCTACAAAGCCAATCCCAACGACGGCCAATGTTGCAATACCAAATCCTACAATGCCAATACTACAATGCCCATATCTATGCTCGAGCCCACCATACCAATAACCAAACCAGGGTATCTATCAAAGAACTCAACACTCAACTCTAGGGTATCAAACCACATCTCCAACAACCTCAAAACCTCTGTTCACTTCCCCACTCCCCCTCTCCCATCCATCCATCCCCCCACCCCGACCTCCCCAGCTCCTAAAACGACCCCCCAATATGCCCCTTGCTCTGCTTCGAATAAAGCGTCTGCCTCCTCTTCGCCTTCTTCAACTCCTTCTTATTCATCTCCCAACTCTTACTCTCCAGACCCATGGTCATAGCCACACCGCCCGCAATCCCCATACCCACCTCCCTCTCCCTCCTCTTCTGCACCTTTCTGAAGCGCCAATTACCCTTTGTCTTCTTCCACTGCCTCGCAATCATACCGCGCATGAGGGACAACACCGTAACGACCATGACAGGAACAGCAATGACCCAGAAGAAGGCGTCCGAGTGTTCCTGCACGCCTGTGAAGCGGTCGAAGTTCTGGCCAAAGTATCCGACGAGGAAAGTCAGGGGGAGGAAGAAGATGGTGACGGCCGTGAGCTGCTTCATAGACTCGTTCTGGTAGGCACCCATCATGTTGAAGATGAGATCTATGAGGTTGTCGGCTGCGCGCCGCATTTGGTCGAGTGAGGCTGTGATCATGACGCAGTGGTCTTCTACGTCGCCGAGGTAGGTGTGTGCGAGGGGCGAGACGGAAATGGCCGAGATGGTCTTGCGGGTGGGGACCGTGCCCGAGTACATGGGTACAGCGGCAGGGTCAGATTTGTGGTCGCGCAGGGCGTTGATGACGGAGACGATGGGTTGGATGGTGTTGCGGAAGATGGACGTCTCCGAGGTGAGGATGTAGAGGGATTGTGAGTGGTGGATCACGGGGTCGCGGAGGACATCGAGCTCCAGTTCTCCCATCACGTCTTCGTAGGCAGTCACGACCGGGATGGCAAGGTCGATGATGGCGTCGATGATGGCTTGGATCATCATGCTCCCGTCACAGCTGCGACGGAGGATGGTGTCCTCGTTTCTCAGACGCTTGAGGATGGGCTCTTCGATCTCGCCGGCGGAGTGCTCAAAGAAGGATATCACGGTGTTGTCGGCACAGAGGAAGAGCGAGACTTGCTCCACGCTGACGGCAAGCTTCCGCTTCTTCAGCGCAGAGTGTTCCTCCATGTACAGGATTCTCTCTTGATTGGGTCCTCCGCGATATCGCTGCAGCGTACGCACCTCGCGTTGCTGGGATTGGTATTGGAGACGAGCGTCGACAGCACCATCGATCTTGAACTCGTTCCTATCGTGCCCCCACGTCTTCTCCACATCTCTGTGAGGTTGTGGGCGTGACGTTGAACTGAAGAGCCGCCGTAGGACGGATTTGGGTTTGGCGCCGTCCTTGGCTTTTCTTGGCCGGCTTGGCAAGTCGGAATCGGAATCGCTGTCCGAGTCGTCGTCTTTTGCGAGATGGATGAGTTTGGAGAGCGTCAAGAGGACTGGATAGCGTCAGCATGAGCATTGGGGGTGAACATGTACTTGAATTGGCGGGTTTGACAACCCGGGCAAGGCTGGGAATATCATCATAGATGCGGAAAGATGGGTACCTACTGAAAGCCTGGTCGGTGTACCAGTCCACCTTGGTTCTGCCGTCGCGCGTGTTCATCAAATCCTCAATGGCAAGGCGATGGAGCCCCTTGTGATTTCCCAGTATCTTGATGACGTCCCAGCTCAAGCCGTTCACGTTGATCCACCGACACGCAACCCACGACTCCTTGGGCTTTTGCAGGAACTCCTCGATGCTGACGTTGTCCAGCGGGTGGCACACAACATTCTCGTCGGAAAAGTCGACGACGGTGATATCGCAATGCTGCTGCAGGCTGTGGTGGGCTTCGGTGTCGTCGCGTTTTGTGTCGATTCCGGGCTCCGCACCGGGTTCCTCCCATTTGGGGCGTGTGGGAGAGTGGTAGTGCCGCACCGTGTTCGAGCGCGTAGGCCGGCGGCGGAGCGTCGAGGAGTCGACCGAATAGCGTGCCGGGGAGAGCAGGTCGTTGCCGTTGCCATCGGCCTGGGCGGCTGTCGCAGTGGCAGAATGGATGGAGCGCCCGCGACTGCGCGGCGGGTCAAGCTGGGTATCAATCTTCATGTTCTCCCCTCCAAAGCGCAGGCGGGGCTGCGGCGGGGGCTCCAGACTGCTGGGGCTCTGCGGCGACGCAAAATCTTGCACCTTTGGCTCATTTGGGTCGGTGCCGTCTGTTGGGGATGCCATGGCGAACGGATTAGGGGTGCGGGCACGGCGAGAGCGCGCGGAGGGCAATTGTCAATTATGGATAGGGAATATGGCGAGGGAGAGTGGAGAGTGGACGCGCAGCGAGCAGCCACGGGGTTCGAGGGTGCTGCAGTGTATCGGCCTCGTCATATCACGTAGTCTCCACGCAGTGTCCTGTCTGGACATGGCAGGCCGCGGCCGAGCGTTTCTTTCAGCTCCCCAGCAGCGGTTTTGACGATCGTTTCAGCTTGTTGTGGTTGGTCAAAAGTCAGCAACACACGTGCAAAGCCCGCAGCGCGAGGGCGCTTAGCCGCCAACGTGTCGGGGCGTGACAGGCGACAGGCTCGAGAAGCCGTGGGCCTGGCACTGCTGGGCTGCAAAACTGCAAAGCTGCCGGCCCGGCATCGACGACACCAAAGAGACTGCGCTCGCGTCTCTGCGGCGCGCGGCGAGAGGAGGCGAGGAGGTACGTAGCTACGGTTCCGGCGTGCAAGCTGAATGAATGCCGAGTCTCGCGGGTTTCAAACGCGCCGTCGTTTGTCAGCCCGGCCGAACTGCTCGGAGCGCTCCTGCGATGATTCCCATCCACCACGATTCACGCCACGCGATGCGGGCACAGCACAGCAGCAGCAGCAGCAGCAGCAGCAGCAGCAGGCCGCGAGAGATAAATACTGCCACTCTCCGAGAGTGCCGACCGGCTGCTGCATGAAGGGCTGCTGTTATTTAAAACACACATCTCCGCCCGCCCGCCAATCACGGCCGCCGCAATCTGCCAAGGCTCTAGGACCGTGCAGCCCAGAGAGGAGCCCTGCAACTGGAGTCTCCGCTCCTCATACACACGCAGCCGCCGGCCGTCTCCTCTTTCTCATTCATCCCACTGCAGCCTCATCGTCGACATCCTCTAGTCCCCCCTCACCGCGACGCCTCCCCCCCCAGCGCGCCCCTCTGCCAGTGCTGCTCGCCGTGAGCGCCGCCCCTTTGTGGCCGACGAGCACGACTCGACCCGGTGCCTTGCCACACACGCTCTTGCCTTGGTCTGGGCCACCCCTAACGCATAGCAAACACCTCATCTCCCCGCCCGGCCAGCTCGACATCCCCTGAGCGCCCGCACCACCATAATAACAGCAGCCTCCCGACCGTGGCCGCCGGTCCTCTGCTGCTGCACACCTTCGGGCCTCGTCCGCCTCGCTTTTTTGACCGCCCGCCCTGTTCTCCCGATCGGCGTCTGTCGACAGTCAGCACGCGAGCCCCAGCAACTTCGACCCCGGCCCTAGCGGACTGGCTCGCCCGTAATTGACGGCCAGCAGCCTCTGTTTGCCACGGCTGCCCTCCCGAGCCCTCGCCAGCAGCCCACCCCCATGCGGCACGAGAGCTGCAGTCACCCCACCCACGCACGCCTACTTGTACCCAGCCCGTGGCGACACAACCCTCGACAAACATGCGGGAAGTCAACTTCAGCATCCCCAATGCCAACAAGGCCTCGGTCGGCATCACCACCGCCCTGTACGACCGCCGCGCCCTCGACTGCACGTCGACGCTCCCGCTCATCAACTCGCTCAACCACCTCGCCTATCTCACCACCTCTTCGGCCCGGATACGCGACATCCTGACCGTCGATGGCGGCATCGAGCGCCTGGTGTGCATTCTCAAGGATGGCCGCAGCAAGGACATGATGGACATGTGGAAGTGGAACCTTGCATTCCAGTGCATCTTCAACATTGGCGTGCGGGGGTCGGAGAATGTCCGCACGCGGGTCGTGGAGGCCGACATGGTGCCCGTCATTGCCACCATCCTGGACAACTACATCAAGGTCGTGGACAAGTGCCGGGAGCGGGCAGAGGCCGAGCTGCGGAGAAATGCCCGTCTTGGCAGCTCCCGTCACCACTCGTCAAAGTCTGGCGAGATCCACAGCACGCACCGCGACCGATCCCGACGTACCATCCCACCCCCCATCGAGATACCCCAGACGTTTGTCCACCCGCCCCTGGAGTCGCAGAATGGAGACGCCACACCGACCCCGGCCTTTTCGCTCAGCTCGCCTCCCGAACGGACGACTTTTGCGTCCCGCACCCGCCCTTCCCACCACCACCACCATCATCGCAGCCATGAGGGCCGGGGCCAGCTCTTTGCCACAGTCGGCGGCACAACCCGCGCCATCGGCCAGCCTCTGGTGTCGGCGATGCCTGCCATGGAGACGACGGACACTTTTACGCTGCGGCCCGTGCGCGACGCGGACCGACTTCCTTCCATGCTTCCTGCGTTGCAGGGGGAGATCACCTCCCAGCCCGAATCTCCGACGACTCCTAATGCTCTTCCCGCCCGACAGTCCAGCCCCCGCCCCAATGGCCGGACTCGCCGTCGGCCTTCGATCCGTCACCAGCTCTCCATGTCGGGTGAGTCAGATCTCGACCCGCAGAACGAGCAAATGTCGCCCGAGGGAGCTGCCGCGGGACCAGCAGCTGTCAACGAGCCCATCGTCGGCATTCAAAACGACATCAACATGTCCGACATTGTCGACAACGCGGAACTGCTTGAGGGTGGCGCGACCCCGGTCGCCCTCGCAGCTCCCCCATCGGAAGGCACCGACGAAAACGAGACCTTTAATATAACTCACCGCCCTGCGCTTGACGGGAGCATAATTAATCCTGCTAATACTGCCAACCCGGGCCCCATTGGGGGCTTCTCTCCCGTCCAGCCGGCGATCAGCGTCGCTAATACCAACCCACCTCCACCATGGTATCCTCGCTACGCCCAAGACCGTAATGCCACAGCGGGTGTTCTCGCAGCGATGCCGCGGGACGAGGATGTTCTCATGTCTCTTCAACTTCTAGCATACGTCTCAAAATACTGCAACCTGCGATCATATTTCCAGCAATCTCACTTGGTGCCAAAACTCAAGATTGGCTCTGACCTACAACTTCTGGACGGTGGGGAGTCATCCAGCCCCGTTCCAGTTGAAGAGAATCCCGACGAGATGGAAGAGTATCTGCTGCCAGACGACTTCAACATCTTCCCGCTTGTCGAAAAGTTCACAGTACGACACCACAGCTCAGACATGCAATACTGGGCGAGCGTGGTAATGCGAAATCTATGCCGCAAGGACGACTCGAGAGGTGGCATCCGCCAATGCGCATACTACCAGTGTGGACGCTGGGAAGAATACACGCGCCAATTCGCAAAATGCCGACGGTGTCGTCGCACAAAATACTGCAGCAAGGAGTGCCAAAAGAGCGCGTGGGTATTCCACAGGCACTGGTGTGTTGCCGCGAGCTGAGTCTGTCTTGCCCTGCACATACGTGGGTGAAGGTTCAGAAAAGAATGGGAGCGGAGCGAGCGAGTGAGGATTAAAAACGGACACGAATCACCACTTTCAGCATAATTTCTTACTGCATATTGCAAGGCGTCAGCGGGACTCTTTGCATCTCATCATTTATCTATTCGACTTATCATATATCCCCCCTGGAGAGAATGGCTTTTCCCTTGTTTTTGGGCGACTCGATTGTTTTAGCTTAATGATGGGGATGATATGACACACACTCCACGCACACACTCTGGGAGATACGCTACTACACTGACGTAGGCACTTGCTCGAGCCGGTTTACTCGGTCATTGATTGGGGGATCGATGGAGGGAGGAAGGAGAGGGAGAGGGAAGGAGCACAATTTACAATCTATTGGGAGGCAAGGGGAAATATCTGAGAGGAGGGCAGGCGAGGGGAATGGGGATGCGTAGACATGGGAGAAGGGAGAGTGCAGATGGCGGATTAATCCCAGCGATGGACTGGACGTCTTTATACCATATCATTATCAAGGGCCAGGTAGATTGAGGACGGAGTATTGGTAGCGTTAGTCTGTGTCTGGGTCGGAGTTGATAGTTTGAAAATGATAGGCGTTTTTCATGTGCGTGGCACTGTTGTATGTATGAGGGTATTATAACACTGTGATTTTCATATTATGCGTATGAGCGTGAACAAGACTCCATGTAACGTAGATACTAAGCGAGTCGCGCAACCAAGCGAGTCGCGCACTTTTATCAACTCTCTACCTCTGCAGCAATATATCTCAACAACGCAACAAGATAATATTAATATAGCAAATATCCTAGATCAAGCAGTATCTACAGCGCGCTTCTTGCACGTTCGTAAGTTATGGCCTATCTCTCTGCAGCGTGTGCAGCGCGCTAAAGCCTGCCGGCTCACACCTGATCGCACCTTGCCCTGACGCGTTTCTCCCTCTATCTGCTGCTCAACCTCCTTTTGAGCAATAATATCCTCTCCCTCTGCCTTTGTTAAGGTGCCTCGCTTCTGGATCCGCCTCTTTTTGCGCTGTTTACGCTCTGTAGCAGCCTTATTTGCTCTCTCAAGACTCGCAATCCGCTCACGCATAAGCACAGCTGAGTGCACTATCACCTCAGCGCCCTTTTTGAGCTGATCAAGCGCTGCAATAATGGAGGTAGGTGATAAGCTCTAATGCCTCTGTATCCGCTCACGGATTAACGTTGATTGAGCCTCTAATTTGAGCGCGTTGCTAGGCGTTTTAGCTTCCTAGGTGGTGGCCTCTAGCGCAGGCGGTGTTGGCGTACGAAGCCTTACATCAAGCTTTGATATTACTGCCTCTGGATTGTGTAGGACTAGGCCAGCGCCTCGAAAGCTTGCGCAGATATTGTCCTTTGTAGTTACCTGATCATAGGCAGCGCAGAAGGCTGGTAGGAATTCGAGCTTGGTGATGTGATTGATGCCGTCGCGGATCAGGCTCTCGATCTGACGCCTATACCCACGCTTCAGCAGTGAGAAGTAGCCCACATCAAGTGGCTGCAGGAGGTGCGACGAATAAGGCGGTATACAGAGAGTATAGATATTGTTCTCCTTGCAGAGTTCTTGGAAGTTGAGCAAGTGGTGGCTCTCATGGCCATTAAAGATAAGCAGCCGACGCGCCCCAACCTTCCTACCCTCTGTATGCTTGATGAAGTGCTTCAGCTACTCAACTCCTATCTCGTTGGTTATCCAGCCGTTATCACTAACTGCAATAGCCTAATCGTGCGGTATATCGCTGCCCTTGTACCAGGTAGAGAGGTGGTACTAGCCTGCAAAGATGATGAATGGTGGGATCAGCCACCCAGCAGCGTTGATTCCCTGGATCACGCTGACCTACTCACGATTGCCTGGCTGTATAGCCTTTGGCCGGCCGCGTCTCTCTGAGCCAGTAACGACAAGGTGAGACAATATCTTGCCTATAAGGAAGCCAGCTTCATCAAAGTTGTAGGTATCCTTATCACAGATACTATACTGCGCTTTGGTACGCTGTACAAGCTCAAACCAGGCCTTGATAGCCTCAGGATCCTCACAGAGGGCTCTCTGTTGATCGTACGGTTGGTTGTATCGTGTCTTGAGGCTTGCAGTCCGGTTAACAAAGTTCCTTAGCTAGTCTCTGCTAACCTGTCCACCAGCGTGCTCAGCAAGCAGCTTATTTGCTATATCTCGTACAATAGCTAGAGAGGGCGCAAATCCTCGCAAATCCAGGTCAAGGATATATCTCTCAATCACCTCCTCTTCTGTCTTAGTGAGCTTTTTTGAATTAGGCTCACAATCGCGTTGGGCAGGCTTGCCAGCGCGTCAGCCACGGACTGTTGATTCAGGAGCGTTATACATTGCTGCAGCGCGCCTAGTACTTTGGATCTGTTTTTTATTGATAGCTGAGATAGCAAGACAAATATCTGCTTCGTTGTAGGGCAATTGAGTCGTAGTTGGTTGAGGCATTGTAGTTTGTATGTGACGCGTTGCAGAAAGTTGATGAGGTGCGCGACTCGCTTGGTTGCGCGACTCGCTTAGTATCTACGTTATGTACATACATACAATAGAACCCCCTCTACACACTATAACCGTACATCCCTACCCCTCCCCCTCCTCACCAACCCCCCCATCCTCACCAACCAACCCCCAATCCTGGAGTACCAGACCAGCGGCCTTTTCCCCAATAGCATAGATAGTGGCCTGCGGATGCGAACAAATATGCAAAGGCATGATACTCGCGTCTGCTACACGGAGGCCTTTGACGTTGTAGACGCGTAGACGCGCATCGATGACGCCGACGGTGCGGCCGAGGGACCCGCCCATGCTGCATGTGCCGATTGGGTGCCAGTCGGTGGTGGAGGAGCTGTGGATCCAGGGGGTGAAGTTTTCTTGTTGTTTTTGTTGTTCTGGGGAGGGGGATGGGGAGGGGGGGGATGATGACGGGGGCAGACCGGGTTCGGGGGGGAATACGCGTCGTTGGATAATACTAGATAACGGTGCGGTGCGACATATCTTGTCCGCGAAGCGTTGGGCTTGGGACATGATGGCGAGGTCGATGGGGCCTGTTGGGGGGGCGAAGTATTTGGGGTCGATGGTGGGGGGATGTTTCATCGATGGAGATGCAGATGGGGATGTGGAAGAGGAAGAGGAAGAGGGCAACTTGTCGCTATCAGTCCTTTTAGCGGGAATATGTATACTCCCCCTCGACAACGGCAGTTGAAGCATCATCAACATAGTCCCATACACCTTCCCCTCCTCCCCGCTGAAATACGGATTCCAGTTCCCCATGCCGAATAGGAATTCGACTTGGCCTCGGTTTGGATTTGTGAATTGTTGGTAGAGGACTTTTTCGCGGAGGGTCTGGGGAGGGGGGAGGTCTTTTAGGATGGTAGTGAGGGTGTCAGGGGGGAGGACTTGGGCGAGGGAGGCGTAGGATAGGGCGCAGGGGAGTGTGGCGTAGATGCCGGATTGGGAGGTTTTGAATTGCGTTTGGGCGGATTGGGCGAGGGAGGGGTTGGCGCGGAGTTGGTCGGGGCCGGTGAGGGTGGGGGGGAGTTCGTAGATCATTGCTGTCACTGGGTTTTATTGTTAGTGTCTCTTATCCCTTATCCCTTATCCCTTTCCAAAATCCAGATATTCAGCTCTTGAATGAGGAGGAATGCGGGACTGAACTGGACTGGATGGACTGAACGTACTCATATGTTCCTGCAAGTTCTCGCCTACATTTGGATTGGCTACTTTGACGGGTATACCAGCTGCGCGTAGGATATCAGGGTTTCCTATCCCGGAGAGTTCGAGGAGTTGGGGCGACTGCACACTCCCCGCACAAACAATGACCTCGCGGGAGGCATGTGCTAGATACCTCTCTCCATTACAAGAATACCATACCCCCTTCGCTACCCACTCCTCTCCCTCCCCATCCCCATTCTTCTCCAATTCAATCTTCTCCGCCGTCGCATTCGTGAGGACATATAAATTCTCCCTCCCAGCACAGGGTTCGTAATACGCGGTAGCAGACGATACTCGTGTTCGCGTCGTGGGATGTACGGATACTAGCGACGTAAACGCGCCAATATTTGAGCCGCTGAAGTGGTTTTTGTTCGTCTCCAACCCGAGGGCGTTGAGGGTCGCGTGCCAGTGGCGATGCGGTTCGGAAAATTCGTCTAAGTACACGGTCGGTACGGGACCTTGTGTTCCATGGTCGTGGGCCGTGAAGAGGGATTGGTGCGTCGCTTGATGGGATGCGGATGATTGGTGCAGTGTTTCTGTTTTCTTGAAATAAGGTCTGGGGATCGGTTAGTATCTGGGTATTGGTGGGGTGGATAGATTCCCATGGGCAGTGTTATTGGGAAGTTGGCCGAACGGGACAGATGCCGATCTGGTGAGACCTAAGCGAGGTGGTAGATAGACTTCAGGGCTGTCCCGAGGCCGTGGGAATAAAGCTTATCTCGCAGAGCAGATCGTGTCCGTTTATAGAACAGTGAAGCGAGGACAGTGAACGATACACATTATCCAGATCACGGGACATACTCACAACATGGCATCCCAACCCCATCCCTCGTTACCCAGGGCTTCCCAGGCATCGAAATCTTCCCTGTTACCCCTCGTCCAGGTCATGAAGTTCAGCGCACTCGTGCCGCCGAGCACCCGACCTCTCGGCCATGCCAGACTCCTCCCATTCAGCCCAGCCTGCGGAATCGTCTCGAATTTCCAGTCATACTCTCCGCCCAGAGATTCTCCAAACCTTCCAGGCACCGTGATGACCGGGTCATTGAACGACTTCGGCCCGGCTTCTATTACGCCGACCGTAATGGATGGGAGGGCGCTCAAGCGGGCCGCGATGACGAGAGCGGCGGTGCCACCGCCTACAATCAGGACGTCGAACGGGACGTTGGAAAAGTTGGACGGAGTGATAGCTGGGGTTGAGGGGTCCATTATATCCGCTGTAGGGGCAACTATTAGCGGAACAGTGGTGGGCTCGCTCTAGATGTCTTGAACCGAGTAAGATTGGTGTGAGACGGGTATCTCAGGAGCTGCTGAAAGTCATCTTCTGGGCTTGGCAGCATGGTGGCAGCATGCAGTATGCAGCGTGGGCACATTGGTGCCTGCGACTACCTGCGTAGCGTGGAGAGCCCGCCCGGCTGGGTACGGCCCAGAGGCTGGTGTTGCTTTTCTTTTGAGGAGACGTGAGGCCACGATTTACTGACCTTTGAATTTTTCTGCGTCGTGTGACGCACTAGATGCTAGAAACAAAACAGTAGGGGTTTACTAGGAATGGTAAATATTTCTGTTGAGAATAACGTGTAAGATCGTAGTTGAAAGGCACGGAGATGGATCGTCTTCACCCCACGCTGAAGCACGAGCTGGTTCCTGACGGGCTGAAGGAGATCGGCGCGTCCTCGCTTCGTCCCGTCGATCAGGCTCAGGAACGCGTCTCCACCCAGCTGGTCGTGAGCACTGAAGATATCGCAGATCCAATCATGAGGGGAGGGCGTCACTAATATTTCTGTGGTTGGTGGTGTCAAAACGCACCTGCACGCCCACACAGCTTTTACCCGTCATCACCGCGTTCGGCGGTGCAACGTCCCCCCTCAACCATTCCCCATCGTCCATTCTCTCCCTCATATCGGCAACTTGCGCGCAAGAAATTTCCAAGATATCCCCAAGGCCTTGCTCAGAAACGCCCACATGCAATTCTTCAGCCACGATGCCATCTCGTCACCCTGCGTTTGCATGGTGATCATCGCGTTTCTATGCTTTTTCCACAGAAACAACATGGAAGACCGCTGCGGAGATGTAACACACAACAGCGCTTGTTCCCCTTTAACTCGTAGCCGCTTTTTAAGCCAGCTGGACCCGCATCTCGCAATTCCTAGTTCGGATGCCGATTCTTTGTGAAGCATATCTATATGAATAGCACCCCTTGCCTGCGTCATCCGTGTAAATCTCGTTGCTAGTTGGATTCATGTAATGATGCCAGGGTCTGTTTCTGCTCTTGCAGTCGAATCATGGGTCTTATATGTGCTGGGCGTAAGCTTGATTGTCTCGAGACTGTAGGTTCTTGTCATGACTCGCATGTGTCTGCTCCACCTAATGAACGACAGTGTCTTCAGGCGAATCACTCTTGGCTCGTTTGGAAGATTTCAGTATGACGACTGGCTCATGATTTTCGTCTTGGTGGGTTTCCAACATCATAGTGGGAGTTCTGCGCTGCTTATCACTCTCTTCTAGGTGCCATTCACTGGAACAATTGTCTGCGCAACACAAGTCTCAATCTATCTTCACCAACCAAAAGATGACGGTCGTGATCAGAGATGGGGACTCAAATTGAGGTTCATTCTGGAGGATTTCCAACTATCGACTAGCTGGCTAGTCAAGGGTTGTCTCCTGATTCTCTACCTCCGAATCTTGTAGGTTGATGAGCTCCCCCTCCAGCATATACACCAATTACAATCTAACATATCAATAGTCCTAGCGTCACGAACAGAAAAGAGCGTCGCTATCTCAACTGGGTCTCGGTTTTTTGTGCTATTTCATTCCTGGTCGTCCTCGCTCTGGTTCCAGTGTGGTGTTACCCAGTGCACGAATACTGGAACTCACAATCTGAAAATTGTAAGATTGCCCCTTTCTAACTGCGGCAAACCCTAACAGATACTCAGTGCAATGCTCAACCTATCGCTCACACTCCATCGCATCCATGGCCTTCAACGTTACCACAAGCCTAGCAGTCTTCGTCCTCCCCATTCCCTTCATACCAACCCCCCGTCGGATTCTCCTCGCCGTCCTCGTCGCGCTAGGCACACTCGTAGTAGCAACCGGTATCATAGGGCGTTACTACATCCTCACTCAACCAACCTCCCCTCTCTACCTCCACTGGTACACAGCCGAAGCAGCCGCCACAATATGTTTCGCGAATCTCCCTTTCCTCAGCTCTCTCGTGACCTCGACGTCTTTCTCCCGTAACCGCTGTCTCAGCGGTAACGTTTCGCTCTCGCAGTGGCCGCGATCTGTCAAGTCGTCGCCCCCAATGCGCGCCCAACGGCTTGATAGCAATGCAACGTTGGTTGGTACAGTGTCAGCGGAAGAGAGGCCCATGTGGTGGGATCCAACTCTTGCTTCATCTATGCCGCCAGTACTGATTCCAACTTTGAGTCTTGGGGATGCGCCGCTGGAGCTAGAGAGGTGTGTGGGGTCGAGACGGCCTTCAACACGTGACGACCGCGATGTTGAAATGTCGTGCCAGGGGCCTGTCTGGCCTAGAGAGAATTGAGTAGCTTCATTAGACAGACTTGTAAGATTTGGGATGGATTGGTCATGTACTTTTATGAATGTTTTTACGATTTTCGGCGTTGGAATTGGTTCAATGTTTGAGGATAGGAATCGCCTAGGCGCCGAGGGCATGGGATGAGGACCCATGAGCAGAACAACTACAAGGGTAGGACTAAAAAGGCTGCAATTATGGTCTTGGAGATAGAGCGATACCCTTTAGTGGAATTATTTCAATGTCTACAAATCTTTGGGAGAGAACGTCCCGCGTTCGTCTTCTTTCAAAGGTGCAATTCTGGATATACGTGTCCCCAGTTTTTGATAAGCTCCTTCCTGAATCCAAAATAAAACACCTAAACCACTCGTAGGCTTTGGTTGCATGTAGAATGCAGATGTGCTAGAAAAGGAGAAGTTCATTGTTGCCGCCGGACGAAATCGCACGTGCTACCGCGCTCTGCGCCCCGCCATCACCGCCACATGTGCCACATCTCAGCAACGTTAACCTCACACGTCAACCGTTGCCTGCCTATTCCTCAAACTACATAATCTTGAGGCACGACTGCTCGTAGCGTCTCCCACACAGAATTAGGACCGGGCCGATAACTCCATCTCAAGCATGGAGGTCCAACTCTACGTTTACGACCTCTCCAACGTAAGTATCAGCGACCGGAACTCGTTGGGTGTTCACTAACATTTCACAGGGTCTCGCTCGATCCGTATGCTCCCTTTGACTAATTTTTCAATCGCGTCTAATGCTACATGTAGATGTCGCAGGGGTTCCTGGGTACACAGATCGGTGCGTCACCAAGCCTCGGACCTCTCTCTCGAATTCAGGTTGCTGACCGAGTCATGCAGATGCGATATACCACACATCACTCGTCTTCGAAGGGATAGAATACTTTTTTGGTCAGGGAATACAGACTACACGGGCTGGGACAACACATCATGGAAAGCCGATGGAGGTCTTGCCCATGGGACGGACAGATCTGCCGCTGGAAATCATACTAGAGTACCTGGAATCGCTGAAGGAAATCTACACTGCTGAGGTATGTGTATTGCATGAATACCCAGGATATATTGCTAATATGGGTGCATGACAGTCATATGACTTGTTCCTTCACAACTGCAACAACTTGTAAGTGCAACGAGCAGTAGTCCAGGGTACCATTCTGACAAGCCTAGCACAAACGACTTTGCCATGTTTCTTGTCGGCAAAGGGATACCCGATCACATCACGACTCTGCCCGAAACATTCTTAAGCACGCCCTTCGGCCAGATGCTCAGACCTCAGATTGAGCAGATGATGCGCCCCATCACTCAAGCACCAACTCCACAGCAAGCAGCCCCAGTACCTCAATACCAACGCACCCCCACCGCGCCCCCAGCTCGACAAACTCCGGCCATGGCGTCCAACGTTAGTAAGGTTCACAACGTAACGGCGACCCGAGAATTTGAACGTCTTCTACAATCGGCAAAGGACAGGTGCGCCATCGTCTTTTTCACGAGCTCCACATGCGCGCCCTGCAAACTTATCTACCAGCCCTATGACGATCTGGCCGCCGAGGCTGGCGATAAGTGCGTCTTCATCAAGGTCGACTTTAACAGTGCTGAAAGAGGGATTAGCCTCAAGTTTCCGCATATCCGAGCTACCCCGACTTTGATCACCTTCTTACATGGCGAGAAGCGGGACGAATGGAGCGGTGCAGATGCCCGCCTCCTTCGCAACAACGTAGAGCTCCTGCTCAACTCCGCTTACCCGCCTCATCCCCATCTATCGAAGAGTTTACCACTTCTATTAAAACAGAGTCAGCGGCCCATCACGTACGCCAAGGTTCCACCCCTTCAGAAGGTCGTAGCGAAGATGGGAGAAGTAGGAAAGGACCCAGCAGTGGCTTCTATTGTCTCCTATATCGATACACGTGAGCGCTTCGGGCCAATGGAAGCACCAATTACGAAACTACCACAATTTGCCGAATTCCTCAAACGAAGCACCACCATCCTGCCACCCGACTTATTATTTACTGCGCTGGACCTCCTCCGCGTCACACTCACAGACATCCGTGTATCCGGCTACTTCGCCGAAGAGCACAAAGGCGCGACCGGAACTCCAGCTACAATCTCTCATCTCCTAAACCATGTCAATGGACTCGGTGCAGAAGCCCCCTACGCACTGCGTCTAACCACTCTGCATCTAGCATGCAACCTCTTTTCCTCACATCTGTTTATCCCCCACCTCCTCTCCGAACCGCTATCTTCGGTCTTGATATCCATCCTCACAACCGCCCTCCTAGATGACAAGCACCCCGCGCTCAAAACCTCAGCCCTCAGCCTCGCCATGAACCTCTCGTCCTCCAACCACAAAATCCGCATGAAAGCGCACTTCGCCAACGCCGCCCCTCTCCTCCCCCATGAATCGGAACTCGATGACAGTGAGCAGGTAGAGCTTTTGGCGTCGTTGCTGGAGATTCTGGGGACGGAAGAGGAATGGGGCGAGCAGGTGAAGATGGCGCTGATTTGTGTGGGGTGGTTGGTGTACTGTGCGGATGTGGGAGGGGAGCTGAGGGATTTGGGGAGGGTGGTGGATGCGGATGGGACCGTGGGGAAGGTTAAAGGGAAGGGGGTTGAGGATAGGATGTTGGTTAGGGAGGTGAAGGGGTTGCTGGAGGGATGAGGGTGGGGAGTACTATGTGTGTAGAGCGCCACTGAAACGACCAGACTAGATTTCAAGAACGGACTCCATACCTTGCACCATCCATTCTTAGAAGCGCCTAGACGTGAATTTCACGCTTGATAGAACGAGGGAAGCAGGCGATTGGTTAGTCTCTCCACGAAGTGAAAGACCCACTACAATCACAAGAGTGAATCTCCAAGACCGCATACGGGGCGGGACTAACGTACACAAACCAAATCAGCATTCTGCATGTACCCGCCATCGGTTCTGCATCTCCCACTCGCCTCCACCACTCCGATAGATCAGCCAACTTCGACCAAACCCCGGCTTCAGAGCACGATGGCTGTGTACGCGGCCCCCCTCCCCTATCCTCTGAAAACTCCCTGTCTAACAACAAACCTAGCTTCTGTCACCGCTGCCAGCGCTCCTTCCGCTTCCAAAGTGACTACGACAAACATATCCGCTACTCCTTGGCCCATCATACATGTGGCAGCTGCGGCTTCGATGCGCCATCTTGGTCCGATCTGCTCGACCATTGCCGCGACACGGAGTGCTATACAGTGTGTCAAGGCTGCGATGACGGACTTGGAGAGCTGTGGGATGAGGATAGTGAGGAGTACTGGGAGCATGTGGACGAGGAGAATGTTTGCGTGACGTGTGAGCAGCATTTTGAGAGCGAGGATAATTTGCGGAATGTAAGTTGAGATCCAGTATTCAGGATGAGGATTAAGAATTCGAGAGGACGCGGGACTGACATAGGTATAGCATCAGTTGACGCACCGCTCCGCCGGCATCAAGTGTCTGGGTTGGGATTGCGAGAGGAGCTTCACGACCTACGGTGGCATGGTATGTACACACCCTTCCCTTTCCTCCCTCTATTTCTCTTTCCTCTCCGCTCCGCTCCCGATCTAACATACCCTAGATCCTCCATCTCGAATCCTCCACCTGCTCCTCTGACATCACCGCCCTCTCCCTCAACGAAGCCGCTGCTCGCAACTACGACTGGGACGAGTACATCGACGACGACTACTACCAGGACTTGCTCGACCAGGAAGAGCCTACCAATCCCTACGGTAGTAGTGAGAAGGCACTGCCGTTTAAATGTCCGATTTGTGCGAAGGCGTTCCCCAAGTTGTCGAGCTTGTTTATGCATGCTGAGTCGAAGGCTTGCGAGGCGACGATTTGGAGTGGGGTTTTGTGGGAGTTGAGGGAGTGGTTAGAGGGGGAGCTTTAGGGGTTTGGGGGGTTTAGAGGGTGGATGGGTTGGTGTGTGTTGTTGGACAACAGGAACGGCTAGTTGTGTTGGTGGGCATTGGGGACACGAGATGTTTGTCTACGGCTACACTCCTTGGGCATTTGATGTATGCAGGCGAATAATGAGAGGAGAGAGAATAGAGGTTCATGACATGATCGATATCTTCTCATTTTAATTTACATGCATTCTACACCCCTTCTGAAAAATTCGTTACCACCCATCCAACCGATCTCCAACTCTCTCGGACAAGTGCTCTCTCAGGTCTAAAAGAGGACTCACATCAATTCTTCGACTTCAAGTTTCTAGCTCGACGTGCATGGATAGACTTGAAAGCAGAAAGCATTTTCACTGCAAGTTGGGCATTAAAATGGCAAAGCCTTATGTTGCTCGTTCCTTACATCATACTAATGACAGAGCCGATAGTGATAATCCTCGGAGACGATATCCAAGGATCGAAGCGCGAGCATTGCCGCATACTTGTGGAGGTCCAGGGGGTTGATTTTTTGATTTGTAGGTGTATGATTGAAGATGGATGATCTAGTAAAGAAATCCAAACATTTCGATCCTTTTTATTGAATATAGAGGTGATGTAGTCGAGCTACTGTGGAAGTCGTAGTCGATATCACGTGATGGACTAAGCGACCCTGAGTGGCGCCATTCTTCACGCCATCAATGACTCTGAAAACTTATCGCCTTCAGTTGTCACAACGTTGAGCCTTATGAATTAGCTAAGCACAATCCAGCATCCTCGCTCGGAAGAGTGGATACCGACATGTGTCAGCAGTAATCAGCGAGACCGCTCTTTCGAGTTTCTTGTCGTGGCACTTGACCTTTGACTTGTCATATGTCCAGAACAATGACTCTTCTGTCACATTATCGTGACAATTCATAGCAATAATTGGACTACTGCACGCGCCTTCGATACCGTGGCAACGGCTAGGGCTAGGTGTCAATTTCTTATCGTTTGTACTCTTCACCTTCTTCCCCTCTCCCAACTGTCTCCCCTTCTCCTCAAAGACTCTGTCATTTAACCAGGTAGAAACCCCACGCAAATTCTACACTTGAGTAGGCCAAGATGTCGACTTTGCTCATTACAGATCCCCTATCAGAACCTCGAAGAAAGACGCCCATCGGCCCAGCCTCAACACCATGTACCCCCTCAGCATCGAGCCCGTGTCAAGATATAGCCAGAAATGGCGCCTCGCTGCCAAAGTGGTTCATTGCCTCAGCAGGGTGGAGACGGGTGGTCCAAAACTTTACACCTTCTTGGGTAACTATAATGCTTTTCCGATGCAAGCGTCCATCAGCTAACCGTGCATAGTTCGCAGTCACCATGGGCACAGGTATCGTCTCCATCATCCTCCACGCTTTTTCTGAGCAGTACCCGGAACACCACGGGGTACTTCACGTTCTCAGTATTGCTTTCTTCGTGTTGAATTGCGTTCTCTTCACCATCATCATGGTCATTACGGTGCTACGATACACTTTATACCCTGCGACGTGGAGTCTCATGCTGTCCGAGCCAACCCAGTCCTTGTTCCTTGGTACAATCCCCATGGGCTTTGCTACTATCGTCAACATGTTCGTCGCTATTTGTGTACCCAGCTGGGGCGGCGTGACCTGGCGCTTTGCCTGGGGTATGTGGTGGCTAGACGTTGTCGTGAGTGTCGTAATATGCTTTGGATTGCCATTCCAAATGTATGCAATCCTTCCCCAGCATATCCGATTAGCCCCTGACATCTTCTAGGATGACAAAGCATCGAGTTGCTCACGAAACCATGACAGCAGTCTGGCTTCTCCCTGTAGTATCCACCATTGTCGCAGCAGCATCTGGCGCTGTTGTTGCAGACTGCCTACCGGACCCAAGATTTTCTCTCTGGACTATCCTCACAAGCTACGTTCTCTGGGGCACCGGCGTACCGATAGCTTTTGTCATCATGACAATATACTTCCATCGACTGACTGTCCACAAGTTACCGCCTCAGGCTGTAATCGCCAGTGTCTTCCTACCCCTCGGGCCGATGGGACAGGGTGGATATGGTATCATGGAGCTCGGGGCGCAAGCAAAGAGAATCTTCCCGGATCTCGGTACCTTGCATCCGGCTGCGGGAGAAATTCTCTACGTCCAAGGTTGGCTCATTGCCATTATTATGTGGGGTTTCGGTCTGCTCTGGTTTTTCCTCGCCGTGGCCTCGATCAGTCGCTCCAAGTTCCCCTTCAACATGGGCTGGTGGGGATTCACTTTCCCGCTCGGTACGTTCGCGATGTCGACTCTGACTATGGCTCAAGAACTGCCTTCTCAGTTTTTCAAGATTCTAGGGACTATTTTTGGGACATGTGTGATTCTGCTCTGGTTTGTGGTCATGGCTGGAACGGTCAAGAATATTTTGTACGGCCAACTGTTTGAAGCGCCTTGTTTGAAGTCGCTTGAAAAGGAGTGCGCCCGTGCTAAATCCCAGAAGGAGGAACGGGAGACTGTTTGAAGAAGCTGCATGGTATGTCTTCAACTGATGCGTCGAAATTGTGTTGGTATTTGGCTGCGAGTCGTCTGTCCTATATCAGGGCATTATTGAATGCACGGACCTAGCCATGCCCCAGCCTTCCTAGGTCGCCTCAAGTTGTCGAAGCATCCAGGCACCGAAAGGATTTGAAAACATCCGCCAGCATCAACGCCGACATGGTGCCACTCATCGTGAGTAGCAGAGGTCATGCAACTCTCATATCAGTTGAACAGATAGTCGCCACTCTGAAAGTATGGATTGATCTAGTATGTAATACTCTCATAAGCCTGCATCCGCATCCCAAGGCTGAAGTTCGAAAGTCGTTCCTATGCCTCTCGAGCGGCATCAGGGCAATTTTATGGCTTGTGAGTTAATAAGTTCTTAGTGTGAGACACAAACTCGTCTGTATCCGTGGAGGGATACCTTCCAGAGTATCCACGACCGCTTCAGCAACTGCCAGGCTGCCTATCGGCGATATTACATGCTCTTCCTCCATTCTGTTACCGACTTCCATCAACTGCATCAGCTGCAGAACGGGCCGGCTGAAGATCTCATATCAGCGCTTCAACGTGACGAGTTCCTTTTTGAAGCTCTCCCTAACCCTCTTTATAAAATGTTCTTATGGGAGGAGGGTGACGCGCTACTTCACTACCTCTTCCCGCAAAACGATAATCAACTCACGGACGAACCCGGAACGCTTAGAGAACAGATACGGCGATATGCAGAAGATCCAGAGAATACCATGTGGAAGGGTTTGCCATTGTGGCTGAATTCTGGTCCAATGTCGGAAGGTTCGGAATATCAATGGCATCAGAGGTTGGACGACATTATGTTGCAAATTACAGCGGGAATTTCAGAGATCGAGGCCGGATTATAAGTTCCCAGGATAAAGTCCTTATGCTAACTAGCTTCGTTAGTAAAGCTAGATTCACTAGATAATAACTTCTCTTCTTCATGCATCCAAATAAGGCTAGGGAGAATGGCCTATGTTGGGTTCTATATATTGCGCCGCTTCCAGGAGAGCACCACGAGGTGGTAGGTAGTTATGTTGATGTCAATTGTGCCTCCAAGACTCATCGGATGTATCACATGACATTATTCCACCATGCATCTCTGCGGCGTAGCAAATGCGGTGTAGCTAATGCGAATCTGGCTCTTCAAGAACACGCCCTTCTGAGCTTTTATCACATAAATACACTTCTCAACATGTAAACTGGTTGAGCGCCATTTCCCATCGGCCCTGCGCGTCCATCCGATATTCGTTTAATTATACACACCTACACTCACGCTAGTGTGAACGCTTCAAACCCGATTCCAATCCCCCCTCAGTCTCCCAACTGCCAAGATGAGCGCCCTTGTTTTCGCTACGTGCGATCTAACGCCTGAGGTGGGTGTCACCAGTAGCCCTATTCGCCTTATAATCACTAACTGAATCTCACATAGAACTGGTCCGACTTCGCGAAAAGCGCTGCGATACCTGCCGAAATAACACTGGGAGAACCAATTGCACCCTTCACTCTTGTACATACCCGCTCACCAACGGAGACTGAACTCGCCACCGAGACGGGATTGACTATCCCAGGGCCCATCAAGACCGAGTTCCTTGACGCATTGTGGGAGGACATCAAGCCTTATTTTCTAAAGTTCACAGAGTTAGAAGATCATTTACATGTATCGTATGTCTTGATGCTAGACGAGCAGTCCAAGACTGATCGCAAAGTCGTCATTCTGCATCAGACACTAGAGCAGTATGCGAGATCAGATGGTACAGAGGTCAACGACCCTTACTATCAGGAGGAATACACGATAACTTTGACTGTCTGGAAGCAACATCGTGTTCCTTATGACAAGGCTTTCTGGATTTACAGCTTAATGGACGACGATGGCCCAGAGAAGGAGCCGTATCTTGAGCAAGTGTACAAGGAACCCGCGAATAAGGCCCCGGGTACAGCTGGAACTAATCTGCCATCCCTTTTTTGTCATGCAAGAGATCAGCGTTGTGGGCAAAAACGCTCGTCGCAGGCGGGAGGCTGTCGATATACTCTATTATAATGAGATGAAGGAATAGGCTTCGGGTAGAAGAACTGGGTTGATTGTACTAGCTATGGAGAAAGCAGAAACTATGTAATATTCACAGTGTCAAGTTTGTACTGGCTACAAGCAGGTGATTAGATCATGTGGTTTACTGTGACACAATCCAATATCTTGGCTTCGAAAATGCGCATAAGCGCCTCTATTATAATCTACATCTGGGAAAAAAGAGAAACCAGTGTAGAAACTACCAGGGTTATGACATGCAAGGCTTGCTTATCATTTGTACAGAAATAGAAGAGATGCAAAAGAAAGGTAGGAAGAGGTTTTAGAAATAGTATGAAAGAGCGAAAGAAGATAGTAACAAAGTAGAAAGTAAGAAGGATAGAGACTAAGAAAGATAGAAAACAACAGTAGAGACTCAAATGAAGAAAAACATATTGAAACAGGACAACAGGTTTGAAATCCGTACAGCAAAGAGTTACATCTATGTTCCCACCTCATCGCGGGTAGTAGTAGTAGAAGTAGAAGTAAATAAGCTGGTATTGGGGGGCGCAGGCTGCTGGTGGATATAAAATAGAGGGCGCGGAGCGCTCTAGTGATGATGGGTCCTCATCGACGGCGACGCCGGTGTAGGTACTGAGCTGGCCAGAATCTATCTAAAAACAAAAACAATCCTATCTATCCCAAACAAAGGAGATCTATAAACCAGGTATTTTGCCAAAAACAAAAACAAAAGGGAGGGACGGTGGGTGAATCGAATTTGTGAGCGCGATGAGGACCAGAACTCTGTCAACATAGAACCATTCATTATGTACTCCCTAGTTCTTTTCCCCGCTTCGCTTGGGTGTGTTTATCTGGTCTCGTCATGAGGAGGAGTTTGGTCTTGACCGTCTTCATCTTTGGCTCGGAGAGCGTGGAACGTCAATTGGTTATCCTCCATCTGAATTCCCTATTAGCTATATGAACACAACAGACCACGATCAACATACCTGCCAAGTACCGCCCTTGGTATCCTTATTTTTTGGACCATAGCATTCACTGTTTTCATCGGCCATATCCAATACAGTCGTTCTCATCAACGACACATTCTCGTCTATCGTTTCTCTTGTTGTTGATCTCAACTAGCGATTGATTGTGAGCGGCAACTTTGAGAGAGCGAAAGCTGGGAGTGACGTACATTCAATATGTCCCAGAACATCACCTTTCAAGCCAACGTGCTGATCCCGTTCGTCATTTTTGAGCTCGGGTGCTTCATAAGCCCAGCGGATTGTGTACGAGGCCCGTTTCCCTGCACCCAAAATCACTGGATTTCCTGTGGTCATTGATTAGCACAATTAAACCAAGGTGAGTTTCTGCGGTCGCTTTTACCTTTGAAATCGGTGCTGATCCGAAAACAGAAATCTTTCACAGTGCTCCTGTAACCCCATATTGGAAATTCATTGTAAGAACCATGGTCCTCAACCGGAATCCAGCCGGACCTAGGCCCACAGCTTGAAATCTTATCTTTCTCTCTCTTCTCCGCTTTATACCGAGTATTGTTTTGGGCGACAGGAATATCTCGCAAAGAGAGCCAGCTTCCATCTCGGAGTTGCATGTCGTTTTGCGAGCGCTTGCGCTGTTTTGAGATATCGTGCATTTCGAGAACCGTACCATCGGCCAGTTGGACGTCTTCTGCAGAGCGCCTTTCGGCATCGCTGACTGTGAGAAAAGTTCCGCCGGCAAGTTTGACTTCCTCTCTTTTCATAGCGGCAGAGGGAGTATCGCCAATTGGAGCGGCGACCTTGCCTATTTGTAGATTTCTCGTGCGAATTTGGCTGTGCTACACCCTTATACCGTGTTTCCTCGCGTAACGCCCGGCCCGGCGTGGCGCCCACCCCACACAAATTTTTGATATCTTGCGATACTAATATCTCCACCAATATGGCTCCTATTGACGACGCGTTAGCAGCATTAAAATCGCTGAAGCCTGGAGAAGAGATCAATTATACTTAATTTGCGAAGGAGTATAGCTGCGATTAATCTACGCTGTCAAGGCGTTAGTAGGGGGTACAGGGCACCACATCTGAAAAGCACACAGATCAACGACTTCTCAATAATACTCAAGAAAGAGAGTTGATTCTATATATTGATTAGCTTACCTTACGAGGGCTACCACCTACACAGCAAATAATATATAATTTTACCTCAGATATTACTAGTAAATAAGCAGGTAAAGGCTGGGCTAATTAATTTATTAAGTGCTATAATATTAATCTTCTATTGCAATAGGTATTAGGGATAGATATACAAAGAAAACGCGCTAATTCTGCCTTTAAATATACTCTATATTTCAGCCTTCTTAAATGAAAAATTAAGCAATATAATATAGAACTATAGCATATCTATAATATAGATAAGAAGGGCTTCTTAATTAGTATACTTATAAGAGTAAAATAGATCTTCTTATAGAGGTAATATAAGGATAGGGGGATATAGTAGATAATCTAGGATAGTAATTATAAGTAGATAACTATAATTATATATATCTATACAGATAGGAGCTCTCTTATACTAGTATTAATCTATTAAGCCCTTATAGGTAATATACAAGATACCTAGTTATAAGACTTTAATCCTTCTATATATAAGGCCTTTTTTGTATCCTCTCTAAGTAGATAGATAAATAATAATCTTAGCTAAAAATAGCTAGAGTAGGTGTTTAATAGGGAGATAAAAATAAAGGTTTAATAAGGTTATTAGCTCTTAATCCTTAATAGCTATAGATCTTATATTATAATAGGCTTTATTTAGTATTATAATAATTACAAGATCCTCCTTATAATATATCCTCCTTATTCAACTTATAGTTTGTAGCCTCTTAATATTAGGATATTTAAGCCTCTCTCCTTAGCCTACTTATCTACCCTAGCTAATTTTATTAATAAATCTTAAGGATTATTAAGTATTATAAAAAGAGACTTCTTCTACCTCTTTAATAATACCTAGTAAGCTTCTTTTATAAGTAAAAATATACTCTTAGCCTTTAAGAAGTATAGACTTTAACTATTTAATCCTAATTAAGTACTCCTTTATTTTTAGATTAAGGAGGATAAGAGGCTATCCTTAAGTAACTTAACTAACTCAGTACTTAGTACTAGAGATTAGAGAAAGATTAAGAGGCTTTTATACTAGGTAGTTACTAATATATATAATAAATACTTATAGTAGCTTAGTTAAATAATCTACTCTATCTCTATATATAATATCCTTCTAGAAAATAAGAATAATTACCTTAAAGAAGCCCTAGTTAATAAGAAGAAGAAGTAATAGTATAGTAAGCCTCTCCTACTTAAAGTACCTATATAATATAATAGTAGGGTAATCTTTTAGTCTCTATAGAAGGTTTAAGAAGCTTGTAATTAATAGAGTAAAAAGGATACTAAAGAGGAGGCTCTATAATACTAAAAGGACTTAGATAAGATAGAGAGAGCTTAGAAGAAGGCTAAGAAGGCTTATATACTTAAGGAGAGGCAGTATACTTAGGTAATTGCAAAGGAGATCAAGCTCTAAAAATAGGCTGAAAAGTAACTCTAAAAGGCTACCTAAAAAGCTCTATCTGTTGGAAGACTAGGGTTTAATTGAATAAACGTACGCCTAATAGGCGTACCAAAGGTAAGTAGGCACAAAGAATCTGATTGTCTACTATATACTACTGTCTAGAGTGAGATGAGATGGAAGCTTTTATGCCCCTACTAAGGCAAAGCTAAGGTAGGAACCTTATTAGGAGCCTTAGCCTCAGCTGAGGCCTCAGCTAAGGCTGATCCTAATCACCTAATTAATTAATTATAATTAATTAGGGAATTATATTTAGATACTAGCAACTTTTTACTTTATAAGTTAAGTATCTATATATTCTATCTTATTAATCTATATACTAGTAAGCCTCTCCTTTACCTACTTATTCTTTTTCTCTCCTTGTATAAAGTGGACCTATAATACCTCTCCTATTTATAATATCCCCTAGCTTCTCTACCTATGTATAATTTACCTTCCCTCTAGGGTAGTACCTATACTTAGTATAGGTAAGAAGAAGCTCTTACCTAACTATATAGGGGAGGAGGTTAAAATTATACATTATCTACCCTTTAAAGTTATTACTATCCTATAGTATATACTCTTTTCTAGCCATCTTATAATATATATTAATTAGGAGGTATTATTAAATAGACTTCAACGTACACTATAGATAGGTAGCTCTATCCTAATATATATATCTGTAGTATATATATATATATAGGATATAACTAGGTAGTATATAATTAGGGGTTAGTATTATTTATATCTATCTAGAGTTGGACGAAAGCTTAGCTTTTAGGTACCCCTTACTAAGCCTCTATATAGTTAATTACATAAGGTAAGCTTATATAATCCTATACATAGGCTGGTTAATACCCCTAAATTATCTATATATAGATACTAGCAACTTTTTGTTTTATTAATTAAGTTGCTTTATCTATATATTCCTTTAGTTATAGTCTCTAGATACCTAATTGTAATATTAAATCTATATCCTCCCTTACTAGCCCTGTATATTATATAAGCCCCTTATATACCTTAGGTTAGGAAGGTTTACCTAATTTGTCTATGCCCTTATCTAGGGCAGTTAGACCTTAATCTTACCTAGAGATAAGGCTCTCTATAAAAGCTATTTCTACTAAGGGGTTATATAGATATAATTTACTAGTATATATTAATTAATAATTAAAATCTTGTAGTTCTAGTGCCTAGTCTATACCCCTTATAGCTTAGGCTCCTATATAAATAGCTAGTAGAGTTAGTAAGTTGGTATAGAGAGCTTCTATAGCTAGATCTAGTAAATAGCTAGAGTATATAAATAGTCCTTAAGATTAAGTAAGTTAAAACATACTTATTAGGATATAGTGTATAAACAGAGGTGTATTAAAAGAGGGGTTAAGTAAGTTATTATATTATGGAGTACAAATAGAGGTATATTAGATAATAAGTTAATTAACTAATCTATAAGGAGGTATAAGTAGTAATTATAATTATTTAGGGAGGCTATCTAGGTATAAGATTCTGGGAGATTTCCCCCTTTTTACTTCTCTTCTTTATTCTCTCCTCTATATCTTCTTCTATACGTTCTAGAATCTAGTAGCTTTTTAATTTATTAGTTAACTTGTAGTAGACCTTTATATAATAGCTCTTTAGCCTACTCCTACCTAATAGGGCCTTGCTAGCCCTATAGCTATTACTATTACTCTAGGTAGCTACTAGTAGGTTATCCTGCCTACTAGGACCTAGTAGGGTTACCAGTTTATATAGGGTCTCTATATTAATATATATACCTTGTCTTTTATATAGTATTTAGATAGTATCTAATATATATATATATATATATATATTTTTTATAGGCTGATAAGACAACTATCACTACCCTACCCTTATATAATATTACTATAATTATTACTACTAGTACTAACCTCTAGCTTTTTATAGCTAAGATTATATGCTAGGAGGGTTACTTCTATATACTGCTTATCTAGAGCTGTAGGGCTCTGTATGTAACTCTATATATATAGTGCTATAGTAGTAATTCTAGATCCTCTCTATTTAAGGATTATTATATACTGCCTAGTTACTAGGCAGGTACCTGTAGTTCCTGTATATAGTAGTTACATAGTATATACTGCTAGCATTACACCTAGTATAATATTCTTCTCTATAGTTTTCTAGGGGAGGAGGGGATAGGGAAGGAGGGGGGGGGAGGTATTTTAATATATATTAAATAAAAAGTGCTTTCTAAATATATACAATATTCCCTTATATAAATAAGTAACTTTAGTAAGTATATCTATATCTAGCAGATAAGAAATATATATATAGAAAGTATGAAGTAATATAGGGAATTAGTATTACGTATAGAGGGGTTTTAGAGTTTAAGTACTCTATACTAGATTAGTATAATCTATAGATGCCTCAACCTTAATATTAAGCTTATTAGTTAAAATAAGAGATTCTATTATAGTATTTGGACTCTTCTTTGTGTATATATTAGTAGGATTATCTTTGCTATTAATCTATTGAATTTCTATAATTTCCCTCTTTTTATATAATTCCTAAAGAGACATGATGTTAATTATAAGCCTCTTCTTATTAGTAGTACTAAGCTTAATAAGGCAATTATACAGGGATTTCAAATCTATGTATATAATAACTAGTATTGGGGGTAATACTAGTATATAGGTAACTTAGAGAAGTGTAGAGCTTAGTGCAATAGCGTTGTTAAAACTGCTAACTATGCTATATAGCTTAGAGGCAAGTACACTCCTTATTACCCTCTTATACTTAATTAAGTTCTAATATATAATATTACTATAGATCTAGAAATTATATAAGTCTCCCTTACTTTATTCTTTAGCTAGAATAATAAGGAATCTAAGTTGTAAGCTAAGATCCTTATTATTAGTAAATAAACTATTAGTAAAGATAAACA
>ML977620.1:140589-249807 GCA_010015725.1 Amniculicola lignicola CBS 123094 | reverse complement strand
CTGCTGTCGCGCAGAGCGAGCTTGAGCTGGCTTTGCCTTTGGGGGCATGCTTGTCGCTCGGGTTCAGTGTGGGTAGGTGACGGCGCGTCACCGGGTTGCTGGAGGAGAGTAAAAAGATAAAATAGATAGTTGATCGCAAATCGACTGCCTCCTTGTATCAAGGAAAGGGAAGGATTTGAATTGTGAGGCACGTTAGGGCAGGCAATTCGGTTCAGGGCAAAATGTATGTATTAAGACAAATCCTTGAGGAGCCCTCAAGGATACGTCCGAGAATATATAGGATAGGTCAGGTGATTAGGGCCGGTCTTGGCCCGGGGCACCTCCGAGGGAGATCCGTAGGATCTCCGTTGGAGCCCATGTGGAAATGTCCCTGACAGCTAGCAGGGATAAAGTCCCTATACTAACTAGTTTAGTTAGCAGAGCTAGATACTACTTAGGCACCCTAGCGCAAACCCCTGTTAACTAGCTAAGCTTAACCTAAGCACTCCCTGTGTAGGTCCTAATACTAGGACTAAGGGGAGATATTATACCTCTTAGTATTCTAGGATAGTGGATATAACTGCTTTTTAAAGCTGAGGATTAAGGTATACCTCCTAAGGAGATTACCCACCTCTAAACCTAAGTTAACTATACTTAACTTTTAGTAAACTCTACTAGCAGTACTCCTATTATAGCTTAGACTAATATAGAGCTAGCCTATAAAGTGCTGTAGGCACTTTATAATAC
Source organism: Amniculicola lignicola CBS 123094 (assembly GCA_010015725.1). Taxonomy (NCBI): domain Eukaryota; kingdom Fungi; phylum Ascomycota; class Dothideomycetes; order Pleosporales; family Amniculicolaceae; genus Amniculicola; species Amniculicola lignicola. The sequence continues at coordinate 249,081 of ML977620.1, read as the reverse complement.
TTAACTTAAACTAAGTTTAGGGACTAAGCAGCAACCCCTACACACAGCCACTATTGAATAATAGAGATATAATATTAACTCTATATTTAATATAGTGCAGGTAACAACTAATTCTATTATATAGACTAGATGGGTACTTAGTATATTGCTGTATACTACCTATTATAAACTCCTACAATAGAGGATAGATACTAGTACTATTATTACTTAGGTAGACCTATATTAGGAAGTTACTGGATTGGTATAGGACCCAGTCCTAGCTAAATTCGAAAACTATAGATGGTTCTTCAATCTTAGCTAGAGAGATAATAATACTATAGATTTATTCCTGCTCTAGCTGGGTAAAAAGGAATCCCTCCTAGAGAATTTGTTCTTCTATAACCTTAACAGCTCTAAGAATAAGGAGATTAAGATTGCCTTTGTATAGGCTAAAACCCCTACCTTAATGTATAATAAGGTACAACGCCTTATAGTCCTCTAAGAATACTAGACATAGGCTTCTTTTAAGAAGAACCTTAAAATAGCTAAGAAGTCACTTTAAGCAAGCACCAGCTAAGGGTTGAATAGTAGAAAACGAAGTGCTTCCCAATAGACCACCAAGCCCTCTTAGGATTGGAAGAAGATGGACTGAAAACTATTATAAGGCAGCACTATAAGTACCCTATCCTAGTCTAATCCCTCCCTAACTATAAGCCAGTATCAAGCTAGTAATAACTCTTTGAGGTTAACCTCTAGGGATTCATATAGTGGTTAAGGAGCTTAAGGGATAGGTAATTATAAGCCCTACTAGCAAAACCTATAAGGTTTAACTACTACTAGTAGTAATACCACTCCTAGTTACCTATAGGAAGACTTAGGAAAAGACTACTCCTAATAGTAAACCTATCCTAGTTACTATTAGGAAAGAATACCTATAGGAAGTTCCTGCAGATAGTTGTAGAAGTGATAATTACTTAACCTAATAGCTATCTACACCCCCTCTAAGCACTATATAATAGTAGAGTAGAACTAAATCTAATTAGCTATTAGTGTATAGCATAGGGATAGTTTAAATAAGGCTTATTCTATTAGAAACCCGTTGCTACATTTATCAATAATAATAAGCTCTCCCTAGGGAAGCTGTATAATTTAACAACCTACTACTATAACTTAAAAGGTATTAAAAAGATAGTAGGCCCTTAAAGGTTCTAGGTAGTAGACTTCATAGGCTATAATCTAGTCCTAGGGTACCTATAGCTACAAGCCGTAGACCCCTAAATCCATTTCTCTACTAGAACCTTTAAATAGTGGATAGAGGCTTAGGAGTATAACTGGGTCTATATTATAGATACACTAGAACTCCTCTAAGACATCTACTATAGGGAATAAGTATATATACTCTACCTATTACAGATATAATTCTAGGAAATTAATAAGGAATCTATAGATACCTTATTAACAGAACTCCTGTAGGAGGACCCTAGACTAGTAATAGGCTAGTAGAGGCCTAGTAGAGATATATCCCACACAAGCCAATACTACAAAGAAAGAGGGTTACTATAGCTTAAAAACTAGACTCTTAATGTAATTAAGCACTTAAGGAAGTATATCTAGAACACGCCCTTATTAGCATAGTTACCTAATAAGGTAGTATAATATATAGTTAAGGCTATTTATAATAGTAAACTATAATAGGCTACTATTATATTAGTATAGATGCATAAGGGCCTAGAGATTATATTTACCCTATTAAGGGACAATGCACCAGATAGGGAAGAGCTCAAGTTCATTCTAGATAAGCTCTATTACTAGTGGATAAACTTTAGCAAAAACTAAACCTAGGTTATCTGCCCTAATAGCAAGTATAACTATGCCATTAACGTAGAAATAGGCGGGAAGATTCCTAATATACCTATCTATAACCTCTCTAGAAAGGAGCTAGACCTCCTTTAGGAATACCTTAATATAGCATAGGAGAAGGGTTAGATCTATCCTAGCAAGTTACCTATAGGTGCCCCTATTCTCTTTGTCCCTAAAGTAGATAGTACTATAAGACTTTATATAGACTATTAAGGCCTTAATAAGGTTATAGTAAAGAACTACTATCCTATCCTACTAGTTAGTAAGATGCTAGACTGCCTATTAAAGGCAAAGGTCTTTACTAAGCTTAATTTACGTAATATATATTACTAACTCTATATTAAAGAAGGTAATAAGTGGAAGACTACCTTTAAAACTTGTTACAGGCACTTTAAGTACCTTATTATACCCTTTAGACTAGCTAACGCTCCAGCTACGTTCTAGTCCTATATCTAGAGAGCCTTAGGAGGGCTCCTAGATTGTACATACGTTGTGTACTTAGATAACATCCTTATCTATAGCAAAGATAAGAAGGAACACAACCTTTATATTAAGGAAGTACTTTAAAGACTACTTAATTAGGGGCTTTTTTGCAAAGCTAGCAAGTACGTCTTCTCTACTAAAGTAGTAGAGTTCCTAGGCTTTATTATTACCCCTAAGGGAGTAGTAATAGACCTAACTAGAGTATAGACTATCCGTAAATAGCCTGTACCTATAAGCTTTTAGGATATCTAGGTCTTCCTAGGGTTTACCAACTTCTACTGATGATTTATATTTAATTATAGTACTATTGTTAAGCCGTTGATAGACCTGCTTAGGTCTACCTAGGACCTAAAGTAAGGCCTAGAAGGCCTTGAAAAGAAAGGGGGGAAGAAGTAGATAAAGAAAGGGCCTACTAAGTGGTACTAGCCCTAGTGCTAGCCTTAAGAGGCTAACACTACCTTTAAAGAACTATAGGAGAAGTTTTTAGGGGCCCCAGTCCTCTAGCACTTCCAGACTAAGAAGCTAGTAATAATTATTACTAACGCGTTAGATTTTATAATAGTAGCTATTATACTCCAGCTATAAGATACTACTATAGCTTTAGAAAAACATTGGAAGCTAGTTGTATACTAGAGCCAGAAGTTTTTAGGACCTGAAATTAACTGGCTAACATATAACAAGGAACTGTGTACTATTATATCTGCCTTCTAATAGTAGTAGTATTATACTGCCTATGCCCCAGATATAGTCTAAGTACTCTCTAACTATAACAACCTATGGTACTTTATAATAACTAAAGTACTATCCTCTAAGTAAGCTTACTAGGTGGAGGAACTAGCAAAGTATAATTTTGAAATTAAATACAAGCTAGGGGTAGATAATCCTACTAATACCCCCTCTTAAAGACCTAACTATAAGAAGGGCTTTATACTTAGAGTAGGCTAGTATATAAGAGATGCTATACTACTAACACTCTAGTAAAAGCTTCAAATCTAGTCTATCTAGATAACTAGGGCTTAAGTAAAAAGTTAGTAGGAAGCTGAGCTAAAAGCGTAGGGAGAGGCCCTCCCTAGAGCTGGTCCTGCAGGTACCCATTAACTCTCTGAAATAATACCTTTAGTATAGGATATCCGTGGTATAAGTCTATTTGGTGATACATTACCCCCTAGGAGTCCTATAAGCTCTACTAGTTAATTAGACCCTTATAAGGACACCCTATTTAAAGTAGTACTAGAGGACTATACTCCTACTACTTAATTATCTAAGCAATGCGCTAAGGCGCTTATAGTAGTAGTACTAAATATTAGTATACCCTTAAGGTATATATAGGCGCGTAGAGTAGTGTCTAAAGAAAACGCGTTTATATTAGAACCCCTAAACCTCTTACTTAACTATATTAGATAGTCTCAAGCCTAGGATATAGCCTATTCTAGGTATAAGTTGCTGACAAGGTGGGAAGAGGGCAGAGTGTTAAAGGGTACGCTATACTAGGTAGTTAATCCTAGTAGAGTCCTCTATAGAGAGGGGAAAGTATAGATCCCTAATAATATATCTCTGTAGGAAGCTATCCTTAATTAGAATTATAATAACCTAATAGGAGGGCACTACGGCACTGCAAGGACTATTAAAGTCCTATAATAGAAGTACTTCTAGAAATACCTCCATAAAGACGTAAAGAAATATATCCATTACTACACTGCTTACTAGGTAAATAAGATTTACTGGTATAAGCTATTAGGGTTGCTAGAACCCCTTCTATTAGCCACTAAGCTGTGGAAACACTTCTCCCTTAATTTTATAATAGACCTGCCTGAATCAAAGGATAAGACAGGGAATAAGTACGATGCTGTACTAGTACTAGTGGACTACTTCTCAAAGTATACCTAGTACCTTCCTATAAATAAAATAATCACAGCCTAATAGCTAGCTAAACTGCTTCTAAAGCAAGCCTTCCTTAAGATAGGTCCCCCAACTACGCTGGTTATGGACTAAGGGTTAGTATTCACTAGCCAATTCTAGTTAGACATATGCTACTATCTTAAGATTAAGAAGCACTTATTAACTGCCTTCTATCCTTAAACTAATAGTTAAATAGAGTAGCTGAATTAGGAGATAGAATCCTACCTCTAGATCTACATAAACCAGTTGCAGGATAACTAGGTAGACCTACTACTATATACTAAGTATATATACAACTCTAAGTAGTATTTAGCTACTAAGTTCTTACCTATCAAGTTATCTTTTAGCTCTAAGCCATCTAGCTTTAATGGGGTGCTAGATAAATACTAGCTTTAGAAACCTGTACCCTCCCTATAGGATAGGTCCTAATATACTAGAATATTAGTAGACCTGTATTAGCAAGTTACTGCAAAAATAGAGGAGTGGTTTAGGAACTAGGAGGTGGCAGTGAATAACCTCTGCTATACCTAAGTTTAGTACTAGAAATGGTATAACCAGAAACGCCTACTAGCCTACTTCTCCCCTAGTAATAAGGTTCTCCTTAACTACAAGAATATTACTACAACAAAACTATTAAAGAAGTTTGACTACTAGTACCTTAGGCCCTTTATAGTGCTTAAGAAGGTAGGAAAGCTAGCTTACCTACTGGATCTGCTATTATCTATAGCATAAATCCACCCAGTATTCTATATTAGCCTCCTTAAGCTGTAGAGAACCCCTATTACCTTAAAGGCCTTCCAACTAGGACCTATAGACGTCCTAGACTACACCCTAGACTAAGATAGTGCAAAGCACTATAAGGTTAAGGGTATCCTTTGTTACAAGGACATAGCTACAGGATAATAATTCCAGGTTAAATAGTTAGGGTGGCTAGAGGAGAGGGCAACTTAGGAATAAGAATTAAATTTCACCAACTACGAAGAAATCCTTCAAGAATACTAGGCTACCCCTTAAGACGTGTCTTAGGGAATAGGTAGAGGAAGGCTATATTAGCTATAGGGAGGAAAAGCCCTATAGAGAGATCTAGGTTAAGTATACTAATGTCTAGCCCCTAAGGGAGCTAGATAGACTCCCTAAAAAATAAATATTTAGTAAGACTTAGGTTAAGTATACTAATATCTAAGATCCTAAGGGAACTAGATAGTCTCCTATATAAAGTAACTATTATAAGATAGTAAGATTATTAGATATGCCTATAGGCGCGCTTTCAGATAAGGTATAAACTATAACCCTACCCCTATCTTATAGCATATAGGAATGTCACTTATATACCCTAAATATGTGGATAATATACTTAGCTAAGCCAAACGTATATAATATTGTCAATCTATCTACTATACTTAAAAAGTATACTAGTGCTTACTCTTCTATATAGAAGGGGCTCTCTAAGTAAGTAGGAGTCTTATAGTACTTAACTAGACTATTATTATTAAGCTACCCCTTAGCTACCTTAGTAATATAAGTACTATAGTAGTAGAAGTAACGCTCCTAATTCCGCAAGCTGGAATTATAGAAAATAGCCTCCTTCTTTACATCTACAACTATATTCTTAGGGAGGTTAAGGCCTATAGAGCTAATGCCCAGCTATACTATATCAGCCTACTATAGTCTAACACTAGAATAGTACTAGATATACCTTGTAGTATTGCAAGTTTATCTTAGTAGACTTTTCCTAAGCTAAGCAGAACAACGCTATATTATTACTATAATACTCCTTGATTAGACAAGCCTCCTTAGTCTTAAATGCTTAGAAGGTAGGGACTATAGCTTATACATACTGCTAGGTAAAGTCCTAGTCCTAATTAAGCGTACTGTAGGACAGGATAGTAGTAATAAGGGTGTTATCTATTAGGGGCAGAGTACCCTTGAATATACAGAGAGTATAGTAGTAGGTAACTTAAACCTAGTATTTAAGGACATTAACTGTGCGCTAAAACTTAGGAAGTACCTCTATCCTAGTTAATAGTCTATTTGCATAAGTAATAGGCAAGAACACTTACTAGAATATAACTACTAGAGTACTAACCTAAGCACAGAGCATATATAGTAGACTTGCCCTTAATAACGCAGAACCCCTTATTAGGGAGTATAACAAAGATAAAGGACTTAAGGGTACCCTTTAGATAGAGAGGAGTCTTAGTTGTTAACTAAACTAGATAGTAGGTACACCTATATAAAAGTTAGCAAAAACCCCTTAGAACTGCGTTAGGCCGCCTATAGGAACAATACTACCTACTAGTAGGTAACTAGGGCGGGCTACAGCTCTAAATTAGGGGGAAGCTAGTATATATAGTATAGGATTAGCACATTAGACATATAGGCAATATTGACACTAGAGATGGAAGGCATAATAAAGTAATTAAAGGCTAAAGGGCAGAGAGCTTAGTGTTTAGGTTAAGGTTAGGTTCTTGCTAAAGGATGAAGAAGAAAAGTAGTTTTAAGCAAGAAACCCCCCCCCTTTATACCTAGGCAGAGGCTGAACCTCCTCAGCGCTAGTACGTACCTATAGCCTATCTAAGCTTACCCTAAGGTACAAATAGTTACTCCCTATAGGGAATTCTTACTACTATACTAATAAGTTAGCTCCTGCTATAGACAACTTATAGATATTTATATCTAATCTATACCACCTAGTTCACGTATATACTAGACCTTTAGAAATCACTTAACTATGAAAACCATATCCCTAAAATAGGTAGAAATAGGGTACTACTAACTAAGTTAGTTAACAAAGGGATAAACAGCCTACTTTGTTATTATATATCTAGCTACTATAGTAGTTACAAATAATATACCCTAAGGCATTACCTTAGTAGGGTAGCCTATAATACAATCTATTATATAGCTATTAAACGTAGAAGGGTCAGATGCAGTGCACTAAGAGGCTAATCCCAGTACTACACTATCGGTAGCAACATGAAAGCTATGGTTAATTCTTAGTACCACGCTAAAACCAATTTCTTTGACTGATGCTTTCTCCTACTGGGAGTTTTTCTAAAGTTTAATTAGTAATTTCAGTAAAATGACCCTACTACTAGTCCGACCACTTACTAATAGTAACCTAGCACGTACCGTTTGTAGTTCAAAAAAGATGACTTAGGTTAAGTTATCAGAAAGGGGGGGGCAGTTGTCAGGGACATTTCCACGTAGGCTCCGATGGAGATCCTACGGATCACCCTTGGAGGCGCCCCAGGCCAAGACTAGCCCTAGTCACCTGACCTATCCTATATATTCTCGGACGCATCCTTGAGGGCTCCTCAAGGATTTGTCTCAATACATACATTTTGCCCTGATCTGAATTGCCTGCCATAACGTGCCTCACATCAGGAGTAAGCCGGTAGGCTCTAGTACGCTGCACGCGCTGCAGAGAGATTGGCTATAACTCATGAACGTGTAAGAAGCGTGCTGTAGATACTGCTTAAACTAGGGCAGCTACTATATTAGTATTATCTTGTTGCGTTGTTGAGATAGATCGCTGCAAAGGTAGAGAAGGTTGGTTGGGTTGACGGCTCGCTTGGATTGACGGCTCGCTTAGTATCTACGTTATGTACAACATCACTCTACGTTTCGGACCTGTCACCTGCAAAGCAGCCTCGGAGACCCACATGTTTGTCACACACTTGTTTTTACGCTTTCATGTATGGCTCCGGTTCTGATTTGCTTTTTTCCACGCCCCAGCATTTGTTCAACATTGAATGTCAATATCGTTAAGCTAACTGGTGCGAACAACAGGTACTAGACCTTATTTCCAGGCTAACGTTTACTGAAACAGCCTCAACTGGCCTCATGGTCACCCCAGATTTTGTATCACCTCCCGTATATCAGCCTCCAACATGGGTCAATTGCCACTGTTCTGTGCAGCGTCTCCGGCACATCGACCTTCAACTGCCGAATTCTTTGGTTTAGCAGCCCCCCAATTGCTAAACGACGTTTGTAAAATACAGCGGCATCAGCGGTACACATGCATATACCCCAAGACGGTCTCGTTTTTCTCTCGTCCCGACTGGCCGGTAGCGCACGTGGATACATTCACCTTGGCACAGACCAACCCCGCTCTAGTACCGGCTAAAGCTAACTGAGCGCGGGGAGAATGGCAAAGCCACGGAACGGGACGAGCCAAGCTCCAAGTGCACACCAACGACACCCCTCGGTGCAGTCTGCCCCGCTATCGTCAACTGTCCATCTTATCGTGAGATGTGTTACGCTTGCCGAGTTGAAGAGGATCACGAGGGAGACTTGCATCACACCACCGGCCCTGCACTCCGTGCCGATCATTGGAGCTTTCCCCCAGCTAATAGGTCGCTTGAGGGCAGAAGGAGCTGGACATTGGGGAACAGGCATGGGAAAAAGAGCTAGAACAGGCATCCCGCGGTGTGCTTTCAAGCCTCAGAGACAAAAGGCCCGAAGACGGCCGCTCTGTGAAGGCTCATGGCATCTGGCAGACAGTCCCGGTGCTGATCCAGTCTCACGGGAAGGCAATCGATTGCTAAGGCGCGCCCAAAACGACCACCTGCCTGCAGCATCTGGGGTTGCATGCTGCATCCCCGTCCCTCGGCACAGCAAAACTTCTCACATCTCACGCTATTTTTTTTCTTTTTCGTCAACAGCTCTGCGTCGTGACAGGTTGCTGCCTCGTTTCGGCAGCGTTGCTCACTCCTGCTGTGCTCTTGACCAGCCCTAGCTCGTCTACAGAGCGTGGGGAACAGCGATCTAGAGGGCGGCGACTGCATGCTACTGGGACGCTGGGAAAAGCTGGGATGCATCACGACAGCAGATGGAGAAGGCGAACAGGCCCAGTCGACGGGGGTATATATGAGGAAGTGTGTCTAGAAATGCATGCCCCGCTCCTTCGTCACTGGGTTGCACCTGCTCCACTCTCCCAGCACATAGACCGCAGGCATATTGCATTCAATCTCTAGTGTCTTTGAGTCTCATCTCGTCTTAATTGAGCTGTTGATTGAACCGTCACAATGCTGAACCACGTCCTCTTCACTGTCGCTGCGCTGCAGGCTCGTGCTCTGGCCGCGAGCTGTCCGTCCCTCACTGCGAGCTATCCGGCGCCTTCAGTGGCGAGTGGATACGAGGCAAAGCTGGTTGCTCAGGGACTTACAAAGCCTCGAGGACTCACATTCGACAATAAGGGCAACCTTCTTGTTGTGGAAAGGGGTGTGGGTGTCTCCGCGTACACAGTCTCCAGCAGTGACTCTTGTGTGGAGCTGAAGAACAAGAAGACCGTCGTTGGCGATGGAGCTGTATGTAATTCCCCCAGGAGACATAAAACCTCACTGACCTCGAATAACAGCTTAACCACGGCATCGAGATTAGCGACGATAGCAAGACTCTCTACGCCTCTAGCATTGAGTCTGTCTTCAAGTACGAGTACGACTCCGGCAAGATCACCATTAAGGGCACCGGCGAAGTCATCATCGATGGCATGACAACCGAGGGGACCGTGACTAGGACGCTGATGCTCTCACGCAAGTCCAAGAACAAGCTCCTCGTCTCCCGTGGTGGTGACGAGAACATTGATCTCAGCACCGTCGACATCAATGGCGGAGAATCACAAATCCGCATCTTCGACCCCTCCAAGAAGGACCAGAAGTATACTGATGGCGTCACACTCGGTTGGGGTCTCCGCAATGCCGTTGGTGTTGCTGAGAATCCCAAAGACGGAGGTGTATGGAGTGCTGAGAACAACGCCGACAACATCGAGCGTGACGGCCAGGAGATCCATGAGAACAACCCTGCTGAGGAACTCAACTACCACGGCAAGCTCGAGGACTCGAAAAACCCGCTGCTGAACAGGAACTACGGATATCCCCTCTGCTATGGTGCTTGGGACACCGAGGAGATTCCGTCTCCGGGCACACTTCAGATTGGCCAGCAGTTCGCCATCGCCGAAGAGAATGCTACCCTCCAGGACTCATTCTGCAACACCGAGCGCCAGGCTCCCCGTCTCGTCTTCCAGCCGCATACCTCTCCCCTTGACCTCAAGTTCGACACCAAGGGCGAGAACCTCTATGTCACTCTCCATGGAAGCTGGTAAGCCATTCTTTAAACCCAAACCAATAGCACTTACTGACACGTTCCCAGGAATCGCGAAGACCCCGTCGGCTACTCCGTCTCCGTCATCAAATTCAATCCCGACGGCCAACCCACAGAAGGCTCCACCAGCACCAACGCCCTCTCGCCCATCATTGGCAACAGCAACACCACCGCCTGCCCTGGCAACTGCTTCCGCCCCGCTGGTCTCGCCTGGGACAAGAGCGGCCGCCTGTACATGAGCAGCGACTCGACGGGCGAAATCTACGTCATTGTCAAGACGGGTGGCAAAGCTCTGGATGAGGCCAAGTCAACCAGTGCTGCTCCCTCTGGAATCAGCCGAATGGGCTCGGGCATCGCGGTTACGGTTCTGGCTTGCGTGTTTGCGTACTTTTTGTAGAGGGTGATAAAATATAATATGGTATGGTAAAACTCAAACTTGAAGGACGACATGGCAATTGGCGATTTGGATGGCAGATATACCTATGTTGTTCGCTGGAGTTTGATGGTGGCTAGGCCAGGCTATGGCTAGGTCCTCTCTTATGAAGACGGTTGTTGGCTTCTTCTCGAGCGATTGAGATGGAGTTTTGTAATGTGATGATTTTGTGATAGTACTGAATGATCAAGTTTTTTGTTCCTGACTTCGGCTTTCTTCTAAAGATTTAATATTTTCAAAGGGGCTCTTCTCGATACCGTCGCAAGTTCGCTGGAGATGTAGCGTTCCTCTTGGCGTGGTTCTCAGACTACGTCCCAGTGGGTAGCTCCTCATACCACAGACAACCATAAACATACTCATCCTTTCGTTTGATAGACTCATATCGCGAGAAGGAACAACTATCTTTTGAAAAGAGATAAAACGTAGCATTAAAAAGTATTACTCATGATACCATCCTATTTGGGCGATTCTGTCTAATCTAATTCCTTAAATGTATATGCTCAGACATTCTCTACTTATATGCAACGCACTCTAGCCATGTGTTTTGTGAAAACCCCACCCAACCAAGAACATGCCACGGGTATCTTATGCACTTTCAGCGCCGCACCAACTCCACACCACTCCAGTCTCTATATCTTACACACGCTCCCCCACAAACACTCCCGTTCCCTAAAGATTAACAGGATACTTCTTCCTCACCAACCCGCCATACTTATAAATCAACGCCGGAAACGGAATCATCGCCACTGCAAGAAACCCCAACAGGCTATTTCCCCACCCAAGCCCTAACGCGTCGTACATAGCCGGAGCCCCCAGAGGCAACAGCGCACCAAACAGACACCTAATCGCCGTAACACCCGCCACAGCACTCGCAGCATACTGCGGAAAGCAGTCGATAAGATACGTCTGAATCGGCGCAAAAATGCCCATCATACCACACCCAAACGGAATGAGGCCGATAATGGGCACAATCCAATGGACCTGTTTATCCGTGGCCCAGCCATACCAAAAGAAGCTAATGGGGATCAACATGCCGAAGAAGACGCACGTCGGGAGCCGCATTTCGGGCTCGTAGATGCCGTTGTTGCGTTTGGTGAGGCGGATGATGGTTGCGTCGCTGGTGCGCGCGACGAAGATGATGCCGAGGAAGAAGCCCAGGCCTACGCCTAGAAAGGCGAGCCCGCAGAGCTCGGGCGTCCAGGAGTAGGTTGAGATGTAGACGGTGGTGATGGTGGTGAAGAGGAGGAAGAGCAGGCCGAAGACAAAGGAGATATACAGTGAGAGGATGAAGACGATGGGGCTGGTGAAGAGCAGTTTGAGCGGGCGGTACATGCCCCTGCTTAGCACGAAGCTGCGGGTTAGTTCGGCGGCGGGGCGTGTGTGCGTGTAGATGTTGCGGAGTTCAGGGCGGGATAGTTCGGTGCGGAGTTTGGTCGTTTTCCATTCGAGGAGCACGGTCGGGTTGGTTTCTTTGTTGAGGATGAAGAGTAAGATGGAGATGAGGATCCCCGCGATGAAGACGACCCAGAAGTCCCAGCGCCAGCCTGCTCGTTGCGCGATGAAACCGCCGCAGATGGGTCCGAGGACGGGGCCGAAGAGGATGCCGAGCGAGTAGAGGGCCGTGGCCTTGCCTCGTTGCTGCGCCACGAAGAGATCGGATATGACTCCCAGACCGATGGTTAGGCATGCTGAACCACCGACGCCAGAGAGGAAGCGCATGATGATCAGCCCGGCGAGGTTGGGCGCCAGGGCACATCCAAGGGAAAAGGCGCAGAAGAATATGTTGGAGATGTTGAGGACGATGCAACGTCCGTAGATCTCGGAGAGGGGGCTTAAAAATAGTGGACCAATCTTGCGTCTTGTTAATTGACTGTCTGGTAAGGGGTTTGAAGCGCGAGCGGACTTACAGAGAACCCCATGACGAAAACGCTGACGGAGAATGACGCTAGTATTTGAGAGGTATTGTTGAATTCTTGACTGACGAAGGTGACGCCAGGTGCGAAGATAGAGGACGCAAGGGGGCTGAGAAAGGTAATGGCACTGACGAGGCCGAGAATGAACCATTTGCGGTTCTCTGCGAAGTTCCTGAATGCTCCAGTTAGTTGGATGGGTACATTGTCAGTCTATGAGAGGCCGTACCTTGGGTTCGTTGGATCATCCTGGCTATCCCATCCAACCAAGCCATTGTCCAGATCACTCAGCGGGTATATTTCTGGTGCCAGTGTCTGATTCTTGTTTGTGCTTTTCCGTGACAAGTGACGTTCAAGGTCGTTATTGAGGTTTTCATCTATTGTTGGTGACTCCTGTGTTGATCAGTTATTGTTAGCCATGTAGATGGGTACGCTAAGTTACCTTGTCGATGGCACCGACGTCACTTTCCTCGGCAAGGCCTTCGCCTTTTTCGATATCCGTGTGGGCATACTCGGAGCTCTCTCGCGACACCTTGTCCTCCTTGAATGACATTATGAGAACGAGTGAATTCACCCGTCGACTTCGGCTACAAGAAAATGGATCGATGTCTTGATTCCTGAGGCTGTAGGTTGCAAATCCAATACCAGCGAGCCAAGAAGTTGGCAGGTCTTAACCAGATGGCCGACCCGATAAAGAGGGGAAATGTGCGGTTATGTAGGAGTCACGAGATGGCCGTCTCAGGGTTCGATGGGCATACGGAATGTCCATGGGGGAGTTAGAATAATCGCCGTCTAAGTCCGCCATTGAGTTTGGTGCCTCGGCCGAGGTCGGGACGGCGTTCCAGAGAGAGCGAGAAATATGTAGGATCGCGGCGTGAATGTTGCGGCGCCCATAAAATCTTGTGTTTGAGGATTATTAGGCAGACACATGTCGTGTGAAGGCTGTGCTGCTCGGGTCCTTGGATATTAGAGTGGTGTTGATGTGGGAGCTGGCCTGGTGGCTGTTTGATACACTGCATCCTCCATCTTGGGTCATCGCAAACACCTGTAAATCTCCTCAGGTTTCTCCTCCCGTGATCTGGCCCTTAGTATTCCTCTAGTCGAGTCGAAGTAGGCTAGCCTTGACAGGTCGCATCATTTCGTCCGACGCTTCGGACCCTCGCGTCGCGAACAACCGACGAAGCGCGCATCGAGAGCGGCGAGTCAGGAGACCGACCGACATTGGTATATCTGCGATCCTTCCACCCATCGTAATTATAGGTCGGTGCCAGTGTAACTCTGTGTAGATGAGGAGGGTGCCAGTTGCGAAAGCGACATACGAAAGGTGGTTAGACTGAGGCGTGGTGTGGCGTATGGCTCGGGACCGAATCAGATTATAAAGGAAGAGAAAGAAGATGACGTTGCAAGATTGATGGAAACGGCCGCAAGAATGGGGTACAGCAAAGGAGAAGTGTGAAAGCAGTTAGAGATTGAGAGTAAACGGAATATGTTGTCTTGTTGGAGGCCTTCTGATTTGGATCTTTGCTTCTTACGGTGGACTGATGTTCTACGAAAACGAGACGGATGCTGGTAGACTGGAGAAAAAAGGAAGATAAATCCGGACTGTTTGTAGTACTTGACTCCATTTCCTCGCAATACCAGTCAGGTTTATTAGTGAGCAGTGAAGGTAGCCACTGACTAGCAGTGAGGAAAGATGCTGGTTCATGACGGCCGGCCTTAGTCATACCAAAAGGAAACGATCACTAAAGTTAGGATTTCGATTATTCAAGTCCATCTTCTCGAGAAAGTGACGGTTGTCGAGTTGAATATGTTTTTCACGGCAGGTCGTCAACTTTAGCATCTGACAGCTAAGAGGCCAAGTGCCACGGATGACAAGGCCCCAGGTCAGCAACAAACACCACAACTGATCTAGACCTTCAATGCTGATCAAATCAAGGGCAGGTCGCGAATTTTATATCAAGGATCGGATCCCCTCCCGGTACCTTACGGATAGAATTGTGTGGAGCACGAGATAGTGGGCTGGTAGCACGAAATCGCCAATGTTTTCCTAATTGAACTTTTTCGTCTGCGCTCATGTCTACATCAACGCAAGCCCTGTATGCCCATCAAGGCCTTATAAAACGTGCAATAACTTTCAGCACAGAAGCACATCAAGACGAGGAAGCGTCCAGTACCATGTCCGCTATATATAGTCCCGTACACATATCAAGCAACCAACCATCCCATCCATTTCTTAAACGCCAAACGCGCTTGTGACTCACTTTTACGAATCATATCAGAACACTGAGTAGAGCTACCCGCTAAGTAGGTCCTTGACACTCATCCCTCTTGCGCCATTCCAACTCCTCCGATCCGTGTTTAACATTAGCAATGCCTCTGTGGCCTCGTGATCTTCCCTATCCGCCTGTGGCCCCAATGCCGGCGACGTGAGTTCGAAATTGGATCCTGTAGGTCCAGGTGCTGAGCCTTTCGCGGACGTGAAAGGGTTCTGGAATTGTGCCTGCGACGGCGTGTGGCCCCCAAATGCTGGCGAAGGATGCACCGAGGGGTGGATTGATGGTGATGTTTGGGTCGAGCGAATAGAGGAGCTTAGGGAGTAGTGGCGTGGATCTGAGGGTTGGAGAGCAGGGGAGATGGTAACGGAGTAATGGCGTTTGTCCGAGGGGTAGATATTGGGAGAGGTGGTGGACGAGTACACGCTGCGGTCCGAGGGGTAGATAGCGGGAGACACTTGTGTGAACTGAAAGGTCGTCTTCGGCTCGGGCTTAGAGACTTGTCGTGGGGATATGGCGTCTTCCATGTCCTCGTCCTCTTCGTCCTCTTCGTCGTCGTCCTCAGCCTCAGGAGGGGGAAGCCGGGGTACTGGTCGCTCCAGGTGCGGGGAAGTAGCCGTGGGCGAGGCACGTCGCGAGCGTTTGAGGTCACTGACGCACTGCTCGAGATATCGCATGTACTCGATGCTTGCCTATGGAGTATTAGCTCCCAGCCCTGATCGATGGTTGTGGAAACTCTTACCTGCAAGATAGCTAGTTTATGCATCTCCTGCCCAGTGCACGCGGGTATCATGTCCTTGAGGACCCCGAACTCCTCGTTCATCTTGGATCGCCGCCGTCGCTCGATCAAGCTGTGTGCCGTCTTCCGGGCAATTTTCCGCCCCGCTGCGGTGCCGTTCCCAGTTTGTTTCCTCTTGGTGCCGGCAACAGGGGCGGGCGTCGCCTTTGTGCCTGCCGAGGCGGGAGCTTGCGTCTTCGCGGGATCCTGCTGCTCCTTTGGCTTCATTTGGATGATCTTGCGCGAGCGCGTAGGCGGCGGCGGCAGAGAGTAGTCATCCTTGGTGACAATGCTCTGGGTCGTGCTTGAACGCTTCCGGGATGCGGGGGACGTCTTTGCAGTCGCAATGGGCGAGGAGGGCGACAGCGGGCGGTACGAGGAGTCCGACGCATTCGAGGTGGCCGAGGAACTGGTGCTGCCTCTGCTGGTGCTGCCCAGGGCGGCGGGGGGGAGCGCAAAGCTGGAATCGAACTGCGCAGCATTGTTCGCGGCGGGCTTGGCTGCGATATCAGTCGACGGCGCAGGTGTGGGAGGCATGTTCGGGCGCGGCATGATGGGTCGCTGGACTGCTTGTCCTCTCATGGGGGGAGCGATTGCAGCAGAGACGGGCAATTCGGCGTGGAGGCCAGGACGAGGACTGGAGAGGGCGAACGGCAAGGGCAGAGCGTCGTCGCAGCCATGATAATAGTGGTCGCGTGGGCTTGTCTGGTGGGATGCCGTTGCACATTTCGGAAGGTGAGCGTGCGATAGGGGCGCGCCGTGATTGGTGCAAATGCCACTCCCCTCCCCTTGAGCCTCCTCGAGACATCGAATGAAAAGGCCCCGGGGCGCCCGTGGTTGAACGACAATCTTCGCTGACCGAATGTTGGGTTCGGGAGACTTTCTGGACTCTCAACTGCGACAATCAGTCTCCACGTGGAGGAACGCAGGACCTGAAGCAGCTCGCCAGTTCCCCTGGCTGAGGGTCGAGAAGCCCATATCGCGAGGCAGAGGGCCTCATGTAATCATTGGGTTTCCATAAGTCAAGGAAATGCACAGGCTGAATGGTCGCATGCTCAACAATAACTTGAAATTCGCTTCTTCGTTTTTCCAATATAAACGCCACGAGGAATGCAGTGTGTGGTATCTAGTTCCATAATCGACACGTCCCGTCTGCTCCAGCACTAACACACCAGGGCTCCCTCGGATGCCAGTCGACATCCATAACGCCGAGTCTGCTCTTGACTTGATGGCCACGGAGTACCTTCAATGGTACAATCGTCGCGTTTTCCATCAAATCGCCCACGACCTTGCCGTGGAAAATCTGTATGCTACCATCGTCACTGGCATCCGCGAACAGCGGAAGTCCACCTTGGTGGAAGCGGACAGCACGGATAGCCTCCTGGTGATAGCGAAGTGTCTTGTAGGGCTTGGTCGAAAGATCCAAGTCGTGCCAGAGGAGTCGCTTGTCATACGTACCAACAATGAGATTGTCTCCACCAGGATGGACATCGAAGGATGAAATCCACTTTGCACCTGGCTGTAGAATCTTGACGAGCTCCTGCCTAGCGAGATCGTAGCTTCTGATGGAGTTCTTGGTGGCCACAAAGAAGATCGGCTTCGAAGGATGGAATTGAGCTGATTGGGCAATACCCTTGAGACGTCGGAAAGGCAGCTGGGTGAGATGCTTCGACAGCGTGTGGATGGCGACGGCGCTGCTCTGACCCCGGGGCGATACCGTCGCAAAATACTCACCTCGTCTGTGCCAATTGATTACCTTGACCGTGGATCGTACCGTCGCCTGGACCAGCACGCCTTTATCTTCGAGGCGTTTTCCAGGCCGACTCCACCTCGCTGGTGGTTCTTTGGTGGCCCCATTTGTAGTTGTTGACGGTTTTGCTGCGGCGTATCCCCAGCCAGCGTCAATCAAATCGCGGCTTGTCTGCTCAACATCAGGTGAAAGGATCGCGAATGGTACGATCAAAAAGATGTCCTCTCCAGCAGCGGCAGCTAGAATAGCAGCATCTTTCCCCGGTCTCCATTTCACCGTATCCACAGCATCCTCGTCCGCGAGCTTGACATTCCACAGCTGGCGACCGGTGAGGAGCTCCCAAACACGCACAAATCCGTCATCACCTCCACTGGCGAGGAAGATGCCCCGTGGATCGACTGAAACGCTGCGAACACGCCCTTCGTGGCCCCTGAAGATGGCCGCGCAGGTTGTAGGGAATGGTCGCAACTCGTCGGGACTGGGTAGCTTCGGCAACAGTGACTCTGGGTCAATATTGAGCTTGTTCCTGCGAACGCGTGGGGCAAGATACAGATCTAAGCATCTCTCGAATCGCTCCTTGACGAACCTCTCGTACCCGGGCACTTTGCGGAGGGCGTCATAGCTGGTAGGCAGATATTCCTTTTCTCGCTCCTCTTCTTCGGTTTCCCGCCATGTCTCCTTCTCTTGCTTGTCTGGCAGGTACTCCGGGGGTGGGTGATAGCTCTGGTCATAACCAGGTGGAGGCATCTTTGGTGCGGCAATGTGCATGTTATGCTCAGGCCTAGGAACCTCGTCTGCCCATATGTCATACGTCTTGAAGTCCGTTGCCTCCTCCTCTTCCTCCACCGTGGGTGGTTTGTATGGCTGAATTCTTCCTTCACGAATGGCCCTGACAATTTTCATCACCCTCTTGGCCTCGTGCTTGGACGGCACAAAGCGCCGCTTCGGCTCAGGGGCAGCGCTCAGCGGCATAACCTCCAGCTTGCCCGTGAAGTAGGGGACCATTTCGGGGTAGGGATTATAGCCCTCCTCGGGGATCTCGTTCCTTGTGATCTTCCTCAAGACATCGAGCTCCTCCTCAGTGAGCTCAAGCGGCTTGCCAGTGGCGGGATCTGTGAGGCCAGTCCAGCCCTTGGGCAGGTCGATGCTGTCCAGGAGGGCATCGAGCGCCTCGCCCTTGGCCGGGCGCATGATTTTCTTACCATTGATGTCGTAGCCAATGTGGGGATAGTTGTCGTAGTATGACAGGGAGATGTTGCCGATTGTGTTCGCGGTGGCAGGCGCATCGGAGTCGTCCGATTCGTAGACCGGGTCAATTTCGTGGTACAAGTAGCGCGTGTTGCCGTGCGCATCGGTGGTGACAGTGTAGTTTGGTTTTAGGTCGTCGTCCTCGGACGCCTCTGCTTCATGCTCGGCGTCGCCCGCCTCGGCCTCCTCCTGCTCGTGGGTCAGGTGGGAGGTTTTGCGCTTGAGAGGGCCCTCGGCAGTGCTGAGATTGCGGAGCTGCCTTCGTATGTCTTCCTCGCCGTCGGACGGGACCTCGTCGCTCTCCAGATCCGGCTCGTCGCCGCTCTCTTCGTCCGCCTCATCGTCGGACGGGTCTTCCTCTGCGCTGCTGCCGGCGCTGGCGGCTGCCTCGTCGTCGGACTCGTCTTCGCTGTGCGACAGGATCCCCTCCAGCAGCCCGTCGCCGAGCTCCTCGTCCTCGACACTCTCGTCCGGCGTCGCTCGTGTCACGACCTTGCGTTTGCGCGGGTTGGGGGCCATAGCGAGCGAGTGCAGTGGTGGTGGTGAAGTCTGGATTTTACACAGCCAACCTCACCTGGTCCAGTTTCCAAATTTTTGGGCCGCCAAGAGTTCGCGCGGCAGAAAAGGTGGGCGGTGTGGGCGCGCTAGTGCCGGCTAGTGCCAAAATCTGCAGGCCTGCGCTTCGACGTTGACATTGAAGCCCGCTTTCCTCTCCCTCCCCGCAACACAACAATACACCACAACCTGCAACCTGCAACCTGCAACCTCGCCTCGCCAGCTCGTTCTTGAAGAAGCGTGCGTCCCTCGCCCCGGGGCCGCCTGTGCCACTTACTCAACCGTAGCCCTCCCCGCTAGCCGCGATGGCTTCCCGCGCTGACCGCGAAAGGTCGCGATACGACGACCGCCGTGCCCGCTACCCTCCCCGCCGTGACGAGCGCTACGAGCGGCGTGACGACCACTACGATGCACGCGAGGACCGCCGTGACCGTGACAGGAGGGACGATCGCACGAGAGACCGCGACCGGGACCGACGAGACGACCGCCGAGACGACCGGCGTGATGACCGGCGTGATGACCGCCACTATGCTCCGTCCCGCCGCGCAGCCTCTCCCCGCCGCGACCGATCTGCAGAGCGTCGCCGCGACCGTGATGGCGACCGTGATCGTGAGCGAGATCGCGACAGCCGGAAGCGGGACGCCCCTCGCAGCAGCAATGGCGATGCCGAGGAGAAGCAGGGTGCCAAGCCGCAGCTCAAGACCGACAAGGGCATGAAAGAGCCCGTCAATCTCTCGGGATGGAGGCAGAGGATGCTGGAGAAGAAGGCACTGAGGCAGGTTGAGACGACGTCTGCTGATCCCTCTACCGTGGCTAGCCCGACGACGCCCTCCGCGGCGGCAACTCCCTCCACCCCTGTCGGCAATGGAGAGCCTCTGGCGGCTGTGCACAAGTCTGTCGAGCGGCCTCCAGCGAAAGCCTCGCAGAAGGTGGCTGCAGAGAAGTCCGAGCCGAAGCCAAAGAAGATCAAGCTCCTCGACGGCGCCATCAAGGGACTTCCTGCTCGCTCTGGCCCAGCTGTAGAGCGGCCGATCGTTGAAGACTCCAATAACGCTGCTGCACGCCCACGTAAGTCGATGTATATTTGGCATTTTTCCCGAAATATGCTGACACCCTCAGGCCCGGAAGGGGGCCTCACCTTCTCAGGATTGAAGAAGTCCAAGGCTGTTTCCGAACAGGTCGCTTCTCGTGGTCTCTTTGACGATGAGGAGGTAACCAAGAAACGGAAGTTCCAAGCGCTGCCCGATTTCGTCCCCGAGGAGAATCCTCTGCCTGATGAGCCAGAGGAGGACGTGGGAACCTTGCGTGATATCGATAGTGAAGAGGATACCGCCACTAATGCGGAAGCCCAAGCCCGGCTGGAGGCGCGACGAGCAGCACTTACCAGCGGCGATTCACTCATGGAGGATGCCCCGGCTCCCGTGGAGAGTGCTGAGCAGATGGACATTGACGACCCCCTGGATGCATTTATGGCTGGACTGAACGAGAAGCACACAGCTAGCACCATTAGCGGACTGAACCGAGGACAGGCCATGTTCGTTGAGGACATTGAGCCGGACCAACATGCTGTCGAGGACGAGGACTTCATGGCGGTGTCAACTACCAAGAAGAAGCGCAAAGAGGTTCCGGTGGTGGATCACTCCAAGGTGGAGTATGCACCATTCCGAAAGAACTTCTATACGGAGCCTTCCGACGTTGCTGCAATGACAGAGGAACAAGTAACCGAGTTGCGCTTCATGCTGGACGACATCAAAGTCAAGGGCGACAGCATTCCCCGACCTGTGACCAAGTGGGCGCAGATGGGCCTGCTCCAATCGACCATGAACATCTTCCAGAACTTGGGTTATGAAACTCCGACCGCTGTTCAGAGCCAGGCCATTCCAATCGCCGAGTCAGGACTTGATATGATCGCAATCGCCAAGACCGGTTCAGGAAAAACACTCGCTTTTGGCGTTCCGATTATCCGTCATATTCTCGACCAGCCGCCCCTGAAGTCCAGCGATGGTCCAATTGGCTTGATTCTTGCACCGACCCGGGAGCTTGCGGTGCAAATCGTCGCTGAGCTTAAGCCGTTCCTCAAGGCTTCCAAGCTCAAGATTGTCAGTGCAACCGGTGGCAGCCCCATCTCGGATGATATCGCGAATATCAAGCGAGGTGGCATCCATGTGATCTGTGCAACTCCCGGCCGTCTTATCGATCTTCTCCAAGCCAACTCCGGCCGCGTTCTGAGTTGCAAGCGCATCACGTATGTCGTTCTTGACGAAGCAGACCGTATGTTTGATTTGGGCTTTGAGCCGCAAGTCATGAAGATTCTCAACAACACGCGCCCCGATCGTCAGACGCTTTTGTTTTCTGCAACGTTTCCGAAGAACATGTCGTCCTTCAGCAAGAAATACACCAACGGTATCGTGGAGGTTCAGATCGGCGGACGAAGCGTTGTTGCTCCAGAAATCACGCAGATTGTGAAAGTCGTTGCACCGGGGAGAGAGAAGAAGATGCGCGTGGTTCTTCACTATCTCGGCCAGCTCTTCGCCGATGACGAGGATGTCCGGGCCCTTGTGTTCACGGAGCGCCAAGAAACTGCTGAAGATATCCTCAACGAGCTGATCAAAGCCTCATACAATTGCAATGCCATCCATGGCGGGAAAGATGCTTCTGACCGTGTTGACGCACTCAATGATTTCAAGAATGGATTTTCCCCTGTTCTGATCGCTACATCTGTTGCTGCTAGAGGGCTGGATGTTCCTCAACTGAGGCTGGTCATCAACTATGACTGCCCTACACATTTAGAGGACTACGTGCACCGATGTGGACGTACTGGCCGTGCTGGAAACACTGGTACCGCCGTCACACTTATCGAGCGGCCCGGCGAAGAACGATTCTCCTTCCATCTCATCAAGGCTTTGAAGCAGAGCGAACAAGTCGTGCCGGATGACCTGCTCGTAATGGGCAACGACTTTCAGAAGAAGATTGATGCTGGAGAAGAAAAATGGTTTGACGCGGGCTTCGGTGGCAAAGGTCTTGACAAGCTGGAACTTCAGCGTGCTACAGAGAAGATGCGCGCCAAACGTGCCTTCAAGAACGAGGCCGATGATGATCAGAGCGACGAGGAACTGGATCTTCCAGCCTTGAAGAAGGATGAACCAGCTCCTGTCGCGGCTGATGCCACGGCCTCTGCTCCCGCAGCCGCCACCCCCGATGACGATATCCCCTCATACATGAAGCTACTCAATAATAAGATCGTCGTCAACAAGACCGAGCGTCCACCACCAGATGCCAAACCCATGACCGTTCGGGAGCAGGTGCGAGCAGCGGCGGCGGGTGTCGATTCTCGTCTTAGTAAGAAGGGAACGATCCACCACGGTCAGCCCATCGACAACAAAGGTCCGGATGCTGGTGCTTTCCATTCCACCATCGAGATCAATGATTTTCCTCAGAAGGCTCGTTGGGCAGTAACCAATCGTACAAATGTTGCCAAGATCCTGGACAGCACGGGTGTCTCCATCACCAGCAAAGGTATCTTCTGGCCGCCTGGCAAGACTCCTGGCGAGACCGACCAACCTAAGCTATACATCCTCGTCGAGGGCGACACAGAGAATTCAGTCCATAGTGCTATGTCCGAGCTTACGCGTCTTCTGCGTGAGGCTACAGAAGATGTTGCTGTTGCCGCAGGTCCTCGTGCTGCTACGGGGAGATATAATGTTGTGTAAGATATCACGACTACCCTGCGTTTCTTTCACATCTTAAGAGAATATGGTACTCACATTTCTAGTCGGCCCCAACGTGGGGCTTGTGGTGGGAGGCGTTGAGCCCATCACAAGGTGCGAGAACTTCCCTGCTTTCTGCCCTTGCCCGTTTATTTTCCCTTCTTGTATGTTCCTCTATTTTCCTAGGTGCATACTTCATCCTCGATGGGGTTGAACGGGACGGTCGGTATTGCATGGAGTTTTCCGGGTGGTTGTCTGGTGCATGGTATGGTATAGCATGGCACGCAATTTACAGTGTAATTTTACTTGGCGACTCGCATCACATGGAGCGAACAGATGGGCTTCGTTTACCTGTTAGTACTCGAGTCCACTTTTGTTAGTTCCCAACGTTTTCAGCGACAAGGTGGTTCTGTGTGCCTTTAGGTACCACGGCCCACTCTTAGTAGCACCTCAGCGAACAGGTAGAGTTTGATACTTTAGTATCGGAGCCTCGCCCCCAGTAGCCCCTTCATAATCGAATGAGGCGAACAAGTGGACTTCTCTCCGTATCTGATACAGAGTAGATAGTTTTTTAAGTAGCTTCACATAAAATCCACGGTACTATACTCTTATAACATTCTCCAGCCCTCGTGACATGTCCCCAAACCATAGCTCGCACTCCCACAACCATACATCTACTCTTTCCGCCAACTACTCCCCGTTAAACTTGTCATCCAATTACAGTAACACCCCTTCCCCTCACACGTCGGCCTCAAACGCCCCCCACTACACAACGGCCCATACCCATTCCTCTTATTTCCCGCCTCGGTACACCACAACTCATCGCCCCTCGGACACACCGTACAAAAATCCGCTCCTTCCAACGTATCCTCATGCGGAAGCGTAAACGTCCCCGTACTATTAATGTGCTTGCAATGACAGTCTCCAGCGGGGACGGGACACGGCAAGCGATCATGTACTTTGGGCTTCCAGTTGCTGATGCATTTTGCGGGGAACGTGTTGGTGGAGTCTTCGCAGAGGGGGCCGTAACGCGTGCCGGAGGAACCCCAGAGGACACAGTTCAGTTGGCCGACGACGCGGCAGACGCGGCAGTCAGTGCCGGGGAGGATGAATGTGCGGTTGGGGTAGTTGAGATCGGTGGGTGGGGTGGTGAAGGTGCAGTCGCAGGGGGTGGTGTCCTGGGGGTGTTAGGGGTGGGTTGGATGGGGTAATGAGAGGGGGGACGTACGGCCATTGAGCAGTCGTTTTCGATTGCCGTTATGGAGGGTGTGAGGAGGAGGAGGAGGAGGAGGAAAGGGAGGATAGAGAAGAGAGGCTTCATTGTGAAAATTTTAATCAGATTCTTGACTCTGTAGTAGCTTGCTCTGTCGTCTTTCCAGAAGGACTGCATCTCTTACATCTTATAAGAGCGCAAAGTCCCAGTTCGTATTCGAACATGTTGCTGTTAACAGACACACCACCCGAATAGACACAATCCACTGTACATTTATCCGGAATAGAGCAAGATGTGCGACTTGAAGGATGCATTTGGACGGCCTTTACGTGGACATGCTGTAAAGGAACGGAGATCGGAACGGAAATGCAAGGGTGGATATTAAACTAGATTGGGCTTTGGTATGACGGACTTTTTACAAAAGAGTAGAACACGAGAGAGATGGCTACCTAGTAGAGGGAGACGAGGATAATAATTGAAGCGGACGCACTATGCAAGCTATGAGGAATGAGGAGAACGGACTTATTACGAGGTGGTGGACTCGGGATGTGTCTTTCGACCATGAGCTTTGATCTGAGTGCTACGATGCCAGGCAGCTGCGAAGCACTTAAGAACATGTTCTGTACTATTATACCAACCAAATATGCCGGAATTGTTGAGAAAGAAGTCTTTAGGAATGTGGTAGTAGCAAAACCCACGGTCTAATGATGTTGTTACACAACGCGCGGCGAGTAATCTAAGGGCTTAAAACAAATTGAACATCGCTTCAACTCTGAAGTTCTGAAAAGGAAGTATGTTTGACGCGTTCGTGGTGAGCTCTGATTGGGATGGGGTCAGACAAGTTGGTTCGGCTGGATCTGAATAGACCGGATTGGCACAAAGGACCCGCCTTACCCCCATGTAAGTGTTCCCCGCCTACCTGAACATCCCCCGGAGCCTCAACTCTACTTTCCAAAGTTTCCAAGTTGTAGCCTTGGTTCCCACAAATACTTCTAGTTATATATTATAATAGCATCCTCTCACATCATCCAACAAGAAAACGGGCCGGTAACTCAGTGGTAGAGTGTAGGACTGCAGCTACTGCCGCCTTCCCGAAGTCACCGGTTCGACTCCGGTTCGGCCCTTTCTTTTTACGATTTTGCTGAACGGTGTGGCAAGGCTTGGTTGCTTGCATCACTGGGCCGAACGACTTTTTTTGGCGAATAGAGATGTTGGATTACTTGTATAGCTGGTGGTCGGGCACGTTGTTTTCAGCATTTGAGATGCATACTGTCTCATCAGCACTACAGAACGCTGATACAGGGCGGTGCGCTTCGAGAGTAACTACTGCAATGTTTCCTACCGGCTTCAGGGGTCACATCTATGGACGCTTTTGGATCATATTCGGTTCTGAGGTACACAGCGGCTATACCTAGCTTGGAAGGGCTATCCCCACTTTAGAGAGTACTTTTAGAACTGAATGTAAGCTCTGTTGAAAATACAAGTTTCTCGGCATTGTAAGTAATGTCTCTCGAAGGCAATTTTTCAATCCGGGGTCGGGAGTCTTGGTCATCAGAGGATCCGCTCACGGTGGTTTGACACCCCCCTCGCTTCTCCTGAGAAGAAGGAAGCAAGAGGATTGAAGAACAGCTGAACACACTGCACCAAGAGCTCAAAACAGCCTAAAATGTACCGAGTAGGGAGGGCGCAAAGGGTTTCTTTTTTGGCACCGAGGTAGTTTTCCCCTTCGCATAATTGTTAGTTTCACTGCATCACTCTGCCAAGCATGAAAGACTGGGGAAGCCTGAGGCCTGTCAGATGCGTGCCCATTTCCTCCTATCAGCCACCATTATATTCCAAGTCGTCGGATTCCAGAGGACGCATCCACCTGCCCAAATGCTTCGTTTCCGGCACTCAGCTCACCACGTTCTGCTCGCATGCATCCTGATGTGTATTCCCCCTTGTTAAGCCCTAATTTAACTTGATGAACCGCGCCGTGTGATTGGGCGAGTCTCTCCATGTTCAACCTTGGAAGGAATCGCCAACAACCAGTGACGCCGCACAGTCGCAGTCGACCAGCGTCTCCGCTCAATTCCACGCTTGTCCTTCACATTCGTGTCGTGATGTGGGCGGGTGTCTTTCGATTGGAAGGCGCGTTTGCTTGTCCATGTGCACCTGCCAGGGCCCGGGTCGCCACCGGCTCTGTTGTTTCAAACAAAAGCTGGCAGTATCCCATGGCACGGAAATTTGGCTTGCATTCAGTTGCAACTGTCTTTCATTCATTCATCTCCATTCTTGCGGGTTTCCTTCCTACTTTCTCACTTTCAAGTTGCCAAGAGGTGAGATAGTTCAGGGACGATGGGGAACAACCCGAGCAGCAACGCTGTTTCCCAATGTCTGAGCAGCGCGGTGGGAGGGAACGCGGGACTTCTGGCATTCAAAAGTGACCCTCTGTACCAACTCAATCACGTCAAACCGTACAATCTCGATATTCATATTACTCCAGCGGCGGTCACGTATCCCAAGACTGCAGACCATGTAGCTGCGATAGTGAAGTGCGCCGTGGACTACAACCTCAAAGTTCAACCGCGGAGTGGAGGTCACTCGTATGCAAACTATGGTAACTAATCTCTCATCCAAGCTCACTGAACCAAAGAGCGTTGAGCTGACGATGTCTAAGGAATTGGCGGTGCAGATGGTGTGATAGTCGTGGACTTGAAGAACTTCCAACAGTTCTCCATTGACAAGAACACATGGCAAGCCACCATCGGTGGTGGGAGCCTACTAGGCGACGTTACAAAGCGACTCCATGATAATGGAAAGCGAGCTATGGCGCATGGCACCTGTCCCCAGGTCGGAATCGGCGGGCATGCCACCATCGGAGGCCTGGGCCCAACATCCCGCATGTGGGGATCAGCTCTCGACCACGTTGAAGAAGTGCAAGTCGTGCTTGCCAACTCCAGCATCATCCGCGCCTCTTCAAAAGAGAACACCGACGTATTCTTCGCCCTCAAGGGCGCCGGAGCAAGTTTCGGCATCATCACCGAATTCAAAGTCCGCACACAAGCCGAGCCCAGCGAATCCGTCCTCTACACTTACACCATCAATGCCGGAAACGCCGCATCTAAAGCCAACACGTTTAAGAAATGGCAAGCGCTCATCGCGGACCCAAACCTCTCCCGCAAATTTGCCAGCCAGTTCATCCTCACCGAACTCGGCGTCATCATAACGGGCACCTTCTTCGGCCCCAAATCCGAATACGATGCGCTCAACATAACCTCGCGTCTCCCGTCTTCTAAATCTGACTCCGTTCTTGTGCTCAAAGACTGGCTCGGCGTCGTAGGGCACTGGGCCGAAGACGTCGGGCTGCAAATCGGCGGAGGCATCCAGTCCAACTTCTACGCCAAGTCACTGGCTTATACCAAAGACGACACGCTCTCCGACGAAGCCGTTGACAAGCTATTCACGTACCTGGACAAGGTGGACAAGGGGACGCTGTTGTGGTTCGTCATCTGGGATCTCGAAGGCGGAGCGATCAACGACGTTGCACCAGATGCCACAGCGTACGGCCATCGTAATGCCTTGTTTTACCATCAATCGTACGCCGTCAACCTTGTCGGGCGTGTGACGCCTACGATCCGCAATTTCCTCACTGGCTTGAACAAAATCGTGACGGACTCGCTCGGTCATGAATTGGGGGCGTATGCAGGATACGTCGATCCAGCGCTGGGCGATAACGGCGCGAAGATGTATTGGGGAGATAATTTACCGCGACTCCAGAGCATCAAGGCGGCGGTGGATCCAAAGGATATCTTTCATAATCCGCAGAGCGTGAGGCCGGCGAAGGCATAGGACGCTGCTGGGATGAGTTGGAGACCTGGGGGAAGCAGGAGAGGGTCTATGACTATCTTGGTTTTATATTATGTCGGTCTTCTATGGTTTAATATTTGGTGAGCTGGGGATGGGGGAGGTTAGGATGGGCAAAGGAAGGAACCTCATCTTTGATACCCTGATGGTTTTGCGATTTTCAGATGATTGAGATGAGAGGGTTTAATACAAATAAACAGTCTACATTTGGAAGCCTGGGGGTTGTTGCTCAGTGAGGTGATGTTTCAGCTTGGTGATCAACTGCAAAGAGAGCTTCGATGAATGACTTGTAAACTTTTGATTCTACGCAACAACACTACTGGAAGTGTGTTCCTAGGATCCGAGGCCCTCGGTGCAGAGACAGCAACCTCGTATATAACAGGATATCAACCCTCACCATTCTTTCGAAATCGTTCCCCATGCACACCCATCATCAAGCCAACCCATCCGCAGCCCCCTCCGTCACCACCTCCTCCTTCCCTCCTCCTCCTCCCTCCTCAGCCTTAACCTTCCGCCTCAAAACCGCCACCCCCTCCACATGTCCCGTCTGCGGGAAAAAGTCAAACCCCCTCAAACTCTCAATCTCATACCCACCCACCCCAACACCAAACCCAGCATCCACGCCCTTCATCCCGCCCACCAACACCCCCACATCTCTCGCTTGTGTATGCACATTACAACTCACATACACGACTCTCTGCGGCGCGTACCCGACCAACTGCCGCAGGAACGATTCGTCGCAGCCTTTGCGTGGCGGATCGATCATGACGACTGTTTCGTCGGGCGGGGACGTGATACTAGAGAAGAGTTGTGCGGCGTCGGCGGCGAGGAAGCGGGTTGAGCTTTGGGGGAGGTGGTTCAGAGTTGCATTTTCAGTGGCGGAGGTTATGCTCGAAGAGGAGATGTCGATGCCTAGGGAGGTGGTGAAGAGTGCCGAGAGGGTGATGGTGAAGAGGCCTGAGCCGGAGTAGGCGTCTATCAGGTTCGTGATTTTGGGAGGTTGTTGAGACGGGTTTTGAGAGGGAGAGGGGGGCGGTAGGATGTTCTCGCGGATGTATTGCGTGAAGGGCGGTAGGATGGAGTTGTTGTTTTGGAAGAAGGCGCCCGCGGGGTTGATGAAGGCGTACGAGTCGATGTATTCGGTGGCTTTGGCGTTGGGGTTCGTGATGCATGTTTTCTTGAGCACGTAGTCGCCCCTGTCTTCGATGACTGCGTCTTCATCGATCCCATGCTCGGAGACATCGAAGTCGGCTTTGGGGATGCGTTCGGTGTTTTCGCGAAGAAGGAGTGTGGCGCCTTTGTGGTAGTTTGGGAGTTCCTTTGCAACACGTGTACGCTCGCGCTTCATGCCTTTGCGCACGGCTTCGGTACCGATGGGGCAATCTTCGATGTCGATGGTGATACGAGTCCCCTTTTTCATAAAGCCGATGGGCGGCAGTTCCTTGAACGTGCGTTTGATACCGTTGCGGCCATCACTCCTCCTAGAATCAGGCGGACCATCGAAGTGTGGGGTTAGCTTAGTCCGGTAGTTGTACTGAAGTGGCGATCCGATGGTGTCGCCAATAGCAGGGATGAGCTCTGGTGGTAAATTTGAGAAGTTCTTGAATGCCTTTTCGACAATGGTCTTCTTGTGTGCCAGCTGGAAGTCATAAGGTAGCATTTGGAACTGGCATCCAGAGCAGGTTGAGAAGTAGCGGCATTTGACCAGTGAATCATCTCTGTGGGGCGATGGATCCGTAATCTTGACAATATCGGCCATGGAGTATTTTTCTTTCGTGAAATGCTTGAAGACTTTTACCGTGGCCTGCCAAGTCAGCCACCTTGTTTTGAGAAACATGAGGGAAGAAAGTTTGGTATGGATATGATATTACAGTTCCGCAATTGAAGTTTGAAACATACCGTATCACCGGGTGCCGTAAACGGGACGACATAGACCTGATCAGACTTCGAATCCTTCTGGATACCGAGGCCGCCTCCCGTAGAAGATATCTCTTTGATTTGAACTTCGATATCAGACCTCAGCTCAGGAAGGGTTACGTTCTCGTCTTTCTCCAAGTCCAGTCTCTTTAGCAAGGCAGTAATATCTTTTGCCAAGACTTCTTCATTCGTCCCATTCGTCTTCAACATCTGGCTGCTTTCCGCATGCCCATTCTTCATCCTCTTGGTTTTGAACCTATAGTTCCCCCGCGACCCTTCCTCACTCCTCAGCGGCGTCTCTGCAAATCGTTTCGTGGGCGGCCCATTGTTTTTCTTAGGGCCAGTATTTGCAGATGAAGAAGCCATGTTGTATCTCGCAATCCTGAAGCTTTGGACATGAGCCTTCGGTGTCCGGAGCGCAGGTATCAGTCGTGATCGAAACATATGTTGGAAGTCAAAAAGTTCTGGGAGGATTACTCTTTTCTGACTAGTGCAGTATGCGCTGAGTCACCCACCTATGCGCCCTCTAATTGGCTACATTGCCTTCGGCATATTTTTCGAAGCTCAACCTCGAAACACCAAGCAAGCTCATCTGATCTGCACTCTGCGCGCCGTTACCTTCCCCGCTTCATACTTGCCAATTGGGCTTCCAGACGCACGATGAGTGTCTGCCGACCCGCCCGATGTCTCTTCTCCAAAGGCTCCACCACCGCCCTACCTAAACCATCCTCCCCCTCCTCCCACCTCCGGCCCTTTTCCACAACCCCCTCCAGACCAGCCCGCAAACGCCGTCCACACTATCCTTCAATAAAAGCTTCAGAGCTTAACCTCCTCAATACAGCTGCCACCTCCCAATTCCCCAATTACACCACGAACGAAACAGACCTGCTAGCGAAACGCTACACGCCCTCCCAAATCGCTGCCATCAAAGCCGCCGAAGCCGCAATCGACCCGCGCGACATCCTTACTCAGGGCCAAGTCCGCACCGACCCCTGGCGTCTACCGTACAAGTCCGACCTTTCACAAATCGATCCCGTCACGGACCACGCCGACAAGCTCTCACACCATGATCTGCCCAAGAATCGCAGTTTCCGAAAGACCAATGAATCCGAGCGCGATGCGGCGATTACCCAGGTCGCCAACGAGACCCTGGCGAAACTGTATCCTGATGGCGTGCCCGAGGGGCAACTCAATCCCACGCAGGAGAAACAATTGCAGCAGGCAATGGAGGCAGCGTTGACGCAGGCGGTGCTGGATCCGCGGGCGACATATACATCCAAAGACCCTGCGACGGTAGCTACGCTCGCCGATCCTCGGCACAGCATCGTACTGCCCAGTTTACCTCGACTGGACAACAAGATGGCGAAGCAGACTCGGCGGCTCGCAGACGAGGAGCAGGAAGATCCGCGCCAGAAACAACTACTCCAATATCTGGGGTGGGATAAACAGAACCTGCGAGGCATAAGGACAAAGACGTTGGTCGTGCACGGCGTTACGAATCAGACGCGCATGGGCAAAATTAGATCCATGTACTATCTCACCATTGCGGGGAATGGCGACGGTCTGCTCGGCGTCGGGGAAGGCAAATCCGTGGAGCCGGAAGAGGGTAGGAAACAGAGTGTCGTGGCGGCCATACGGAGCATGAGACCTATACCGCGATACGAGAATCGGACGATATACGGGGATTTGGAGAGGAAGGTTGGCGCGACGAAGGTGCAATTGTATTCGAGACCGCCTGGTACGTGACTCCTTATTTCCTTGATAATTGGAAGAGAGGCTAATGGGAACAGGCTTTGGTCTCCGCGTCCAACATCTCATCTTCGAACTGGCGCGTGCGGCTGGTCTTCAGGATCTCGCTGCGCGCACACCGCGCTCGAGAAATAAAATGAATGTTATCAAGGCTACGTGGGAGGCGCTTTGCAACCAGAGACTCCCTGACGAGATTGCGAGGGCGAGGGGGAAGAAGCTGGTTGATGTGAGGAAGGTGTACTATGGTGGGAGTGTGCATTGAAACGTTGGAGATTTAGGAAGACATACGTTGGGTTGGAACTGTATGATATAGGGGTGCGAGGAGACAACGTAGAAGAAGCATGAGCAACTTGTGCTTGTATATCATCCGCATTGGAAGGGCGCGCAGCATCTGCTGTAAATGTATATTGTATATGTGCACTGCATAGAGAAGCGTATAGCATTTTTCTGTTTGTGGGTGTATCGTATTCAAGTCGTTCGTTCGTTCGCTCGAGGGTATCATAACCTACACACCACCTAGCTATCCCATGGCACTGGGTCACTCGGACCGGCTGCTTTCGGTGATTTTCTTGAAATCTCGATTCGGTCTCTTGCATCTGAGGATCGTGACATCTTGATTTGGGGGTCAGCCTTTGGAAGTAGTTGGCTTTTACTCATAAAACATGAAACTCAAAGGGAAAACTGAAGAGTCGAAAGGCGGGATGGGCATGTTGAGAGATTTATAATATTTTCATATTTCTACTGCACCAACTGCACCTGATCTACTTAATCCCAAAAGCGATCAAGTCCTTGGGTATGTGCTCCCATTCCCCTCATACTCCTAATCGTACTCCCGCCGCTGCTGGTATGCACTCGTTATACCTGATGCATATCCTACTGGCCAAGCATGTTTGGTGGTCATGTGGCTTATACTGTTTTCGTAAGGGAAAATCGGTCGAGTGAGAAAACGACGAAGCTGTAGTGTCGTCTTTTACTCATCAATCGTCTTGACGCACTCCCACCCGCCACTCAACCTCTCCTTCCACAGACTGACGCGGTTGTCGCCGGTGCTGACGGCCAGCACATTGCCACTCAAGCTCCAAGACACGCGCCAGGCGACAGCGTCTACATTCAAGACCGTAGATTTCCATTCTCCTGTCTATGTTAGCAAGACTTGTCACAATCTCTCGGCCTGAAAGACACTCACGCAGATCCGAAGACGTCCAGATGCGCACCGTCTTATCCTGAGACGCGCTCGCAATGTAGCTCTTGGACAACACAGTCGGTGACCAAGCAACATCCCTCACCCAATCCGTGTGTCCTGGAGGCATCTGCAGATTCGTATATGTCCCCGCCTCGGCATTCCATTCCCAGACCTTCACCTGGCAGTCGCTGCCGCCCGTCACCAACCTCCGCACTGTGCCGGCCTGGTTTCCGCTCGCGCTCGTGACCTGTCCCGGCGCGACGGCTGGGGCCCATGACACGCTGTTGACGCCGGACCCACAGGCCTGGAAAATGACGTGCGACCAGCTGTTGTCCTTGAATTCGAGCACCGAGACGTTGCCGTCGGAGGACGCGCAGGCGAGGAGACAACCTGCTTCGTGCGGAGCCCAAGCGACCAGGTTGACGGATGCGGTGTGCAGCGAGACAGAGTAGATTTGCTGCCAGGCGCCCGACTGTTCGCGCCAGATGAGAACGCGGCCGTCGTAGGAGGACGAGGCGAGAATGTTGCCGTATTTGGGATGTGCCTAGAGCGTATGAGCGTCCGATTTCCTACCAGCAGCTGAGAGGACCAGAGCTTACCCATGCTACGCACCATACCGCACCCTCATGTCTGCATCAAATAGTCAGATTCCGCGCGGGGCGTCGTGGTGGAGCTACTCCTACCCTTTCAGCGTCTCCACCAGCCTCTGTGTCTCGCCCTCCACCTCGAAGATCTTGATCGTCTTGTCCGAGGAACATGTTGCTAACCGGCGGCCGTAGTAGTCGAGCACCGCGTCATGCTGTATGTCGTTAGTGTCGATGGAGAGGAGGTCGAGGACCACGTTGTTTCGCGGCATCCTGCGTCTCGTGGTGCGCTCAATGCCTCTGATATTGGCGGACAAAGAACTCTTGTAGTGGTTGCAGAGCTAAGCGGGGGAAAGAGTGGTGCAAAGGAGGGCATACAATCATGTCATCGTGGCCGGAATTTGCTATCACGTTCGCTGCCTGTGGAATGCGTGTCAGTTTCCGCCGCGGGAGAAATTCGGGAAAGAGCAGTAGCTGCGCGGGTACCCACCATGTTTGTGTCTGTTGGAAGGGAAAGCGGTGAAGGGAACAGGAAAGTGCGTTTGTTTGTTGCGTTGCGGACTTGTTTAGCGGAGTGAATGTTGCAGTTGTGGCCTCTGCTCGGCGTTGCGGTCTGGGGTCTTGATCTGATAAGATTAGATCGATTAGTCAGACCGTGGGTTTCGGACGCCTTGCTGCCATTTCCGCCATCAATCAACTCTTTTGCCATAGGATGAACCTCTATCAATATCATTTCATCGAGCCCATGATAATGGCTTAAGATAATCTGGTCAATAGACATGTAATGAGTTCACGACACTATCGCAGCCATTACGCGCTGCGCAATATGGAGACAGCATAAGAAAGGCATTCTATGTAGTATCAAGAGCCTACAACATCATTTACGGCACAGAATAACACAGTTGGTGACTTAATGCTTCTAAATACCATTGGAGATATAAGAATCCAACCTCTTTCTCCGCGCCTGGCTTGTTGGAGACATCTCGGCGACTTTTAACCTACGCACGAATACCGGTATGCGTACGAGTAGGAATGAGCAATTTAAGATCCAACCTTCGTTACAAACCTTCCGCACGACATGTAAGATTGTCTCCGTCGACCAAGATGCAACACGGATCTATATCCAATGAAGTTTCCGAGTCAAAGACAGGTATCAGGGTACTCAAATGTTGGATCTATATACATATAAGTATACCGCCTCTCCGCAGTTCTCACTCATACCCTCTGTCATCAAAGAATTTCTCGGAATCCCGGACTCCTTAAAGAAGATAAGAGACTTGAGGCAATACTACTACGTCTCCAAACACATTCAACAACAAGATGGCTATCCGACCCAAGATCGTCGACATCCTCATCATTGGTGGCGGCCCAGCTGGCCTCACTGCCGCGTTGGGATGCGCGCGAACGCGTTGTCTAGCACTTCTCTTCGACTCTGGTTCTTACCGAAATGAGGGTATCACGCACATGCATTCAGTACCTTCCCGCGACCACATTGATCCAGTCGAGTTCCGCCGAATCGCAAGGGAACAGATCGAGTCTCGTTATGACTCTGTGTGGTTCGAAAAAGCGACTATTGTCTCTGCGGTGAAGAAGATGATCGGCGAGAAGCAAGACTACGAGGGATTCGAGCTCAAAGATAGCGAGGGGAGAGAATTCTGGGGAAAGAAGTTGATAGTGGCGACCGGTAGCAGAGATGTTTTCCCTGATATTCCAGGATTTGCGGAGAACTGGCCCAGTCATATGTATGTTCCTCTCTCCTAAATTCTCTCATATCTTATTTGTTGACCATCTGCTAGTTACCAGTGCCTAGCCTGTGATGGCTACGAACAGCGCAACTCTCCCATCGGCGTCCTCGAATTCAACTCCCCCATGGCTGTCCATTTCGCCAGCATGGCCTTCGCTTTCGACTCCCGCGTAACCATCTTCAGCAACGGCCCCGTCGCCGACACACCACCCATCCAGCATGCCCTCAAAGTGGCATACAGTCTCGGCGCCAAACTCGACTCCCGCAAAATCAAACGCCTCATCAACAACGGCCCAACCCACACTGAAGGCGTTACCATTGAGTTCGAATCCGGTGGCCCTGTGACCCTGGGCTTTCTTGTGAACAAGCCGCCAACGGTAAACAGGGCACAGGATTTGGTGGAGATGTTGGGCCTGGAGACGGGGCCGCCGGAGATGGGAGGAAATGTTGTGGTTAAGGATATGTTTAATGAGACGAGTGTGAAGGGCGTCTTTGCTGCGGGAGATACAATGGTGTTGATGAAGCAGGTTACAGTTGCTGCGGCAGAGGGGTTGAAAGCTCTTGCTGGAGCAGGGAAACAGATTGGGGAGGAGAATATGGCTGAGGCGTTGAGGAAGTATGAGGCTGCTAATGGAGCTTAGTGTTGGGTGGAGGTATCCAAGCATATACCTCTCCAAAGGTGGTGAGCATCGTAGGCTTGTTCAAAAGAAATTCTGCATTGTGTTATGGATTCTCTGAACAATCTTAGAATGTTCGAATGATTGAAATTCGCACGGCGCATTGAAGTGGCTGGCCACGAAGCGTCGACCACATAGTGTACCTGCCTCTTTCCTAAAACTTCCACAATGACCTAACATTGGTTGCACCTTGCCAAAAATTACTTCATCCCTCCAACCTCACCTCAAACCTTCCACCTAACACGATTATTCCACCTCCACAATGAGCCACGCGACCCACAGCAACCACGGCCGCATAGAGGAGCTCCAAATCCAAAGCTCCCTCAAGGCCCTCATCCTCCGTACGCATCCCACACTCCCCCACTTCCACACATCCCAACCAACTCCACCCCCACCAGAACATGTCCGCGCCATATACGCCCCCCTCTATCCCACCAACCACGGCTTCGTCATCCTCACTTCACGCACCCCCGGCTCCAAATCACGAGACCGCGACCATGTCCGCGCCCAGGCAATCGTGTACACGGCGCCGAACTTCACGCAATGGGCGCTTGTGAAAAAGCAAGGGGGGTTCTCGTATACGGTTATGGCGGCGCTGCAGGAGTTTTTGAAGGAGGTGGAGAGGGAGATTGAGGGGGTTGTTGGTATCTCATGATCTTTGTTCAATGTTGGCGGCTTGTGCTAATAGGTTGCGTGTAGGAGATATGGAAGATGGCGATATCTATGGGGTGGGGGAGCAAAAGCACGGAGGGGGTGGAGGGAAGTTGGGTGCGAGCAAGGAGAGCTGTGGACATGGGAGCGGGAGCAACGTGGAGGCCATGTCGCTGATAGATTTCAGTGAGGAAGAGGATATGAATAAAGGTCGGAATCAAGGAAGGGAGGACGGCGAGGAGAACAACAAGCTTCCGCGTGGACATGGCAGCAATGAGAGCACGCAGGCGGTGCAGCAAGACCTGCAGCTAAATGAGTGGTATGAGCATATGGTACGTCATTGAACATGGAGTATGTGGCTTTATCCCCAAGGCGCTTCAAAACATGTGCCCTGCTTTCTTGAATTCCAGATCAGGGAAGAAAAGATGGAGGGAAAATATAGCTGTACCAACACCAAAGAATCAGAATCTTTCAATAGCTCCTTGGCAAACTCATAAGCATGCTCTTAGGTGATGAGTGTACCAAAGGCACTGGATTCTCTCACCATGAAACTGGCTTCTTCCATGCGTCCATGATTAGGTCGTGACAGTAAGATTGACAAAGTGACACCAAAACACCTATCTGGAATTTGCTACCTGGTGACAGCATACTCAACACAAGGGAAAAAAAGTAGAAGAGTTCCAATGTCCACGGTGCAATTGCCACGCCTCTTCCACAAGAGTACTAACCACGGGAAAGCGTCATGTATGCCATTGATTCTAGGGTAGGGAGTATGACTGCTGCCAGATGTTACATTCTGGCATCCGGCACTCTGCCCCCCAATCGTGTCATGATCTCGATACATACTGGTCACCAACCCAAACCTATACTCCCAAACAGAAATACCAAATCCCAACTTAACTGTAATTCACAATGTCCCATCTAACCACCTTCCCCCCCTCTCCGCGCATTCCACCTCCCCTCCCTCAAATCACCTCCCTGCCCCCACCTTATTAAATTCCGGACTCCTCTCCACCAAGAAGTTCATCTGCCTATACAAGTCCTCTAACGCCTCCATAGCTGATTCACAGAACATGCTTTCCTGGAAGATCTTGACTCGGTTCTCATCAGAGGCGGAATCCTGGGATGTCAAATGGACAACCACTTGAGCTTTGACTCTACTAGACAGCTGGAACGGGGGGTTTTGTTGATGTTGCTCAAATATGACTACGATGGGAGAGGTGGGGTAGAAGCGAAGTGCGATATCTGGGGGTTCTATTAGATAGTGAAGGTTTGGGAGTTCCTAGATGGACATACTTATGATTAGGTCTTTCAATTCCTTCTCTGATGCTGCGATGGATGCCATATTGACCCCTCCTCGCCGTATGAATGTGGTTTTGAGGATGAAATCGATCCTGCGATTGACTTGAATTTATGGTGGTCTTTTGTTTTCAAGTTTTTTGGAAATATGCCCATTACGCGGCCAAGCCAAAGGCACAGCTAACATGACGAGTCGACGTGAGGATGTAACCACAATGGTTGGTTTGATTGGTTGGCGTTTTCACCGATACCGTTTTATTAAACGATGGACTTCCGCATGTGTCGATTGGAGACGGTATGATACCGCATGTTTTGTAGAGCACACGATATCGGAACTTGCACGAGCATTATGAGCAATGCTTTCAAGCACCCACCCCAAGCTCCGAACCCTCAAGCCCAGACTTGGCCTCTCCCTTCTCTCCCGCGGGCATTCGAAATCGCCGATTCGGCGCGTCGTTCCAAGTCTTCGGCGTCTTCCCTCTCCGGCTCTTCTGTTCTCCCGTTTTTCTTCTCTTCGACCTCCTGTGTCCAAGTCTTGACGTTATCTGTTATGACAGCTAACAGGAGTGATCTATGCATAGCCCTCCCTTTGACTTCTGGTCGCCCAGGCTTCCCGTTCCTTGCCTTATTCGCTGCCTCCCCAATCCATACGTTACCCAGCAAAGCAGCAGCCAAGACACTCAACCCCATGAATGGGAGGATAGAAATGAATGACCACATTACAGCCTTTGCAGCTGCTTCCTGCACTTCAAGTTTGGGCCCCGCAGCCAGACTGTTCAAAATGTTGAGATTGGGAGGTCCATTTACCGCGAACGGTGCCTTGCCAGACCCAGGGTCGATGTTCTTGAGATACGAATTGAACTTGTTGGTGAAGACTGAACCCATGAGAGAGATCCCAATCGTCTCTCCAAAAGGAATCATGAAAGATAGCAAAGATTGCATAGCAGGGATCCGAGTTGGCCACATCCCTGCGCCATGTAGAACAACAGGCATAAAACGGAGACCTGTCCCCACACCCGCGAGGGCCAACATTGCGTTGACAAGGGCTGTTTGCCGCGTTGAAGTGGAGTATGCGAGCATAGCCAAGCCAATAGTCTCGATAATAGAGCCCCCGAAGAGCGGGTAGAAGGTCTGCCGTGGCCATCCATTGCAGAGATACATCGCAGTGTATGCACCGACGCCGAGGCCTGGAGTGTAGTAAAGTAGTTGTACACCGGCCTTGGAGGCACTATATCCCTGTGCTAATTGCCAATAGTATGAGATGAAGTAAAATGCCGAAACTAGGGCGACACCAGTCGCAAAGTTGATAGTCATCAAAAGCGGAGTCTCTATCTTCGAGAAGAGGGTTGCTGGAATCATGGCGATTTGTCGAGGAAACATCCTCGCAGAAAAGCGCCCTGGCTCAAGGAGGTATTCATGTATGAAAAAGGCAATAGACATGATGGCGCCAATTACTAGAGGAGCAATGACTGCTGCCGAAGACCAGGCATACTGTGTGCCACCCCACATAATGGCTAGAATGACGAGTCCTACTCCAAGTATGAAGAGGACCATGCCCGGCCAGTCGAATGTTAAAAGTCCTTTAATGTAGCCTGATCGTGGAGAGGATGCTCGTTTTGCAGAGGCCGCTCGGCCTTTGACAAGATCTTGACGCATGATGAACCAGACGATGAGGTGCGCTATGAAAGCGACGCAAATGGGAAGGACGAAGCAATACCTCCAACTCACTTGAGTTAGATAGCCCCCAATGACAGGTCCCACAGCATAACTATAACGAAATATATCAGCTAATATACCCGAGAAGAAGCACACTCAACGTACCTAATTCCTGCAAGGAGAGAAAATATGGTATTGTTCTTAGCGTTATCTGCCAGGCTCATGTTGTCCGAGAGTATGATCCGTGTCAGGTTCATTATGCCAGCTGCGCCTAAACCCTGAAGCGCTCGCCCAAACAACATCATACCCCACGTGACAGCTGCCGCACAGAATACAGATCCGATCATAATGAAGAAGATGTGGAACTGTATTGCGGAATGGCGTCCATAGATATCAGCTATTTGGCCCGATGTGGGCACGAACGTAGTGAACGTCAAGGTATACGCAGCAACTATCCAATTGAAGGAACCACTCAGACGATCTGTGGAGGTCAGGGTTCGAATCTTTCCCGAAAAGTGTTTGGAACATACTGAAATGCGAGGAAATCTCAGGTACTGCGGGTGCAACGATGGTTAGATCTACAGCTGCAAGGAAGTTTGGGAGCAGAAGACCAAAGATCATCTTCCACCGATAGCTTCGTATCCTCGATGCTTCTGCTTTGAGTCGTGTATTTTCTTCCACTTGTTCTGGGGTTAGTGCAGTTCCCGTGGAGCCTCGTACAGGGGTCGTTGAGCTCGTGTTTTGTGATTCCTGTTGTGCATGTAGTTGTTCAACCGCCTGTGAACTGCCCTGTTCTTGAAGGGCGATCTCTGGCACCAAATGGCCATCTTCAGCTGTCCTGGATTTCTTCTCCTGAATCTTTCCCCGAATATATCTGAATAGGAGAACAGCCATAGTGATAGGTCAGCTCGAGTAGGATTGACTTTGCGCGGAGTGTTACGACCGAAATGAAATGCAAACAACGAGAAGAGAAATGTTGTGTGACCGACTTCTGCCAAAAGCAGCTCCTTATACTACATCTCTTTTCTTTCATGCCGCCATGGCACACTGCCACACTTTACTATATCAGGCCAGTTGCGCGCAAGGCTCAACTCTGACATCGGAAACAGATTACAATCCATCCCAACCTCGCACAGCATACTAGAACAGTCGAATGTCGTTGGACAGGCGAATGATCGATCTGCTTTTGTGACTAAAGAAGTGATTTTGGGGTCAAAGGATGCAAAGCCACGCTCCCAGGTTCTTGCGTCGCTTTGGTGAC
This sequence comes from Amniculicola lignicola CBS 123094, assembly GCA_010015725.1. Lineage (NCBI taxonomy): Eukaryota > Fungi > Ascomycota > Dothideomycetes > Pleosporales > Amniculicolaceae > Amniculicola > Amniculicola lignicola. Next base: position 208,321 of record ML977620.1, on the reverse strand, counting down.
TGAACTAGGTAAAGCGTGATCCGCCCGCTGCAAGTGGGGCAGACGAAAGCTTGACGATGCTTGACTTTTCGTAAACCTTGGAGACTGGGTCCAAGGCAACAACTTTGGTGCAATGCCATCTGCTGTAACCACGCGAACCTTGGGGCAGATCTTGGAAGACGGTGTTGACCAAAAGTGTGATTTATGAGTAGCACTTGATTACAACATGGGTCCTGGCCGATCACACAGAACATGTTCAAATTTGCAAAGATGCCGTTTGGTTCAGGGGATGAAGTATGAGGACCAAATGCTCCTTTAGAGGATGTGTAACTCGGTGCATCAGATGCGGAGTCTGGAGGATGCTGAGCGTTGCACCTGTGTTGCCGCTCGATGAGCAGGATGAACCCAAGCGGCGCGATATGGGCGCACTGAGTGTCTTTATAATCATCGTTGGTACTCAGTTCAAAAGAGGGAATTGAAGAGTTGCGTACGAAACAGTAATTTGGACTTCGATGTTCGATTAAGGTTCATGGAACCTTCCTTGGTGGTACGAGGGACACCATTATAGAAGGAGGAGCACGTGCCGAGGAGCCAGTGATGATGCTTTGAGAAACACCGACCCAGTCCACGATCATGCATGCGCAAAGCACGCTCCACCAAGGAACACCAAGTTCCCTCACGAGAGGACGTGAACGCTCAGTTGCATTATCCAGTCACAGTGGAACAAGTCACACATCCTTGGCAAGACTCATCCTGACAGTCATCAACGAGTCACATAACAAAGGCGAGAGTCATCGAGAGAAGCATAGGAATATATTTAAAGGACCGATATGACCAGAGGAGCTTCAGATTGAAGACAACCTCCGCGAGCACACACACTAACACAATATAACAGAGGCAACCAAGAAGACTTGGAAACCGTCGACATTATCAGAAAACTGCCGTTACCAGGAGGAGTCAATCGACCCGAGGGAGACTACGCTCCGGCCGGAAATGAAAGCAAGCCAAAGAGACAGGAGACCAGTGCCGCCACCATTTACAACCACATAGTGGAAGAAGGTGAACAGCAAACTGCAGAGCAAACTAACACAAAGAATAGGAAACTGTTTTGCTCGAAAGCAAAGCATGGTGAGGTAGATCCTCACCAGCTCCGGATGACCGTTATCCCGACCCGAAAATTCAGACGAGACGCGTTTACAATCCGTTATAACCCTGAGAAATAGCAATGTTCTTCCACTTCTCGAGTTCAGCCTCAAGGTCGGCGTTGCGCTTCTCCAAAGTGGACACATAATCGAACTTCCTCTGGCGAGAGTCACGAGCAGCAAGAGTATTGCGCGCTCGCTTCAAAGCCACCTTGTCACCAGGATCGACAGCGATAGGAGGAAGAGGACCCTTTCGACGACGAGCTTTGGTGATGGCTGCATTTGTGGCGGGGGAACCATTGACAGAAGACTTCCTTCGATGCGAGCTGTCCAGAACGATAGGGGAGTTGGTGCTTGATGAGCTTGACCTTGCCATAGAGTTGCTGCTGACAGTGCGCTCGAGATCCGGAGCGACTGGGGCGGTTGACTTCATGTCAGCATCCTCCGGGAACAAAGAGAACCAAGTGTCAGAGGCCATCATCGCATCACCCTGGAACATGGGCGAAGTCTCGTAGCTGTCGGTAATGAATGGTGATTCGCCAATATCGGGAGAAGTAAGATTCGTGAACGCCGTAGATGGTGGCGCAGACCCAAGCGGATCCTGGAAGATGTCCTTGGGGGAGACAGTGCGGGTGGACCCGGAAGCGACCGAGTGGTCGTTCACTGCCGTGAAAGCGGACGAGGACATATCCAAGGAGAAGTCGCTCCCAAAGGCGGGCCCAAGGCCGGCGCCCATGTTGGAGTCGAACGAGTTGTTGCTGTGGAGGTCTGCAGGATGCGTGAGTCTATGTGGGACTTGCGGGCGACGATGGTAGTAATTACCTGCCATGACTGCGGCGTTGCTCTGGAAGATGTTTGCGCTAGAACTGGAGAACAGAGGGACTGGTGGACGTTGTTGTTGCTGGATTGACTGAGGCTGCTGGAACCCTGTGGTTGATGAAGGTGCAGAGTTGGCGTAGAACTGCTGGCCTGCGTTAAACGTATGCCCAGTTTGAGGAGCGCTCGGTGCACGCTGAGGTCGCGGAGAGACCTGAGGGAGCTGGTCGTAGAGCACGAAGTCCGTCTGAGGTAGGGCGAAATCGGGGTGGGATAGCGGTCGCGGTTGCCTTAAGGCTGATGGAGCTGGTGAGGGAAGCCATGTTGACTGTTGGGAAGCCGTGGTGAACGACGTAAAGTCGAACGTGGTGGTGGTGGAGTGGAAAGAACTAGAGCTGCTCGAGGCGGGGCTGTAGTTCAGAGGTTCCTGGAAGGAAGACTCTGAGGGGGGGAGTTGAGTGGAGTGGAGAGTGTTGTTAATTGGGGGAGACAGGGTGTCGGCGGAAGGCGACAGAGAAGAAGCGAGGAAGCTAGAAGACAGCCATGATCTTGGATGTCTGTGTGTGTTGTGCTTGGTGGAGAGTGTGGATGAAAGAGAAGAGAAGAGAAATCAGGCAGCGAGGGCGAAAATCAGTCTTTAACAGAGTGCGAGGGGCAGCGGCGCTAGTGGGCGACTTGTGAGTCAGAGGCCCAAAGGAGCAAGGGCGCGGTGCACGGCCAATCGCATAGCGCGCCGCACTTCACTGCCCCATAAGCGGCTCGCGTTCCTCGCCCACGCCGCCCTGGGCGACCGCTTGGGCGACCGCTTCAGCGTCAGCTCCCATGGTGCGACACCGTCCCGCGCACCCGTCGCGCAACTCCACGCACGCTGCGCAGAAACATGTTCTTTGCTTCTGTTTCTCGCTGCTGCGTGTCCAGCGCCAGGCAGCCGCGACCCGGGAGCCGCGCAACCCGACCAGTCCGGGCCGCGGCTTATTGCTGGCCGCGACGGTCATCCGCCATGTTTCCCAGCAGCATGCGCCAGATGGTAGGGCGCGCAGCGGCTGATATTTGGGACCGGCACCGTAATCACGAGGGCTAATGCCAGAGCGGAATAAACGCACTGCACGAGGGCGGAGTTCAGAAGACGCCGCCCTTTTCCTCACATCCAATTCCGACCCCGAGCAGCCCAGGCTGCAGCAAAAGTGGACAAGCTGCAGCGCCGAGCATGAAACAGTCTGGAGTTCTTTTGGAGAAGAAGCGGTGAGCCTGTGTGAAACGGTAACCCGCATTCCAACGCCCACAGCATCGGTTTCTGGAGTGGCGATGAGTCAAAGTGCGCTCAACGTCTGGTTGGCTGCCCCCCTTTGCGCTCGTAACTCAGCCTCAGGCGGAGTCCCCATCATTGTTCCAGAGCGGACAATTTGACGAGAGAGAATTCTTGGCGCATACTGCTTCGATATTGGGAAGAAGTAAACTCCGAGGTGGCTCTCGTGGTTGGCAGCGTTACATTATTGCTCTCAAGCAAGTTCTGGAGGCCACTCTCCACAAGCCGGATATCAAGTCCGGAGTTAAACGAGCAATATCCATCTCAACCTCACGCTAGTGACGGCTACAGTACCAACAATTGCTTGCCAGAACGGGTTCGGCGATCGACCACTGGACATGGAATTTACCATTCTTGACCCAGAACACTATAAGGGTAGCGCTCGCAATTGTTGCCTTCATATTGTACCTTGGGGGTTTCTTTTGCCGCGGCCGCGGATAAAGTTGCAGGTAACCTGGGATTGATATCCTGAACCAGATGATCATTCGGATACGGTAATATGAAAGCAGACTAACCTGCATTCGCCAAACATAGCATGGAGTGTGCTTGTGAGCAACCGAATGATGCACCAAAGCCTTCTCTGCATCGAAGCCTCGGAGTTTGAAACCTGCCAATACCGTTGTCTTGTGTCTGTTCCAGTGGAATATCAAGCTTCCTCCATCTTGCTTTGAAATCCACCATGCAGGTCGACATTCACAACCAAAGACTCTAGAATGGTGTCAAAATTGCCATGACGATCAAGATTCTTGGTCTATCTTTGCTCTTGAACTCCGCAGTGAACGCATTCTTCATTCACTGCTTGGTAATGATGTGCGGTTTTGGTTCCCTGGCCCATTGACCTGTTTCCCACCCGCAAAGCTCTGGTTCTACGGTCTGTAGCTATAACAAGTTGAAGTTAAAGGCGGCATCCCACTAGTTGCACCTGGATCGCTGCCAATGGTCATGTATATCTCGCACAAACTGTTGTTGACCCCGAGAGCTATGGGCCGCGCGAATGGCTCCGCCACATTTCGGATCTATCCGCCGAACCCCATACGTAGACCCTCTGTTGCACGCTGGAAGGTTGAGGCTCTTACGTTTTCGAGCCTAGATGGTAAGATGCTGGTAAGATGTTAGCAATCCCACCGTGACATTCCATGCGCTATGCAGAAGCCAAAGTGCTGCGTCTTGGTCCAGAACAGCACCCACACAGCATCTGATAAGACCTGGAGATATCGAGGCCTCTCGGGCGTTGTATTCGGCCTGTATGGGTTTGGTGCGTCCGTGTTCGTGTCGGCTTTTTTCATGCGACTGGCTGTTCGCTGATCTCGGCGTAGTATGCTTGTCTATGAGTGGTCAATTATGGAACACTTGCTTGCAGAAGGGGACCGCGCATGCGTGAGGTTGTCGGCCTCATCTCGAAGACTCTTAGCGAGACCGAGGCTGGACAATGGTGTTTAGTAAACGGCGGTGGGAACGAGGGCTTCGGGATTTTGAAGTCATGCCGAGGGCTTAGGCAGGTACATCTCACCAACACGATGATCATGATGGAAGAGTTCCTAGTGCTGAGTTCCAATGTTGTTCTTGTGGCTCAGCATTGCAGTAACGTTTCTCTATGTAGGTAGGTTCGTCCAGTATGTAAGGTATATTTGGTAAGTAGTAATAATTACATGATAGGTTCGATTATTGCGCGGGGTTGATGCTCTTGCGTAGCTGTACGGCTAGATATGTCAGTGTTGGTTTGAATGTGTATTATTGATGAAAAGAGCGTTTTCCATACCAGGGTTCCATGCAGAGCGGGATACTGGCGAACTTATGCAGCAAAGGAGCAGAAAAGTGCCACATCATGTCGATAATCGACAGAATGCAAAAACTTAAATTTCCTCAAATGGGCAGGCGTCTGTTCAAAATCAAAAACTTGATTGCTGCGAAGCCTTCCAACAAGCGTGGTAGGATGCATGAAAGCCAACAGTGACAACGCAGGGTCTAACGGCTGGACATATGTTGACCAGGCTGTAACCAGAATCACATGCAGGGAGAAGGCTGATTCCACATGGGTGAGTATGTGTGGCACGCCTTGATCATTCCAGATAAAGTTGCGGGTGCAGTTTCGGTCGCATTGATCGTCCAATAAGAATGTCTCCACTATACCCCTTCAGCTTTACACAGGGTTCTCCTTGGAGATTCCACAGCAAGTAATACAGGTTGTACGTATCCTCTGGGTTTCATAACCCGCCCGACCTCTCATGTTCTTGGACTTTTCCGTTCCCTAATCTCGGGTTCGGTTCACACACAAAGTCCCGCCTGGCATAGCAGGATCTAATGTTCATATCGATCACCATGAGATTTGCCACTAGTCTGTTGATCTTTCTATGGGGCCTTCAACGGTTAAGAATTTGAGGCTGGAACTTCCGATCTGCAGTATGCGAGACGAGAACCTGGCCTAGTATTCTAAGAGGACCAATACACGTTTACCAATCCTAATTCGAGCGCATTTCACACTAAAGTGATCATAAGAACATAAAGAACTGTTCCAATATCTTGCTTACATACTGTCTCGTGTCTCTCACGTACAGCCAAGCCATCCCAACACTTGGGGTTGGGTCTTGGGCAGGATTGAAGTCAGATTCGTATGGCGCAGCCCGTGGCTTTCAAGAACCACAGGGCGTAATCCTGAATCATGTACCTATTCGCATCTATAAATGGTATAGGGAAAGCATTCCAAGGTTGGCGAGACGGATACTACTCCGTACCGTGACCATCGGCCTCAAATGCCAGGCAGACATCGGATAAGATGTTGGATGCAACCGTGCAAAAGTAAGGCCCCTCATATCTTAAGACCTACAGAGATACGACCCCGAAAGCTGAAGTTATAGATGTAAGATTCGAGCGGTGTAAGGGAATCTTTAGAACGTCTGGGGCCTAGCACGTGTCGATGTCCGAACATCGGCTAACGGCGATCACGGCTCCATTTCGGCGCTTATATCCAGCCTTATGGAGCGTGCATTAGTCACGAATTACAATGGAGAGCGGTCGTTACAGACCTTACATCGTCTTGCTCTCTACACATTCTGCCCTTCCTTGGGATATATATTCTCGTGTGCAGCGCAGCCCCCCGTATTCTGACTACAAGTTCTCTTGGCACTTTATTTGCCCCTTATGGTCGATTCACAATCGCAGGAGAAGCTCCATGCTGCTTGTGATGAGTGTAGTGAGTAACGCGCGGAGTCGCTCTCCGTTAGCCGACGGTTCGTTCCGGCCTCTGACTCTTAGGCAACAGGAACGAGGAAGTTGAAATGTTCTGGCGATGCGCCACGATGTAGTAGGTGTGAAAGAGAAGGGATAAACTGTGTATATTCGCCTCAAAAACCCATGGGCAGGCCCAGGAAGAGGAGACGTGAAGATGCGCAGCCCCAGCCAGATGTCTCCAAGGAGAGTCCCGGCGAGACAAGCAGCTCCGGTAGTTTGCCTGTGCCCGTATCAAGTTTTAACGACTTTGAGTTGATTATTCCTCCCGGCTTTGACCAACTTTCTCCAAATCTCAACGGATATTCTGATTCGTTTCAATCAGCCGAATATCCCTTGTTGCCCCATTCCCATGGCGGATCTGTGAGTTTGACGGAGCACAATCTGGTGGACGTATTCCCGCATATGCTTTCACCTCCTATATCTGAGTAAGAAGCTATCGACCTCTACTCTTCTGGTTTTCTAACAGCATCCCAGTTTCCCCATGGACCCACCAATAGACCCATCCCTCTGGGATGCCCAACCCATGACCTCTAAAGCCTCAGGCCCCTCACAACCCCCAAGTCTCCCCGAACAAACTCAATGTACATGTCTCTCCATCATGTACCTCACCCTCAGCGACCTCCAATCCATGACCTCCTTCTCCTTCCCCGAAGTCATCCCCGTGCTCCGGCAAGCCATGTCCACAGCGCACAACTTAATCCAATGCGAGAAATGTCCCAAGAACCCTTTTTCTGCGATCCAGAATGTCTTCTCTCTCACAGGCATCATGACCGCCCTCGCAGAACGGTACCATAAAGTACTCCAGACCATCGACCAAGAAGCTGCGCAGATGGACCAAACAGGTGAAAAGAAGTCTTTCCGAATAGGCGACAACAACCCCGCTCTCGCGCACTTGCACGATGGAACAGAGAATTGTCCCATGGGCTTCAACATCGATTTGGAAGCTACAGAGTGGAAACGTTTGGCCAAGAATGCTGTTAGGACCGAAGTCTTTGGCGGCGGATCGAATCCCGCTCCACTTTTCGCTCTATTGCAGCAGTTCGAAGATCGACAAACCACCTGGCATACGAGCGATATAAACCTTGAGGAAAGAGAGAGAATATTCGGCAAATGTATCATGCAGAATAGGAACAAGGGGGAGATGCAGTGTGTACGAAACATTCAGACCGTACGGTTTATTATCTCCAACATGTCGTTTGAGTGAATATGGGAGTCATTTGGTAATCAAACCAGACTAAGGATTTCGCTGGCTATGGGTTTGGAGTTGAAGGTGCAAGGACATTCTTTTCGGGGGATCGAATATCCATGTCTACAATTTGTTCATGCAAAAGGCGTGGCGGGTCCATCGTTCATGCGAAGTCTAGGTTTGTTCATGTAAGAGTACAGCCTCTACCAAGGTCCTGAAGGCGGCGTATCCAACTCTTTCCCAAACCATTGCTTCTTCCTCTTCCACGCCTTTCTCTACCACATCCAGCTCATCATCTGGCGCCCGGTGATGTATGGACACAGGAGGTAGCAGAATCCAACCGCGGCCGCGAGCAGGCCGAGAGCTGCAACGAGTCCCTTAGTTCCAGAATAGCTCCCGTTGTCATCCTAGGGTAATATTGTCAGCTGAGGGCCTGGGGCGATAGTTCGCTCACAGTCTTACGTCACTCTTCTGGAATGGCGCTGAGTCACCCTTCTCCACCAACACCCCTTTCTCGAGATCTTCCGGTCTAGAGACCGCCTTGATTGACTTGATGGTGAGCGAGAAGTCGCCCTCTTGGTCACCGAAGAAGCTTTCGCTGGTTAGCCAATTGAGACACTGTAGACAAACGAAGTGTTACGTACCTCCTCATCATGACACTGAATCTTTTCACGCTCGTGGTATCCAACGATTTGGCATTGTTTTTCTTCTTCCCACGGTATGTCGGCACCAACTCAGTCCATTTCACAAACACATTCATCTCCTCCGTCAACGCAGCAACATCGAAGTCATACTCATACGAGATTGTCGCTTGCTCTCGGCCAGTTCTGCGATCCGGGGCGAGAAGTTGGTCCTTTAGAATGAACGTGTATCGCTTTCCGTCTGACTTTCCGAGTTTGATGAGAATGCCATCGTAAGCTGAGAGGTCCCAAGTGGTGGATGTGGTGGTGGTGCGTTGGGATGCAAAGCCAGCTCCACCCAGAGTATCGATATCGAGGGTGCCATGGAAACGGGCGGTGCCAGAAGGAGTGACTTCGATGTAGCTCTGAGGGTAAAGGTTAGGTCATAAGGGTCCAGTGGGGTGATGCTTGAGATTATGTAGGAAGTTATGTGCCAAGGTCTGCCGGAGAGTTTTCGCGGAGATAGAGTGAATGTTGCCAACCAGATTGGCAGTTGATTGGATGTGTCTGTGAACGGGGGCGGAGAGTTACCTGGGACATTCCTCCTCGAACACGATCATCGCTCGCCGTCCAATCTGATACTTTCCAGCCTCTGCATATCCTGTCAGCAAACATCAACCAAGAGGAGAGGAATGTATACTTATGGCCACCAAACAAAGCCATATCCTCCGATTTCCCCATGGCTGATCAATGTAAAACTCCTAGAATGCTTCGTGCTGTTCACATGAAGTTGTAACTGGAGTTGCAAGAGAAGAGAACAAACGAACAGCTCCAGCGTGATGAGATCACCAAATAGTGCACGGACCATACGCCTGCATGGAAGTGGACATCGCGAACCGAAGAAGGCGTTGCGTGCTTGCTGGCAATCTCCAGAAGGCTATTACACCCCCATTTGTCGAGCAGAAGGAAGAGCTGGGAAGAGCTGGGAAGAGTGACCACCATCGAGATGGACTTTCGACCGCTAGATCGTATGGATGGGTCGGATCAGGCGTTGATGGACGCACCCTACAGACCCTTTTATACCCCTTTCAAGGTCCGGCCTGTAATTGTCAACCAGTTAGTCTTTCCTCCAACATTTAGCACATATGTGTACTCGTAGCCACGCTGACGGCACAGACACAATGAATATGACAGGGCCATTTTTGCAGAGCAGCCGTTTTGGGGCCCGCTGCTGTTTGAGAATAATGCGAGCGATGCGAGAGACCACGCTGCGAATGAGCGAAGTATGCAAAGCAAATTATTACCCTTGGAGCCTTGCTGATTTTTGATAGCGTTCCTGTCGTGGCTGCGCCTGGCGGTCTACATGGCAATCTGCTCAGTTGCGATAGTATTGTCCTTCCATCTGAAGTCGGAGCCTTCGGACACAGGTATGAGAAACACTCTCTTCTTCTGTCTCGCACTTCTGCACTTGCATTCAAACACAAATCTGACGAAAACAGAAAAGAAAATCGCCCTTCCATTTGGCATTGTGTTCTGGGTGCTTTCAATGGCTTGCTTGATATCCGGTTTATCCAACTATATCAAGACTGTAACCCGATATAGTCGACGACAGGCATTGGTCCAGGCCGGCTGGAAGACACAGTTAGTGTTCACAGTGGTGGCTACAACTATTGTTGCTGCTTGCGTGTTGTTTCTCGCAACGAATGCTTCAAGTAAACGGTAAGGGTATTTATGCTCAGTTACTGGATACCCTTTTTTGGTAGTCGTTATTGTGTAAGCTGCCATTATGTTACATCGTTTCTAGATATGCCATGATCAATACTCATCCATCCTCCAAAAATGAATGGGTATCTGCCCACCACACGCCATTTTCCATCACCCACCCCATCTTAATCAGCCTCGAGAACAGCCCAGGTTTGGTCGTCAACAGTCGTGTAAATCAGACCACCAGCCAGCAGGTCATCGCCCGCCTTGGCTACATCAGTAATCTCGCAGCCAATGTTGGCCGCAATATCATGCTGATGAAGGCCCTCGTTTGACTGCGGTGCCTGCCTCATGTATTCGAACACCTTCTGCGCCACCTTCGAGTATCCAACCATCTGCCCCCCACTGTACTCACCCCCTGTGATCTGCGGCACCTGTCCACCATGGGCAGCAGTGTCTGCCTGCCCCCCAGGTGGTCCTCGCGTGAAGTACAGATGCACAACGGTAGCTTCTAGCAAGTGGTACGAGATCTCGTTCATGTCCTCAACGGGTCGTATCACCGTAGCGCCCACATGCTTTTTGTTCTGGAAGCTTTTCAATTTCCCCCATACTCTGCAGTACGTATTCTCCACAAGTTTGGCTTTGTTGGCGTCCTGTGCGTTTTCATTGTCCGAGTCGACCCACAGCTTGACTTCCATGCTGCCCGTGCCATCGTCAACTTTGTAGGTGATGTTTGTCGTTTGCGAGGAGATATTGCGGATTTGGGCGACGAAGGTCACCTAAACGGGAGTGAGCAGACCGACTGGACCTATTCTAGGGGTGTCTCTACCTGAGAAATGGGGGTATTGTCGATCTTGAAGATTTCGTCTGCGGATTGTGGGCTGTCGAGCATCTGCTTGATGGTGACGGCGCGGAGAGTGTCTTGAGTATAGTCCTATTGCTGGGCGTGAGGACATGTGGAGGCAGTGGGTGTGAGAGGAGCGTATACTTTACGACCGCTGGGACTGTTCTGACTCCCTTCGCCTGGTATAAAGCCTCCGCTGCTTGCCCCGCCGCCGGCACCGTACGACGTGTACGACGTCTCGTAATTGTTGCTGTAGCCTGCGAGAATTAGCACAGGTTCTGGTTTTGTGCCATATGACCGTTCCGGGAGCGACGTACTCATTCTGCAGCCTTGTGTTGTCTCAGCGATACGCGATGCAGAGTATGGGAGAGCGAGAGCGCGACGATGGCGGGGCGACGCGAGACGAGACGCGTCTAAACGAGATCCACCCGGTCACGTGCTGCAAAAATGTCCAGTGCGCCAAGATTTCAGTTGGCCCAAGCGTTGAATTTTCTCGACGAGAAACTCGACGACGGTTGCTTGAGCTTCACTCCTCACGCTTTCCCTCTAAAACGTGCACACCACGGCACGCCGCCCGCATTCTGCACAATTCACCCCGTGCGACCGCCCATGGCACCCCGAGGCGCCTCGCCGGCGCTTTCGGAGAACGAATTCGACATCTCGAACGCACTGTTTGGCGTCGAAGATACTTCCGGGCAAGAGAATGGGCACACACTGGATGCCGGACTCGGTCTGGATCTGGAAGGCGACGATGGGTCAGATGATGAGGCATTCATCGCCGCTCGACAGGCTGCATCAAACCGCAAGTCCTCCAACATCAAGGGCAAATCTGTGAAAAAAGGCGGAGGTTTCCAGGCCATGGGTCTAAATGCTGCGCTTCTGAAGTCTATCACGCGGAAAGGGTTTTCGATACCTACCCCAATCCAAAGGAAGGCTATACCGCTTGTGCTTGACGGTCAGGATGTCGTTGGCATGGCAAGAACTGGTTCCGGCAAGACAGCTGCTTTTGTGATACCAATGATTGAGAAGTTGAAGACGCACAGCGCAAAAGTTGGTGCTCGAGGAATCATACTGTCGCCCTCCCGAGAACTGGCTTTGCAGACTTTGAAGGTGGTGAAAGAGTTTGGCAGGGGAACAGATCTCAGGACCATTCTGCTTGTTGGAGGAGACAGCTTGGAAGAACGTTCGTTCCCCAGAACCTGCTCCTGACATACATCCTCACTGACCCACAACTCAGAATTCAGCTCCATGACTACAAACCCGGACATCATCATTGCAACACCAGGTCGTTTTCTTCATCTTCAAGTTGAGATGCAACTCGACCTGAGCTCCGTCCGCTACATCGTCTTTGATGAGGCAGATCGGCTGTTTGAGATGGGATTTGCAGCTCAGCTTGCCGAGATCCTTCACGCTCTTCCGACATCACGGCAGACTCTTTTGTTCTCTGCAACACTGCCTGCATCGCTAGTGGAATTCGCGCGTGCCGGTCTTCAAGAACCAACCCTGATCCGACTGGATGCCGAGTCCAAGGTGTCTCCCGACCTAGAAAATGCCTTCTTCACTATCAAGAGTGCTGATCGAGATGGAAGCCTGCTACATATCCTTGCCGACATTATCAAGATGCCTGTGGGAGATACAGATGCGACCCAAAAAGTACGGAAGCCTGAGTCGAAGAACCACAAGAAACGAAAGAGAGATACTGAGCCGTCAAACCCAACTGATTCTCCAACCCCCCACTCCACTATCATATTTGCCGCAACGAAGCACCGCGTAGAATACCTTGCTGCTCTTCTCAAATGCACCGGATACGCCGTGTCCTACGTATACGGCAATTTGGACCAAACTGCACGAAAGATGCAAGTTCAAGACTTCAGGGCAGGCCTTACCAACATATTGGTCGTGACAGATGTTGCAGCACGAGGTATTGATCTGCCGGCATTAGCCAACGTCATCAATTACGACTTCCCATCGCAGCCAAAAATATTTGTCCACCGGGTCGGACGAACAGCGCGTGCCGGACGTAAAGGATGGAGTTATAGCCTAATCAGGGATTCGGATGTACCTTACTTGATCGACTTGCAGCTGTTCCTTGGGAAACGCCTCGTATCCAAGAAAAAGCCTGGAGAGGAGCCAAACTATGCGCAAGATGTGGTTGTGGGAAGTCTGGTGCAAGACTCGTTGGCACCAGCAGCAGAACTCGTTACGAAGTTCCTCGATGAAGACGTGGACCTCGCCGCTCTGCTCGGTGTGGCCGAGAAGGGAGAAAAGCAATACACGAGAACGCGTAATTCGGCTTCAAATCAGTCTGTCAGGCGAGCTAAGGAGCTACTGGCGAGTGGCACCCTCTCGGTAACACATATGCTTTTTAGTGATGACGTACACGACATCTTGAAGGAGAAAGAGAGCATGCTGGCGAGGATCAGCTCTTTCAGACCCTTAGAGACTGTCTTCGAAGTAGGACGGCGTGGGTTCATCAGCGAAACTGCCGATATTGTACGCAAGAGACGCGAACAAATCGAGGGCCGAAAACAGAAGCAGTCAATGGAGACCCCGACTGTCGACTCAACTCTCGACTCGACAATATCTGCTAACAAGGCAAACGATATCGACACGGATTCAGATGAGGCACAGGAAATTACTTATCCGGACTCCGGGTCGGATTCTGATGAATTGGAAGTTTCCCTGATCCAGCCTGAATCTCATGCAGCTACAACCGATGATTGGGAGAAGTCGGAGTATTTCATGTCGTATACTCCTAAGGGAATCAACCAAGTGGAGGATCGGGGCTATGGTGTGCATTCGGGATCCTATAATACCGCCCGCCAGAACTCTAACTTTGTTGAGGCGGCACGGGGCGCCCAGATGGATCTAACGAACGATGAGACGAAAGGATTTGCCTTGCCGAGTAAATCCCGAGGAATGAGATGGGACAAGAAAAGTAAAAAGTATGTGGCTAGGGCGAACGACGAGGATGGTTCAAAGGGCCAGAAAATGGTCCGAGGCGAGAGCGGTCTCAAGATTGCCGCTAGCTTTCGCAGTGGGCGCTTCGAGGACTGGCGAAAGGCCAACAAAGTTGGCCGTCTGCCTCGGACAGGCGAGAATGAGGCACAGGGGCGATCGTCTGCAAAACAAGGGGGGCGTCACTACAAGCACAAGACTGAAAAGGCGCCCAAAGAAGCAGATCGATACCGGGACGACTTCCACGTCCAAAAGAAAAGAGTCCAAGAAGCTAAGGAGAAGCGAATCGGCAAATTCAGGGAAGGCGGCGGCAAGAACGAACTCAAGGGCGTTGACGATGTCCGAAAACAACGCAATCTTCAAGAGAAGCGTCAACAGAAAAATGCTCGGCCTTCCAAAAAGAGGAAGATGTGAGGCCAATAGTGCTATAGGGAGTCGCATGTGGCACAGCTCCAAGTCCGAATCTCAATATCATACCATTGTCAATTATCGAAACTATGCGAGTGTAGTCAATATCGATGGGCGCCAACGCCTGTATATAGTGCTGCGTCATTTGCACATGGGCGTCGGGCGGAATATTTATTTTGCTAACAATAGAAGTATGCCCGCTTCCACCTCCACATTGACTGCAGATTGAATGAGCGGATGGTGGGGAGCATGGGGGTATAGGTGCATATTCCATATCGTGTCGGATACAGCCAGGATGCATAATTACCCAGGCGCCTGGATCCAAGGCGAATCCAAACCCCAAAGACGAGGGAATCAGATGATTGTGATGGACGCGATGCAGGTTAATCTGTAGGTTCGAGGAGAGTCGAGGCGCATACTATTGACGTCGGATAGAGTTGACACTTGACAGGCGACTGCATATCGACTGACAGCCGCAATATAATAAAGCTAAAAGGCTCGCCACGAAGGCTAGCTCCAGGGGTGATGGGTAGGTGGCACACGCCAGCTAAAGTCTACGGCGGTAATCAATAACGCCCATGTGCGATTAAGCGCGTCATCACAAGGAGACTTTTTATCGTAACCATCGTCAATTTACAGTCCAGTCCTATCCGGAAAGTGTATTTTTACGAAGCTGTGACATGGGGGCATGTCCGTGGGGTCCTGAGCCGTGAACACGTTAATGGACTGGGATAAGCCGGCCATTTCAATAGCTCGGTATTGTTTCGAGGCGGGTGTGCAGGAGGTTGGAAAAACTTGCCCTGTTGTGGTCAAGAACGATTATTTGACAGGTCTTCTGAGTAAACGCCACGAAATTGATTCGAGTACCTGGTAGCCGAGCAAGCGCCGAAGGTATACTATTCTGGAGTAGGGACAGCCATCGCGGGGGCTTCCTCATCGGACAAATTGTGGTGTCACGCGTTTTAAGTGCAATTTCCCTAAAGATCCTTCAACGGCTTTTTGATACGCAGAGGAACCTGGAACAATTTACAACGGTCGTAAGGTTGACAAGAAAGATCCGGACCCAGACACCGGTTGGGCATTCGATATCGAAGTGTTTGCCTTCTTTTGTACAATCAGCAAGTCTGACGTTTACGAATCAGTTTCCCAACTAAGCTCGTGGGATAGCTGCTCGTTTTCTCGTACGTTGAATTATATGTATCCCTGTTCGCCCAATACGGGAGGTCGACGAGCCTAAGCATGCAACCTACATATACCAACCATCTTCCCTGTCACCTACATACATACAGTACTCTGCCCACGCACTACTACGGAAATTTCTCGCTCCGTACGGCAGCTAAGCCTGTACTATGGCTTCATGCAGCGGTTTGTGCGACCAACAGAATCCTGCTAGGCTCGCGTGCGCCTCGTGCGATGTGCGGTGTTTTGTCAATCCTCGAGCCGCTGGCCCATCTCGCAGGAGGATGTGGTTGTCAGGAGTAAGACGCACCAGTTCACAAATCACAATCATCATCCAACAGAAAAGTGTTGGACAGCATGTTGGCCAGAGGAACAGTAGAGAACCCAACAACGCTGCCCGCTTGACGGGCCGTACCCAGTCGCAAATCGAGGAGGACCATGGATCAGGATGCCGGGTGCCCGTGTTTAAAAGGACGGATACGCGGCCAGGGAAGTGGGTGTTTTTTGTTTGAGAGCAAAGGATTGGTTGGAACCAGTCTACTTTTGGCACAACGTGTCAATTGCCCAGGAACCGGTTCGCAGATCCCGCGGTTGAATAACCCTGGTCGATAGCCCTGGATTATGGATTTCGGATTCGAGGTTGCGGGACGCCCAAACGTGATGAGATGTTCGGTGTGCAGGCGGCTGTGTGTTTTCCAACGACATCGATGCTTGAGATGTGACGACTGCAATGGACCTGCGTCAACCGAAAAAGGTACTTTGACTGTACCACAGCTGCAGTGTCTGCCAGAAAGGACACAAGTCACAACATGTCACCAATTCCCGAGAACAAGGCGCCGGGCAGGGCCGCGGGCGGGCGCGGAGTCGCAATGGCACGACTTCGCCATAGGCTCGTTTACCGGGGGTCGACATCACGGCCTCGCTTGACCGTGTCGTGAGATGAGCCAATAAACCTCGCCTTATAAGACCTTCTCTTATTGTCAATATTTCCGCTGCCATTTTTGGATCACCATCCTATAAAGGCTAAATTCCTGGATTTTTGGGCCAAGGGTAGAACGCCATTTCTCCATTATGTATGTTAAAGTCCCGGATGCTAGGATGCCTGGTGCCTGTCCTCTGCAGTGGTGTGGGCAAATGCATGTATCATGGGTGGGAAGACGGCCGGAGTCGGATTTGTTGGAACTGGACGCTGGAGAGACGCACACTGGCGCGTTTCCTTCTCTCGCCGGGTCTGCGCTACCATATTCCTTCTTTGTGTCTTTTGCGCGAAGCGAGCGGACCGCCTGGGTCAGCTTATTGCAGCCTACTGCGTAGAGGGGCGGCCGGACTTTTTCGACACTATGAACCTTGGCGGTGTTGGAAGGCTTCGAGAAGCATCGCTGGTGCAGGCGCTGCTTTCTTCTTTCCATGGCTTGTCTCGAACGTCTCAAACAGGCTGTGCTACATCGTTCCGAGATGTCAGGTTGGCTTCGCGATGAGGAGGCGTATTGGGCGATCTCACCCTCCGAACAGGCGCTCCGTGATGGCTCTTGTGCTGAAGAGGACGACGGGATATTCCAAATCAAAAAGATGCACGGATTCTATTCTTGTCCCATGGCAATCTATCACTTGTTGGTGGTCTCTGCAGTACGCTTAGCGGAGGAATATCAGAGCACGGGACCCGCTAGGGATTACGGCAGCCATTCCGAGCTCAAGCTTCTTACCGTGAATCGTGGAGAATTGCGCCGCCCCGATCAGAGCCCATCTCCGTCACTGTCGCACGCCATCCCCAAGCGAATGTCTCTTAGAATCACTCCCCTACACCCTGATTTTTCGGTACCGCACGGCGTGGTACGATGCCTATTTGCCCACTATCGCTATGTCCATTGGGATTAGGGGTAGGTATAGCCCGACTCGGGCGTCACATTGGCACTCCCAAGTTAGCATGCATCACGTCGTCACATGCATCCGCGGCGGGCTGTTCGATGTGGGGTGCAGTCAACAGGCAAAACCGTCATCAATATACGCCTGGCATCACACAGTATACTCAATATGCGGCACTGAGTTGCCTCATCATGTCGGCTCCGCAACATCGTCAATGCTGCTGGCTGACACACGATTCATTCAATCTCCGTAGTGCTTTTCGGGCGTTTATGGGTGATCGCCCGCGGCAAGCCAGGATCGAATATCAAGCCAGGGCCGGAGCTTTTTGCGCGAGATTGCCGTCTGGACAATGCATGGACGGCAGGAGGACCAGCCACAACTATATCAGAGTTCAATATAAGGGCTGAACAACCTCAACAGCATCATCCGAGGGGTGCATTGGACGCCACTGGCTGGTGCGGGAATCTGGAGCGTTATAGACTTTGAACGTAGGTTTTCTTGCGGGGTCTGGCACACAGCGGCGATGCAGGAGCGTCTTACTGCATCGAGTCCGCTGTTTGACGGGCTGTAGCGTGTAGAGAGGGAAAAGGATTCGTGGTCGACGCCTTCGGAAAGCTGTGCCAGAGGCAACAAGCTCGACGCATCGGCATCCATCGCGTCCCCCGAAGCAATGTCTGCTGTCTAGGCTACCGAATTAGGACGCAATGCTATGCAGCTAGCTTCTTCGGCATACGTTGCGTCGTCAAAACGGCACAGCGGCCTACCATGAGCTTTCAACCACATGGTCTCGACGCGCTGGCAGCACCGGCGTGGCCATGTGGCTCTCAGCTGGCCTGTCACACAGGACCGCCTCCGCTTGCCAGGCGTGTACGCCTGGCGGCATGACATGTACGGAGATACTCGCAGTGAAGCCAGCGGGGGTTGAGAAGCTCCATTCTACTATGGTACACGAGGAATGTAAACTTGCAACTGGGCTGCCAGTAGCCACAGCGATCTGTATCTGAAGGCACGATCTGGTAGCGATTCACTGAGGCCGTGAGCAAGCCATATCCGCCGGGCGGCGGTGATCGGCCTGTGGCTGCACTGCTGCATCATCCTCCACCGCTGCCCAGTCCTTTCTTTGGTTTTGATGGCTGCGGTGAGGAGACACTGGCGGGTAGCGGTGCGGTTCGCATTACTGTTGAGAGCCCTGAACCGCCATGAGAGGGTCGGCCTCGTGCCGTGGTGCACTGCACCATGTGTCTCTCCGGGCTGGCAGACCCGTCGCGTGTGATGCTTGGGAGCACGACCCATGGCGCTCTTCTGGGCTTTCGGGAGCGCAAATGACAAGCGTGGTCCACAGCCGCGGGCCTGTCAGTGAGCCAGATGTCGCAATATTTGCGGAGGCCTGCATCGAGAAAGCATGATGAAGAGCCACCATGGGCAGTTCGCGAATATTGCCAACCTCATTCGTCTCTACCCATGGCCCATATCCCCGACGTGAAAACAAAGTGCGCCCAGCCCACCGTGTGCTTTCTGTCGGTTAGTATCCTCAGACAATGGCCGCCAGCAGTGCAGTTTTAGGTTTCCAGCATTCGGCGAGCATCATCAAGTGTCTACCAACATTCGGCAGCAACGACCGCGCCGGGTCACGCCCACCGCGTACAAGTGCGCATGAAGGCCCACCGTCGTCGTTAAAATTGGTCTAAATGGCTGTTGCTCGTTGACTCTGCCGTCGCTAGCTGGACGGTTGGCGGGAACAGGGGCCATGCCAGACTGACAGGGCTGCTAGGCGAGCAGCACGGCGGCCGCTCCAACCACCCTCCCCATGCCATGCCGCCCGCTGGGCAGAGACGTGCATGCTTCCGCGGCTGCGCTCGCTCTCTGGGACGGCCTGCTGGCTCAGACAAAGAACCATAAGCCGAACGAACGAGGCGAGCATGTCGGCCATTGCCTTCCCATCCCTGTCCTTCCATGCTTCCCATAGCCCGGTGCTCACCGTGGCCCCGTGTCATGGCTGTCATCCAGCATCTGCAGGTGTAAACAGGGATCAAAAGAGAGATCTGTGAGCAGATTCTGTGAGCACCGATCGAGCTTATTACTGGAGGATCTCCGCCGAGTTAGAGACTCCTCTATTGCCTTCCTGCGTCGTGTGCTTCTTGCACGCACCGCATTGGTCTCGTCATTCCTCTCCGCAACCCTCTCTCCGACACCTCTGCGTTCTGCCCTAGTTGGACGTGCAGCCTCTGGCTACGCCTCATCGTCTCCTCCCTACTCCTGTGCAAGGACACTCGAATTAAAACGTAGGGAAAGAAGCAACGGCCAGTGTACGACTTGCGGAGAGGCAGAAAAGGACCAGAAAAGGTAGCTTGCTCGACCTCTTATATGCACTCCCGCCTACCACCCCTGCCATCCGGACTTCGTTTCCTCAATTCGTGTTTCTGATTCTCCGGAAGGAGAATAATATGTAAATGTACGTAGTTCCACTTTGCCGCCGGTTTCCGTCCAGCGTTCCTGTTGTCGTTGTGGATTTTCCTGTCGATCAGAGACTTACCTGTATTCGACATGCAGACTGTAGAACCACCCACCATCTCAGACTCGTCCCACCGGGGCCAGTCTCACCACTTAGACAAGGCCTCAGTCCACACACCAGCGCTTGCAGTCGGCCTCTCTACCGTCTACACACAGCATTGTGCTCCCGCTGCAGACGCGGCGTCTGAGCGCCACTCTGGACGCGCTATGCATATACTGTCCTTACCTCCTCCAACCTCACTCCCTCCCACGCCGTTTCGGCGACACCAAGAGCCAGGTAGCCTGGCCAAGTTCCCGTTACAGTTCAGTGCCAGCGGGTCTGAACAGCAAAATTACCCATCACCTCCCATGTCCGATTCCCATTCCCCCGCCCGCCGCTCCGCACAGCTTGTTGAACCTGAAGGCCATCCATATCCCCCGCTCGGGAGCGAAGCACACAGACGAGAAGGTATCCATCCTCCGCCACTGCCGCCAGCACTCGATCCTCGGTTAGTAGCACCTGTTCAAGGCGCCCCCCACCAGCGTCCGCTATATCCAGGAGAAGCGCCGCCCAGAGGATTTCCACCGCCGCACCACTTTCAGGCTGGTCGCGCAATCGACCCTCCTCCATTTGCCGGCGTGCAAATACAGCAAAACTATTCGTATGGATATCCAGCCGCTGGCCATGGTGTTCCTGCCTTTTTGGGGTCGCAAGGCCCGGGTCCCCAAGCGCAGCCGACGACAATAATAGCACCGCAGCCTTTGAGGCCTCACAAACCCGCAAGGAGGACTAAAGCGCATGTAGCATCGGCTTGTGTCAATTGTAAAAAGGCCCATCTCAGCTGCGACGTCCAGCGGCCATGTGGGCGGTGCGTGGCTTCTGGAAAACAGGTTAGTGACATCCCAGACATGGCGCTTCGGCGATTGCTGTGGACAGCGCATACTCAAAGAGCTACCGAAGCTGACAGAACTGAACCACTAGGAGTCATGCAAGGACGTGCAACACAAGAAGAGAGGACGACCGAGGCTAAGAGAAGACCAGATGGTTAGAATGGGGGCAGTACGAGTGGAACAGCCTCTTTCGACATTACCTGGCCCAGGGCCCGAGTCCTTTCCCCAGCAGTCGTCGTTTCCATCTACGCACCATACAACAGATCTGCATGGAGTATTAAGAACACCCACGCGAGGGTCGGACGTCGTTTCGAAAATCCAGCCACAGCCAATGGCCCCGGCTTCGGGCGCCCGGCCGGCAAGTGTGGGTAGCTATGGGGTGGGCCCTACCTATCCCGCTGGGTCTCCAGTTTTGGCGTACCACTCTACGCCCGTTGCGTTTCTAAACTTGGACCTGGTGGTGCTCAAATGCAACTCAGCTTTCCAGGACTTAGTATCGTTCCTGGGAGACGCCCACGGGAAAAGCCTGGCCGAATTCCTGGAAGCGCATCAGACGGAGGTTTTGCATCGGGCACGAAATGAGCTGCGCGACGAGCGAGACGAGCGGGAGCCGACGTACATGGCACCTATCACACCACTTGGACAAGATCCTGTGCAATCGGTTGCGGATCGAGATGTCGACCAAGTCAGTCAGGGATACACCGACCGGGCATATGTCCTCAATTTCCGTCTTCCCAACGGGCAGTCGCAGCCTCTGCAGACCCAGATTAGGCTTGCGAAGACATCGGTCTACTTCGTCACCATAGTGGTGCATCCGCCCCGACCAACCGGACCTCCTCTTTTGACGCAACAATTAGCACCACCGACACCAGTGCATGCATCGCAGACTCTATCAGCACCGACGACCGTTCCCGTGAGAGACTTCGGATCATATCCCGGCCGACCATCTTCTTCTGCGAGTTCAGCGCCGACATCACCCTATTTCAACTTCTCCGCTGTTCGCACATCGCTTCCCCAAGTTAACTCTAGCTCTTACGCAAGTAGCCCTTCCTACAGCTACTCTCCAACAGCTGGCCCCGAATCAAACTACTTTGCGACAATTCAGCCACCATCTCAACCAACAGGTTACCCATCCCCGTATCCTCCTGTGTCGCGAACAACATCCGCTTCAGGGGGTAGACCAGGGCGACTAGACGGTTTACAACTACCACCGATACGTACTGGCCCAGTACCTCCGCTGCCCTCTCCCCGAACGCAAGATTTTAATGAACGAGACCGTGTTCGACCACGCGAATCGCCTCAGAGCGCTGAACGACCGGAGACGCCAGAAACCGGAAAACGACGAAGATTGAATATCCACGAAGTCCTTGAGTAAATAAAGCAGCGAGTAAACGAGGTTTGGGGGGAAGGGAAACGCAGAGAAAATGAATGGAAGAGAAATGGTCGGACGCGTACATACCTCATTAACCTACTATGTCCCCTATAATAGTTATCCCCTCCTTCGACATACACACCACAATGTACCATAAAGGCGTACATATACTCATACATAACGCATATCGTGGGCAAGCGGGCCTTGTCGCTATGGCATTGGATTGTAGCGCATCATCGATACCCTGGGATCATTGCATATTTTTTTTTTCTCTGGTGGGCGGGCCAGAGAGAAGCACTGCATACATTTGCATGTCTATACAAATGTTAGCAGTGTCCTCTTTTTCCACTATCTCCTTGACCATATTTCTCTTGATGGTAATTCTTGGTTTTTATTACCCACGTTTGCTGTGTTCTTAATTTGTTGAATTCATCCTTTATTTGTACCTATCGCATCTTCCCAGGGCGTCCTGTCTGTCGTTTAGCAAAGCATATTCCCCCGACCGAACCGGCGAAAAGAAGAGATACCAGTTTTTCCCTTATACGTGCGCTTGCTCTGTTCGTCTTCCCTTGCATCTATCTTTCGGATTCTCAGCATTGCGTTCGAGTTGGACGGCGGACGGGCCTCGGCCTCCCTTTTGTACCCGGACGTCGTTTTGTGTTGTGCCATTCGCGCATGGTTTCATATCCAGCCAGGGTCATTCCAGGATTTGTAAAGGCAGGCAGGCTGTGGGACGGGAGGCGACGGGAGCGGAAGAAAAGGGAGGGGAAGAGCAAAACAAGGCACGAGCACGATTGCAGATAGTTTGATCTGCAGCAAGGAGCTGGAACTTAAACTCACCTACCTACCTACCTACCTACCGAATACTACCTATCTTGGCACATATCCTTAGATCCGCCCGCCGACCCAACACATTCTCATGCCTGCCCAATACATCATACAATCCAACCGCCTTTGCCATCCTCATGGCAATCCGTGGCGACTCTTCTCCACAATAATGATAAGAGATGGCATCATGCTTGTTGTGCGGTTGGATACCTGGCTAACGGAGGGAAGAGAGTGGATGGTCATTGGTTGGGCTGGTCCACGCCGTTGTTTATGTGGGGACTTTCATGATAGAGTACCGCCAAGCGCAACTACTACGATTTGGATGCGGATGCAACGTCTCGGGTGGCTGCTTTTGGGGGTGCTTGTTGTACGAGGGGGGTTGGGTGAGAGCCTTGTGCCAGGACGGTTCCTGCGTGGGGTAGCATTGTATCTGAAGGTAGAGACAGTTATGGAAGGCTTGAGCGACGCAAGAGAGGTGGTCAGTAGCTTGGGTATACCCTTTTGGAAATTTTAGACAGAATGCATTCTACATGTAGCTATGCCGCTATCATATTCGTCGATACCTAACTCCATGCCCTCTATCCCGTAAAGCCTCAAGATGCATTGAGGATAATGCCCCCGACAAAACGCCGAACGCCCATATTGCGCCAGCGACCTAATCGTGTAGTTACTGAGCAGGCCGAGTTCTTCCCACATTTGCCAAGGCATGTTTGAGAGACATAGGCTGACGAAACTCAGCCGATGACCTTGACCTTCTTCTTCTTCTTGCTCGCCTCGCCGGACTTGTTGTTCTTGTACGTATTCCAGTTGGAGATGCGCTCGTCGCGAGAGTCCTCCCATGCCTTGTCCGCGTCACGCTTGCGCTTGCGCTCCGCATTCTCCTCGTCCATCTTCTTTTGCTGGCGGCCCTCCTCGCGCATCTGCGTCTGCAGCCTCTTCTGGTAATCCTTTTCGTCCTCCATGATGACGTACTTGACGTTCTTGGCCCACAGCTCGAGGAACTCCTCCGAAGCCGTCTCCTCGGTATCGTCCTTGGTGAGCTTCATCTGCTTCAAGGTCAAGTACCGCGCATCGTCATATTGCTGATCGAGCTTCTTGCGCGCTTTCTCGTCGAGGAGGGCTGTCTGCGCCTTGACGAGACGGTCAAAGGCATCGGGGGCAAGCTCGTTCTTGGTATGATCCGGATGGACCAGGAGGGACTTGGAGCGATAGGCCCTCTTGATGTCGGAGTCGGGGACACCCGGCTGGAGATTGAGGACGGCGTAGGCATCGATGCGGAAAGCGGCACGGATGCGCCTGATCTCTGCGTCCTAGGGCGTGTTAGCATGTGTGTGAGGGGACAGCAAGATGCACTTACTTTGGAGGCCTCTTTGCCAAGCGCGGCGAGCTCTTCGAGAAAGTCGGCATCCGCCATGGTCAGCGACTAATGGTAATGTGAGTGAGCTTACTCTGTGGTGGTTGTGCGTGCAATCCGGTTGCTTGGTGCTGCAGAACGGAGGACAGGTCACCTCAGCTTATGCTCTCGTTGGTGGTGTTGGGTGAGTGAGAGTCACAACGATCGCGTGCCTGGATGGCGTTGGTGTTGGCCCTGGACCTGGAACTTGGTGCGGAGCGATTGCCCCACGTCGGAGGAGCTGCCACGTGATTTCCGTCCGATATCTTGGCGAGCGCACGGATCACTCAACTTTTTTCTGTTCTCTAACATGATCCTGGAGTTCTCGATGTCACCACTCTCACCAAGTTTCGACGATGTTTGTATGAAATGGTCGCCCCAGGGATCACCGGTCGCACGCGACCGACAAAGGTCAAGAAACAGGCCTCATTGCAGAAAAGAAAGCGCCATGACGTTGACACTGAGAAGCTCGAGGCAGCGGTAGAGCAGCTTGTGAGTGCGCCAAAAGGATCACTTAAATGTGTTCTTGACACATGCAAAGAGCCTGCAGGTTAATACTGACAAGTATGATAGGACCCCAAAACGGGCGAATATAAAGACTTCTCCGATTTGCCGCTCTCCGAGTTCACCAAGAGCGGCCTCAAAGCATGCCACTTCGCCGTTATGACCGATGTGCAAGCCAAAGCAATTCCCCTCGCTCTCAAGGGCCACGATATTCTCGGCGCAGCAAAAACAGGAAGCGGCAAAACCTTGGCCTTTTTGATTCCGGTCTTGGAGAATCTATACAGACTGCAACACCAGGGCGCAGATGCTGGCTTGGGTGCATTGATCATCTCGCCCACTCGGGAGCTCGCGATTCAGATTTTCGATGTGTTGCGCAAGATTGGGCGACATGGCCATATGTTCTCTGCAGGGTTGGTAATAGGAGGCAAGAGTCTGGAGGCGGAGCGTCAGGCCTTGTCGAAAATGAATATTGTTGTGGGAACACCTGGTCGCATTCTTCAGCATATGTCGCAAACGGTTGCCTTCCAGATAGACGACCTCAAGATGTTGGTCCTGGATGAGGCAGACCGAATTCTAGATATGGGGTTTCAGAGAGACGTGGACGCCATTATCGAATATCTTCCCAAGGAAAGGCAGACCATGCTCTTCTCTGCCACCCAGTCAAGAAAGCTGTCAGATCTGGCACGTCTAAGTCTCCAGGACCCCGAGTACGTCTCAGTTCACGCCGAGGATAAGAGTGCAACGCCAAAGTCACTCCAGCAGAACTACATCATATGTCCACTCGAAGAAAAGCTCGATACGCTGTGGAGCTTCATTCAAGCGAGCAAGAAGAGCAAGATCATCTGCTTCTTCTCATCCGCCAAGGCCGTCCGCTTCGTCTACGAATCATTTCGACATATGCAGCCTGGCATACCCCTTCTACACATCCATGGTCGTCAGAAGCAGCACGCACGATTGGAGACGACGTCAAAGTTCTCGGCTGCAAAGCATTCGTGTCTCTTTGCGACAGATGTGGCAGCAAGAGGTCTCGATTTTCCCGCTGTGGACTTCGTGATCCAAGTGGACTGTCCCGAGGATGCGGATACATATATCCACCGTGTGGGACGAACAGCGCGCTACAATCGTGATGGTCGCGGGGTACTTTTTCTGACTCCGAGTGAAGAGGAGGGAATGCTGAAGCGACTCGAGGCGAAGAAAGTCCCAATCGAGACCATCAACGTCCGACAAAAGAAGAAGCAGTCAATCAAAGATCAGCTGGTGCATATGTGCTTCCAGGATCCGGCACTGAAGTATCTAGCACAGAAGGCTTTCACTACATATACAAAATCTGTCCATCTTCAGAAAGATAAGGAGATCTTTAAGCTCAAGGAGTACAATCTAGAGGCATATGCGGCAAGCTTGGGACTTCCTGGTGCCCCTAGAATCAAGTTCCTCAACGACGACGAAGGAAAACAGAGGAAGAAGGCTTCGAGACAGGCGATCGAAATGTCCGACGATTCAGACGACGATGAACCAGCGAGCAAGAAAGTGCGGACGAAATACGATCGCATGTTCGAGAGGCAAAACCAGGACATCATGGCCGACCATTATAAGAAGCTTGTCAAGGATGATGACGCCGACGCATTATCCAAGTCTAAGAACGATATGTTGGACGGCGGAGACGCAGATGAAGACGACTTTCTCGCCGTCAAACGAAGGATACCCGCTGATAGTGATGCTTCAGAGGATGTCTCGGACCACGAAGAGGGTTCTATCGTTCCTGGTGGCAGAGTGGTCAAAATTCAAGGTGCATCCCAACCCTTGGTCATCGACAGTAATCGCCGCGAGAAGCTCCTCAAATCGAAGAAGAAACTCCTTAAGCATATGGACAGGGGCAAGAAGCTTGTGTTTGACGACGAAGGGAACGCGCATGAAGTCTATGAGCTCGAGAATGAGGCCGACTTCAAGGCGAAAGGTCTGCCTGAGGTCCAGAGACAGAGATTCATCGAGGAGGCTAAGGATATCGTCCAACAAGCAGATATCGAAGATAAAGCCGCCGCAAAGGCAAAGAGGAAGGCGAAGAAGGACAAGAGGAAGGAGAGAGAGAGAGCGGAGGCTGAAGTTGGCGGCGTGGAGATCGATGATGAGGGTGTTGATGCGCTGGCGAACTTTAGGGCCGATATGGAAGCGAGTGAAGAGGAACCTGAGGTTAAGAGACCAAAGAAGTGGTTCCAATCTGACTCAGAAGAGGAGCCGAAGAAGAAGAAGGGTAAAAAGGGGAGACATGTGCACGTGGAGGAGCCAGAGACGTTGGAGGACATGGAAGCGCTGGCGGCTGGGCTGCTCGACTGAGCCTGTGTTGCGTAATTTATCGACTCAAATTCAATGCGAATAGTAAATGTTGATTCGAGATATCAGGTCATGATGATCACCAGAACTACGTCCTCGTGTGTCACTTCGATGCTCCTGAAATGTACACAGTCACGTGTCAGCTGATCAAGGTTTGCACTTTTCACCTCTGCCACATCATATTGATCTCCCCAGGGGATTGAGTCATGGGTCAAATAGATCGACAAAAATATGTCTTCTCACGCATCAAAAGCGTGGGGTATGCCGTCTGCTTTTCTTATAGGTGTCCTCGCTCCGGGTGAAAATACGGTGTGCATGGTGCTGCCAAGGGACGCAGTTGGCTATGTTGATATGCTCTCCTCTTGAGGCAGATGCAGGAACTAAGAGGCTTCATGGACGTTACTCAAACAGTACCTCGCCCACATGTAGGAACCAGAGTCTGGGGAATCTTGTCCCAGCTCTGTGGGTAGTGGTGCGCAGTGGTTGCGTGAGGGGCCATCGAGTTAGTGATAGCGTCGGCTGCGAGGCTGAAACAAGCAAACATGTCCACCAACCCATGCAGCCCCGTTGCAACAACCTCCACTAAACACACGGCTATCGGCAGCCCTACACGTCGTACCGTGAGCTTCCTCGTGCTGTCGCTGCTTGGCTAGAGCATGGAAACGCGCATGCTCGAAGGCGCTCCCGAGACGCGTGCTGTGGACATTCAGTAGAGTCGGCCGCCCACGTCCTGTTCGTCGAAACACTGCTGACGTCCGGTTCAGGTGTGCATGACAGCTTCGCCAGGCCAGACTCTCTCCAATGGAAGACTGGGCTGTTCATATTACCCCAATCCGCGCGCATCCTTCTGACTTCCCAAGCTGCACGGGAGGCTCTTTGGACGACAGACACACAGTCCAGGCAATCCCTCCCCGCCTTTTGTCCGGCTAAACGACGTTTGGCATCACTCCCAATCGCCTGAGCATTGGGAACCACGCATCTGCCCGATTCTTCGGCACAGTCTCTGCACTGCGAGCACTCCCTTCGGTGGGTGCTGCGTCCAGACAGAGGTGGCTTCATCATGACCCCGCCTTCCAAGAACAAATCGCAGCCTCTCCCCAACCATGCCCGCCGAGCCGCGACATCAAACAACAAGAAAGTTCGCAGCTTCTTCCAGCAGGTCCAGCCCACCTTTTCCATATCACAGCCGACGCCCACTCTGGAGTTTATAGACCACTCGAACCCCAACAGGAATCTCATTGTCCGGAAGAATGCCCGGGAGTGGGTCAACAGGAAGAAGGGCATCCCCACGCAAGAGAGGCAAGGCAGCAATGACCGTTCAAAATCCAACACGCCGAGTCCGGAGTCCACTCAACTGACACGCAGACGGACCATATCCCCTGCGCTGAATGTCTTTGATGTTGGAACGGGCCGCATGGACCCGTTTGAGACTCTGCCGGATGTGGGCCGGAAAATAGACCACATTCTCGAATATTGTAAGTCACCGTCTTCAACCGCATGAACCATAATGCTAAACCATGCCAGTTCTCACGTCTTGTCCGGAAGAGCTTCCCGGCTGCGATGGTAGGGCTCGTCTCCAGATGTGACGGAGGCTTGGCTAATGTGATATTCAGACCCATATACCTGGCAGCCCCAAGCCGCCATCGTTCCCCAGCGCGAGAACAGCATCCTAGGATTTATGACTGCCGACCGTGTTTCATTCGTTCTCTGGCTGCACGCAACTACCACCATTCGAGACGGCATCGTCGGTCAATGGGACTCAGAAGAGTCGCAATGGTACTACCGCCAAGCTTTACTTGCAGTCAGAGAAGCGTCTGAGGGCAACATGGGAAACTACTCAGATAATTTTATGTGCTCCTTGGCCGCTTTCTCGGCGTGTGCGGTACGTCCTCTAGCTTGCTCCCTGGATACCTTCGTTCAACTGACAACAATTCATAGAACTACAGTGGTCAGTACAAGGCTGCAGAGCTGCACCGCGATTTTATGGTCAAGTCAGTCACCCTGAAGGGCGACGGAGACTTGATGAGGGGCTTTCTAAAGTACAAGCCATACACCAAGAAGTCCTTGATCTGGTAGGTATTGTAACCAAGTTGTGGTAGTTGGGGTGCTAAATCTGCCTAGGTGCGAGTTACACGTTGCCGCTCAAATACCGTCTCTCCCCAAGTTCCCCTACTACCCGCCTATGCCGATCTCATTACCAGAGTCTCTGCTCAAAGAAGCCAGTAGACTGACACAGGCTACACTCTCAAATCTGCCCACATTATCTCCCCCTTTACTCAATGTTCTTCATCTGCTTCACCAACTCAGTCTGTCACAGTCAGAGGTCGAAAAGTCCTTCAGTCGCAAATGGCCTGGTCGCACCAAAATCGATCCTCGGATTATCCGTGAGATGTACGATGCCGAGTACACGTTACTTCAGGTCTTGGCGTTGCAGCAGGAACCAGTTCACCACTTTTCTGCTTTCGAGGTTGTATGGTCTGAGGCCTGCCAGATGTTCTTATGGACGGCAAGCAGACAGCTACCACCGGAAATGAAGATGTGCGATCTCTTTGTCGAGCGGTTACAGCGTGCGCTGGTTCCTCTGCTCGTGAAAGAGGAAGCAATAGAGCCGCAATGGCCGATCAGGCTGGAGGAAATCCCAGATATGTCTCCAGATTCAGGACCTTCGTTGACAGAAGAGACAACGCCAGCCTCAACCTTACCAGAAGAAACCGAACCTCTGGGATCCACAGGAGATTCTATCTATCCACCAGACCAATGTCTCAAAACTGAGCAGCACTCGACAAAACACGACCTAGCCCTCATATGGCCACTCTTCTTGGGAGCCGTCGTATCAGGAGTTGGAAGCCGGCCAGAGCATGTATGGTTTAAAGAACACTTCCAAGAACAGATGCGAAAAATTGGAACGATACATGATTCGCGAGATCTACGCCGGGTATTGAAACTTTTTCCCTTCACGGAAGCCTTCTGTGGACTTGGTATACCCAGGATCGAACTGCTCTTCGATGGATCATTATATGCATAGAAGGTGCGGGCCATGGTATCGCACCTTCAACTGATGATATTGGGTAGGTCGATTCAGGTCTGGCAGGTATTTTTAGGAAGGAATTGCGGAGCCATTTTTGACAACCTCCTAGACGATACCACCTCGAAGACTCTTGTTCTCTGCATCATTAACCCCATTTCACCTTCATTATCATTTATCAATTACCACCACCGATCACCGAAGCCGAATAGCAAATCGCTCGGTCTAACGTCATGCTATTAAGCGCACAAAAGAACCATCATCGCCATCTACTCAATGGATAGGACACTATCCTCAGAATCACTTGGAAAATCGAGCAGCTACGATTGCTCTCCGTACGTCACCAATGGTGGATCCTTGGACCCTTTCGAACACTATCCGAGTCCAAGTCCATATCCCCCAAGTCCATATCCTTCTACATCCTGCAGGTGGAATACGCAAGAATTACTCGATCTACCCCTAAGCAGTAAGACTGGGTGTAGTTCATCGGTGGGCGGGCATTCCCAAACAATCCAACCAGTCAGAAACGACAGTGTACATGGGCTAGACTGTACACAGTACGCCACTCTCGCATTACGTTTTTGGTGATGTTGACCATCTCCCAGATCATCACCAATACAAACCCACCATCCGCGAATACCCACACCTGAGCCTATGCGGAAGCGGATCCCTTTAAGTGCTTGCTGCAACATCTACTCTCAAATAATCACCACCATCGCCAAGCTCTCCCGTAGTATGAAGAACAGACATTCCGCGAGAGAATTAGGGTCTACGACAAGCCAAACCGCTGCAATGTTACGGGCCCCGGAATTGGATTGCTCGATGCTACCTAAGGCTCCAGGGAGGCCGACGTTTCCATCGAGGCGGCCGACAGAAAAGAGAAGGCTGTTATCGAGACCGAGTTGGACAGAGACACCGCTTTACGGAACTATAGAACTTGGGCCGGCAAAAGCTGGAGCCAGTGCTGGGACTGCAGGGTGGGGGAGCGAGGAAGGTCAGAGCAGTAATTGGAGTGATAGCGTCGGGTCGATTATGGGAGGAAGGAGGAGACGGGAGCCGTGGGATTACGAGTGCGAGATCTGGTGAAGAAGACAGAGATGAGAGTGTGCCGGTGGATATCCCGGACAGGGTAATGGGCGTTGGCCTTCTGGATGAGGTCTATGTCTTGTACGCTCCAGTTGAGTGTTTCGACTTCAGATGAATTATAGGGTTATATGAGGATCATGGACTCGGACCATTCAAGCTTGCCGCTGTCGAACACTAAACAGATGTTCCCGCCTATATTGATCGTTCGAGCACTTGTTGTGCCACGGTGAAACTGAGTGTGTTCGATGTAGACCAGCTTGTGCGACTTGGAGTAGATGGGCACCCTGGATGACGACGTTCTGTAAAGCGCACATGGACCCGTCTAACCGAGATAGAGCGTTGAGCAAGAGTTTCAGGAGACGTGCATGATTCCGGTGAGAGTCCGCTCAGGCCGTGGGCGAGCGGAGACTAGAGTTGCCACAACGAGAGACTGTACGAGGTGCCAGATAGCATGGCTTTGAGAGCTTCTTTCAGCTGCAATATTCACAATATGTGAAGTGCTGCAGGGCCGGGTCGCGATGGACGATGGCTGCCCCGCTACATGCGGTTCTAAGGATGCGCCAGAGGCGATGAGGTTGCACGGGAGATAGGGTCGCAACGCTCGTCAGACGTCAGCACCGGCGACGGCAGCCAGGAGAGGGGTCCGCGACGTGTGCGAGGGGAATCTGCGTGTTTACCAAATGGTCGTCGCCAGCTGAACAGACGTTTGCTGCAGCGGGCGCCACCGGGCTGTGGCTGGTTGCATGCCTGGACGAAGCGCATCACACAACCATAACCCCACACCTGCCCACCAACCTGCCTGCCAGCGTCGTCATATCGCCCGCACATCCGCCGCCCTCAGAGGACTCGCCCTCTCACTCCAGCGCTCTTCTTCGCTCCTCACAAACGCCGCCCCGCCGCCGAGCCCCGCCGCCCGCTGCCCGACACCCGCCCGCCACGCACGACCGAGAGGCGCGGGGGACTCCCGTAGCGGCTCGTGCCTAGCATCGACGGTTTTGACATCACGTCGGAGCCTCTGCCACCACCCCCTCGTCCGCTGGCCGCCGCCATTGCTAGCCGGCCAGACTCTGCCGCAGAAGCGTGTATATTATTCCCCGTCCCTCCGCGACGGCGACCCGGAGGAGCCCGTCACGCAGCTGGGAGCCCGCCTTTGGGCGTCGACGCCTTCCTGAGCTCTCGCAACCGGCGCCCGCAGTCTCCGGCCACCTCCCCCCGGCCGCCTCCTCCGGCGAAGAGACGTTGTTGACGGCCTTCTTCGCCGAGCACGTGTAGCCAGCCGCCATCATGAATATCGACGAGACCGTCACCAATGTCCAGCGCAAGATCGACCGCGAGAAGGCCCTGATCCAGGCCGCCAATGCCATGCGCCAGTCGACCAACAACCCCGCCGTCCTCTCGCGGCTGGACGGCCAGATACGGGACGGCCGCCGCAACATTGAATACTTCGAGGGGACGCTGCGGGACCTGGAGATGCGCCGAATGGGCTCGGACATGGACAACATGCACATGGGTCCTGGAGGGCAAAGCAAGGCAGGCAACCCGCTGACGCCTCCCCCGAAAGACGGCTGGAACGGGTACGTGGGGCCCGATCAGGGGGGCTACGGGAACCCCCAGGGCGGCTACACCAACCTCGGAGGGGGACATGGACTGATACCGCCCTCGAAACCCTACGCACCGTCTGCACCCGGCCAGCAGGGGAAACGCCCAAACTACAGCAAGCTTGGTAGGTGTCTGCGTACCCAGCAGCCTCAAGCCTCTCATTGACGTGCGTCGCAGATCTGATCAAATATGACACCCCGCATCTGGGGCCGCGCATCCAGCTCATGCTGTCCCAGCTGGAGTTCAAACTTAGCGTTGAAAAGCAGTACAAGGACGGAATCGAGAAGATGGTGCGGCTGTACCAGATGGAGGGCGACCGCAAGAGCAAGACCGATGCCGAAGTGCGGAGAATCGAGAGCAACCAGAAAATACAGCTTCTAAAGCAATCACTGAAGCGATACGAAGATCTACATGTCGATATTGAAGGCGCAGAGGGTGGAGACGGTAAGAGGCGGCGTTTCTACTGCAGACCTGCACTGTATACTAACCCCCTTACCAGATGACAGTCTGAACGTGCCAAGCCAACGGAAGCCCCTGAGCGGTCATTTTTCGCTCCGCATTCACGCTGTTGCTGATGTGGACCATGCTGCCACTGGGCGCTTTAGTCGAGGCCCAGAAACATTCATTATCATCAAAGTCGAAGACAATGTACGAGGCCGCACCAAGTCCACTAGGAATGACCGATGGGCGGAAGAAATACATGAGTTTGATATCGACAAAGCCAACGAAATCGAGCTGGTCGTATACGACAAGGCTGGAGAGCATCCTCTTCCCATTGGTATGCAGTGGATCCGCATATCTGACATCGCCGAGGAAATGCGCCGTAAAAAGATTGAGACCGAGCTGCAGAACTCTGGCTGGGTGTCTGCCGACCATATGGGAGGTGGTAGCGGCCCACAACCGGACTTACAGTTCCAGCCGCCTCCAGGGCAGGGCTACGCAGGAGCTGGTGGACCCGGCCCTGGCCCTGGCGGTATGCGTCCAGGAGGCCCTGCTGGTGCGGGAGCCCCACAGCCGCAAACTGGACCAGTCTACATTGACGCTTGGTTTTCCTTGGAACCTGTTGGCCGTATCCACCTGACAATGTCTTTTGGTGAGTATCCCCTATTACGCCAATATGTCTCTCAGCGCTAACACTCGTGTCAGTTAAACATGCTAAGAACAAAAATCCCTTTGATCTTGGTCTTGGCCGAAAAGGAGCCATTCGACAAAGGAAGGAAGATGTTATTGAGCAATACGGCCACAAGTTCGTGCAGCAGCAATTTTACAACATCATGCGCTGCGCTCTCTGTGGCGAGTTTCTCAAGTACGCTGCTGGTATGCAGTGCTCGGACTGCAAATACACTTGCCACAAGAAATGTTATCCCAAGGTTGTGACAAAGTGTATCACGCAGTCCAACGCAGAAACGGATCCAGACGAAGCGAAGCTCAACCACAGGATTCCCCATCGGTTCGAGAATTTTTCCAACATGGGTGCAAACTGGTGCTGCCATTGTGGCTACGTGCTTCCTTTGGGCAGAAAACAGAGCAAAAAATGCACAGGTAAGAGCGCTAGTCTGGTCAGTGTGTCCTCGTTGCTGATCAAACCACAGAATGTGGTCTTACATGTCACGTCAATTGCGTCCACTTTGTGCCCGATTTCTGTGGCATGTCCATGGAAGTAGCTAATCAGATTCTTATGGAGATCAAGCGTACGAGAAGAGGGCAGTCAGCATCAGGGTCCACTATGACCCAGCGCGTTCTCCGCCCTTCGCAGCCGACAAAGCCAACCCCTCCTCCGCCATCGCAAGCGCAATCGCCGTATCAACCTCCGCCCGGACAAGAGCCGCCAGGCCAAGCAGACAGATATTCTTATGGAAAAGATCAACAGTATGGCGGTGGCCCCCCGCGCCAAACTTCATATCCACCTTCGGCCACCTCCGTGGATGCTGCTCGTGCCTCCTACACTACCTCAAGTGCAACTCCAACTCCGACATCTCCGACATCACAGCGTCCGCCTTCAGGGCCACGAAGTCAAACTTCCCAGCCAGCACCCGTGGCTGCAGCTGCGGCTGCGATGCAAAAGACCGCGGCTCCTGGATACAACAGAGCGCATTCGGATCAACAGCTGCCATCAGCTGGAAGAGCAAGTGGGGGGGGTTATGCACAGGATCAACGATTACCTCCACAGCAGCAACAACCGCCACAGCAACATGCTCCTCAAGTTGGATACAATCCTCAAGACTACGCCAACATCCCTAGCTACCCCCCCGCACATCAAATACCGTCCACTCCAGTATACGCACAAAAACAGTCATTCCCACTTCCACAACATCCGTCACAGCCTCCACAACCAATCCAGCAAGCTGCACCACCACTTCAACAACATGCGCCTGAGTTACAGCAACCGCCGCCCCAACAAGCCCAGCCAGCATCCGCCATGACAAAGGCGCCAGCAGACAGGGTCACTCCTTCAGCAAGCGCTCAGGGTACTGGACGGCGGATAGGCTTGGATCACTTCAATTTCCTTGCTGTCTTGGGTAAGGGTAACTTCGGCAAGGTCATGTTGGCTGAAACCAAGAGCACAAAGCAGCTTTATGCCATCAAGGTATTGAAGAAGGAGTTCATCATCGAGAACGACGAGGTCGAAAGTACCAGGTCTGAGAAACGGGTGTTTTTGGTTGCCAACAAAGAACGACATCCCTTTTTACTGAATCTACACGCATGCTTCCAGACGGAAACGCGAGTCTACTTCGTCATGGAGTACATTAGTGGTGGCGACTTGATGTTGCACATTCAGCGAGGGTCGTTTGGTACCAAGCGTGCCCAGTAAGTACATAGAGTCAAACTGTATTTATCCTTCGCGCTAACCATTTTCCAGATTCTACGCGGCTGAGGTTTGTCTCGCTCTGAAATACTTCCATGAGAACGGTGTTATCTACCGAGATCTGAAATTGGATAACATTCTCCTAACCCTCGATGGGCATATCAAGATTGGAGATTTTGGTCTGTGCAAAGAGGAGATGTGGTATGGTTCAACAACAAGCACTTTCTGCGGTACTCCTGAGTTTATGGCACCAGAGGTATTGATATAAATCCTTCCTCTAAACCTTGGTCACTAACAACGAGAAAAGATCCTGCTAGACAAGAAGTACGGCCGTGCTGTCGATTGGTGGGCATTTGGTGTCCTCATTTACCAGATGCTCCTCCAACAATCCCCCTTCCGTGGCGAGGACGAGGACGAGATATACGATGCTATCCTAGCGGACGAGCCTCTATACCCGATCCACATGCCTCGCGACTCCGTATCCATCCTGCAGAAACTTCTCACCCGCGAGCCCGAGCTCCGATTAGGATCTGGTCCCACCGATGCACAGGAGATTATGAGCCACGCCTTCTTTAGGAATATCAACTGGGACGACATCTACCACAAGAGAGTTGCGCCGCCATTCGCCCCACAGATCAGCAGCGCGACGGATACCAGCAATTTCGATACCGAGTTCACGAGCGTTACTCCTGTGCTTACGCCTGTGCAGTCTGGTATGTTTGACCCAATTAACGACCTGTCAATGGTGTTGCTTTTAGGGATGTTGCTAATATAGTGTATAGTCCTCTCGCAAGCCATGCAAGAAGAATTCCGAGGCTTCTCTTACTGTGCCGACTTCAATTAATCAAACCAGTTAATCTGAAAAGCGAGGAATTCTTTTCTGTCGGAGGATACCCCCGGGAATTTAGAGCGTGCGATTATTTAAGTTTAGTAGTGTGTTTTTCTTTCTTATCTTCTTGATGAGGGATGCGGGATGAGGGATGATGGATGATGGTGGGGTGGGTGGGTGGATGGATGGCTGGCTGGGGGAGCATGGATTCTGGTAGGATAGGATGGGTGGATGGGATTCGGTTGGTTGGGGGAGGATGGGTTGGTTTGGCTTGCATAGGGGTGTTGTATCATTCTTTGGATGGGCGTGGGATTGGGGGTCTAGGTCTGATCTTCAATTTCATGGTCGTTCGGAACTTGTCTGGTGTGTGTCCGTTCTTTCTTACACGTTTTTTTTCTTACAACTCTTTTCTTTGAGGGACATGAGGGCGTACTTCTTGGTTGGGTATAGTGGGGTTGGCTGGCAAGGGGATGGAGATGGGGAGGAGGGGAAAATAGATGGAGCGCAGCACGGCGTGGCGGTGATGTGGGTGATGGATGATGGATGATGACGATGGCGATGGCGATGGCGACTGCGATAATGGAGAAGAGTAGATTGGGAGAATTGGGGGTTCTGGCTTGTGAGGTCTTCTTTTTCTCTTTGATGTAGTGAATATGGATAGACGAAATAAGTAACCTCTTTATTATGTGATGTGAGTAAAAATGGAAGTAATTAGTGTCGGGGTTGGAGTTGGGAAGTGTGTGGCATGAGCCTCATCGGCTTCTGTGATTGTGGTCATGGTACTGATGGTGTAGTACTGCCCCCTATCGTCCCCAAACAGAGTCCGTTTGGCCGTCTCATCTCCTGTATCGTGGATCTTGGGGTATATGAACCCCCCTCCGCACTCCCTTGCTCTTGTCTTTCTCTTTTTCTTATAGGTGGGTGTATTTAATTTGATGAGTCCAAAAACCCGGCGGGCTATTTTGTCATGGTTTTCGCATTGCTTCTTGCTTTTTTTCCAAAACTGCCCGCCAACTTGAAAATGAGAAGGTGTAAAATTTCTGAAAAAAGGCTGGGATGTGGAGTTTGGAATCGGAGTTGGTGGGAGGATATGAATGTGGCGATGGTGGATGCGTGGGGGGTGTTGGGGGGATTGGGGGTGGTGTAAAATGATGTCGATATGGGTTGTATGTGCGCTTTGGGATCAGGGAGTGGGAAACTTTGCAAAAGATAAGAAGCTATGATCCGATGGGGAGGAAGAAAAGCTCCGCGGCTCCCGATTCACGGAAAGTAAAACAGCTTTGAGAGAGAAAATATCGACTGGCGAGAAGCCTGCGGGCAAGAATTTTATGTGGGTTTTGTCTGATGTACAAATGGGTGCGATTACGAAAGAAGGACTGTAAATTTAATGGAGGAGAGTGCGGATGTGGAAGAGAACAATCATGCTTTGAGGTTCAATCTTCCTGGATTCCAGGGTATGGTGTTGGTCTTATCTATGGAGGAAAATATGTTTGCTTGAAAGGACTGCAACAACAAAGCATGTGCAAGTGCCTTACGAAGATATAATGTGTTTTGGAGTGGCAGCGCAAGACCTAAAATGGAGCCCCCCCTTGTACATGTTCTTCTACGCAAGGAAAGACGATGCTAGAGAAACGCCGTTCCCGATCTATGGCACCAATATCGTCAAAGGGGTTGAATCTAGCTTCCGCCAGCAGTATGAGAGAAAGATTGTATAAACACACATCTAGAGTTCTCCGCTTAGTGAGAACTTCCTGACCTTTCCCTAAATTGGAGATGTTGTTGCGCACTTCAAACCAAATTTACTAGCCTCTATGAGAATCGGACCAGCATCTGAGGAATATAAATTTTGACACGTGCTCAGAAACCCCCTGGGCAGAACTAATCCTTTCCAGCTCATGAGAGAAAGCCAATGCTGTAAACATTCTGGGTGACGTATTCATGTGCGAAACAAAAATGGTGGTGGTTAGAACGCATGTGTTGGCAACGCTGAACGAACGCACGCAGGAAACCCTAAGATTGGTGTTGCTTTCCAACCCGAAAGAATGCATCACATGGACACATGGATTTTGAGAATAGTGTTCCTCAAATAGATTCCGGAAAAGGATCCAAAGGAGCATATAGATCACCGTATATGCAGCCTCTCCAACGTTTCTACAACATTAGAAGTCTGGACAAAATATCTTAACCTTCGGCTATACACTGTCCATTGGATTGAACTCCAAATGCCGTAAATGTTGCCATGTGGTGCTAAAACCAAAATAACTACCATTTGGCACCATTGTGTTCAGCTTAAATGTCAACCTCTCTTTGACATGGTCTGAGAATCCGCGACAGAACTTTGATGAACGTATGTGAGAGAATTGACCTTTCTGAAAAAATATTTTCTAAAATCCCACCAGACGAGGTAAGCATGACTGGAGTAGAGAGCCGAGTTGAAGCAACGTCCAAGAAGAAGTTCCACTTGCCATATGACCGGCTTTCTGGTTGGGGGATTTGATATTATCTTGAGTGGGAGGATGCACTCATGCCCACAAAACAAAAGAGCATCCATGACCCTTTCATGAGGGTCCCCTCCTGGCCCAACTCAAATGGATATTCTCAAAAGACAAAAATGCTGAAGAATGTTGGCCAGTCAAACAGCCTTGAGAATAAACATCCCCGCTGCGAGCGAGTCCAGGCTAGAACATTCTACGAGTACACAGGCAGGGAATAAGCTCTATCCCCCTCTCCAAGACCTGGACGTGACCGAGAAATAAAACTCACAACGTCAAACCCCATGTCTGCTCTCCAGTGCCACTTGTCTAAAACCGTGCGGATTAAACTGCATGTGGCGAGCTGAGAAAATCGTTTAAAGGCGGGCTTCCTAAAATGGGCAGCGAAGTGACCAATAAGTTTCAAGGGTAGTAGGGTGCATGTCTATGTTGCTTGTGTGCTCGGAATCAACATTCCATTTGCCGGTTAAAATATGCCTCTAGTTCAAAGCTCAAATTGCCTTCCAGCTTGCGTCATGGAGAGCGGGAGGGATAGAGGATTTGTAAATTCGGCTACTGCAACAGCATGAGAAGAGTTTTGTTTGAGGTGGAGAGAAAGGTCTGGTAGAGATATTGTGCACTGGAACGATGATTAGCATCAACTTCTGCAGTGACGACTATCGTAAAACAGACCACTCCACGTCTTATTCGATTGAGATTTTCAAAATCATCTACATCTAACATATCTCAAATCTTCCAGCGTGGAGACAGCTAACAAAGCCTTCTTTTTAGATGTCCGCGACCTCTAGATCAGTTTTATATGAGCGACCTGTACACATATTCAACGCCATTTCCCAAATCCGCCTCTACACTCTATGCCCCTCCCTCAGCAGCCTGTAATTCAGCCTCCACTTCCGCAATAACCACCTTCCTCACGCCCTCCCATCCATTCGCCTTCTTCACAAGACTGACCCTCTTCGGCTTGTCCTCCAGGCCCTTGAACTCATCCGGCAACACATTGTCATCAAAATATGCCTTCCCTCCAGCGAAATGCAACGCTTCTTCTACCGCATTGCTAAACTTCGCGGGATGAGCAGTGGAGAGTGAGATGTGATGTGTTGATGGTTCCGAGCCGCCCTCTACACTCCAGAATGCGGCCTGGACACCAATAGCCGAGTGAGGATCTAGAACATAGTTATTTGCGGATTTGAAGATGCTGGCAATCGTCGAGAGAGTCTGCTCGTCGGATACGCGATAGGATTCGAAGTCGACCTTTGCAGCAGTGAGGATCTTTTGGTCGACGCTGAAGCCGCCCTTGGACTTCAGATCGTTCAACCATGTCTTGACGTGTTCTCCAGCCTGTGCTCTTCGCTGGTTGATAGCGTCGGATGAGGAGCTGTATACTTCATAAGCGAGGAACCAGAGTAACCGCTCAAAGTTCGACGATACGAGAATGTCCATGGCCGGGCTCAGAGTCTCCTTCACGCCGCCCTCGTGCGCCTTGACGCCATCTTCCGGGATGCCGCCCTCGGCCTCTTTCCCATATACGGGCTGCTTCTCGTAGCTGCCAGTTCTCCAGAAGCGGTTGAGGATGTCGTTTTCGTTGGTAGCGATGACGAGTTTCTCTGCGGGAAGGCCCATTCGCTTCGCGAAGTAGCCGGCTAGAATGTCGCCGAAGTTGCCTGTGGGTACGACGTAGCGGATCTTGGAGGCTGGCTGGAAGGACTCGCTCTTGATGATGGTAAAGTAGGAGTGGAAGTAGTAGGTGATCTGAGCCAGGATACGCGCCCAGTTTATGGAGTTGACGGCAGCGAGGCGGTGGGTCTTGTTGATCTCTGGGTCTGCGAAGAGAGCTTTTACAAAGTCCTGGCAGTCGTCAAATGTGCCATCTACCGCCAGATTGTGCACGTTCGCATCCAAGACAGTAGTCATCTGAGCCTCCTGCACGGCGCTGACCTTGCCATGGGGATGCATGATGAACACAGAGACGTCCTTCTTTCCCCGAAGCCCGTAGATGGCCGCCGATCCTGTATCGCCACTCGTTGCGCCGATGACAGTCAAGTGTTCCCTGTTGCGACCTTCCTTGCCCTCATTCCTGCGGACGAGGAAGTACTCGAACAGGTTGCCCAGAAACTGCAGTGCGACATCCTTGAACGCGAAGGTCGGCCCGTGGAAGAGTTCCAGCAGATGTACGTTCTTTTCCTTGTCTAGGGTGACTATTGGGGTGATGTTTTTCGCGCGGAAGGTGGAGTAGCTCTTATGTATGATGGTCTTTAGGTCTGCCGAGGGGATTTCGGAGGGGGAGATGTAGAGGGAGAAGATTTCGTATGCGAGCTCCTCGAAGGAGAGGTCTTTCCAATTGGAGGCCCAGTCGCTGGGGAGGGTGGGGATTTCTTCGGGGATAAAAAGGCCGCCGTCGGAAGCGAGGCCCTTGAGGACAACCTCTTCAAAGGAGAACTTGGGGGGGTTAGTATGGGGCTGGAGGAATGAGGAGAGGCAGACTGACGTCGTAGGACCCTCCCCGGGTACTCAGGTAGCGCTGGCTTGTGCTGTGTGTTTTTGAAGACATTTCCAATGTGATTTTCGTCTGTCAGAGTATAAGACGGAGGACCAGGGCTCTGTCGGCGGTATGGTGCGGTTGGGGAGATATATGTACAGTCGAAGGAGCAGACACAGCCTCGCGGTGATGGGCTCGGATTCCAATGGGCTCGTGTATTCAAAACATGCAAGAAGCAAGAAGCAACCAGTGGAGCCCCGCTGTGACTCTGTCCCACGTTCACCAAAAAGGCCCGGGAGCCAATGCGACATCGGCCTCCAAAGCTTGAGCTCAGGCCTGACAGACGAAAAGTTTTTGATTCGCTGCACGTCTGGTTGAGCCTCACGAGCGGCGCCAGAGCCATTTCAAGCTTAGCAGCGCAGGCTCCGAGGTTGATCCGGCGTTAGCGCCTCGTTTGGCGGTGGCCCGGGCGCCTCTGCCCACCGGTATTTAAGAGCACCGCGTCCGCCTCCCTTCTGTTCTCCAGTCGACTTTGTATGTTCTCCCCGGCACCCCAACCTTCGCATGGCCCGCCTGCTAACAGCGCTGCAGACTTCATAGAATCAATTTCTATAGGTATCGTCTCCTATCTGAGTCTCTCACAAGAGCCACAGAATCTCCAACCTGAACGATGAGATTTATCCTCGGCGTCCCGGAGTGAGGCCTTATTGCATTTGCTTCGGCGAGTGTGGCGATGATCTTCAGTCAATCGGTTCCGTACTTCGGTCGGTCTGAACGACAGGACGCTGAGTGAAATCTGACAGGCCTTTTGAGATGCACTGTGGTTTGCGTGGGGGGTTGGTAGAGCAGCAGCCGTTGTGGTTGTGCTACAATGAAATTTTTTCAAGCTGAACTTTTGCTGTCTGTGACCCGTGCCTCATCAACTTCATATCTCACCCAACAATGCTTGCATCCTCCCCACCTTGTGCATCTTAACGCCTCATTATAGAACCTTTCCATTCTCAAATCTGCTCTCTCGGTGGCATGGGGATGCCAACCGTGCTGTCCACCCATGTTCCATCGGCCCTCAGCACCAGACGAACTTCTCCATGTGCATCCAGTCAATCGACTCTGCAACTGGTTTCTCGTGCTGGGGATACCACTTCAGACTTGCTATGCTCTCCATGTCCCTGTTGATGACCTTTGCTTCAGCATCAAGCATCTGGGCGGCCGCTACCGTCGCTGCCGACGGGGTCCATGTCTCAACCTCTTCCAGCTTCCACTCCTCGGCCTC
The DNA here is from genome assembly GCA_010015725.1 of Amniculicola lignicola CBS 123094. Classification (NCBI taxonomy): domain Eukaryota; kingdom Fungi; phylum Ascomycota; class Dothideomycetes; order Pleosporales; family Amniculicolaceae; genus Amniculicola; species Amniculicola lignicola. The sequence goes on along the minus strand of ML977620.1, from coordinate 165,696 downwards.
TTGCTGGGCTGCCGCCATTAGAGCAGCGATCGCGGCTGTCTCGCCTTGGTGCCCTGAAGCTCCGTTTGTACCTGTTGTTTCCTCACAGCTCTTGTGAAGTTGGTCCTCAACCACTAAGCGCAGGATATGCAGCGTGTTGCCCTTCGCTTCTGTTGGGTCTGAATTGTACCACACTCGCGTCCAATAGCACCATATGCGCTTGCCCACCTCCGAGCCGACGATGGCTCCCTTGATCTTTGGGCATTTGCCATGCAGTTCCATTCCAACAAAGTCCTCACGAGCATCTGTAGGTGTTCTGATTAACAATATGCTGCCACTGTTTGATATGCTACTTACGGTGCCATCTGATCGTCTCGATGTCGGGCACTAATGCCACTGCCGTCCTGCTGTTCTTTGGGCGGGATTCGAGGCTTTTCCGTACAAGAGCCACATCAATCTCGCAGAGTTCTTCAAGATCCTCATCGAAAAGTGGTCGAACAGGAGGCAGATCGGCTACTTTGGACACTTTCCCAGGAACTGAAATGTGCGCAGAATGGAACGGCTCCCAGCCGAACCCAGCGTAGAACTTCTTTCCGATATCAGAATACAGGACAGTGAACAAACACTCCTTTTCCGTTGTTTGGTATGTCTGCAACATCTTCCCAACCTCTTGCATTAGTCTCTGTGCATAGCCGCGTTTCCTCAGATTCGGCGCACAAAAGACGCTCCCAACTCCATGCGAGACGGTCTCCTGTACCTGGCCATCCCGACATACCAGCGCTTTTTTGCGGTAGGTTTCGCAGCTCGCGAGCGGCAAACGTGCTGATGGTGCAGGATCCAAGGGATTCTGTTTCGCAGAAGTGTCGACGAGGATCCAATATGATATTCCACCGTCTTGGGTTAGTGACTGCTGTGAGAGCACTTCCTCCCGGCGAAGATATGCCTCCATGGAGAGCGCTCCCCGCCATTCGACGGCATTGAGCTTGAACTGAAAGAGCTTCTCCTCGTCGGTCGGCTGAACGAGTGCAAGGGTAGGTGAAGACCCGTCTGGAAGGTTCAGAATAGACCCCATGCTGGGCTGTCGACGTTCTTGATGTTCGGGATGTGGTCTTCAAGTTTGGTTTGATAGCTTTGATGAGCGTGTTTGGAAATGCTTCCCCTCAAAGGGCAGGGGAGCCTACCCAGTCTTTATACTGCACCTTCTTATAGCTCTTAGCGTGATTGTCATGTAGGGCGTGCCCGCAGCGGTAGGATTCTTAGGTAGGCTCCCTAGGTACCTCCTGCAAATTCCGACGGGGGCCGTGGGAAAGCGAGTGTTTCTCCCTCTCCGTCAGGGTCATGCGCAACGATTCTAGGTGTTCACAGCAGTCAATGAGCTATTACATAAAGGCACGCGGAACGTGTGGCTTTCCAGACGATTGGCGTCCGATTCACCCGTCCAGCATGGGCGTCACATGGCATCGTTCTTTCACGCCCAGGCGGAGATTTCGCGTTTTGGGGCTAGCGCCGATCTGGCCTAGCCCCAGCTCCTGTCGTGGTGTGCAGAAGTGAGCGTTCGGCCTGCGATTCCAATGCTGCGCTGTCTTGCTCTGTGGACGGCCTCTTTTCAGCGCCGAGAGAGTGGGTGGTACGCGAATGCTGCATGTTCCGCCGCTGTACTCTCCCGTGCGCCTTCCTGTGTATATATAGCTTCTGTCCACGGTGCCGCCAAACGACAGCCGCTGCACCTCCTCTCGCACCCACGCGTTGGCTGGCACGGCGCTCAAACACAACCAACCGGCACAGCAGGCGTCTAGACTGGTTGCTTTCTCTTCTTGCTCACCCCGCGTACGGTCTGCGTTCTTTTGAACTTGACTTTTCCATGTCCTGACTGACCTGCAAGGCTGCTGCGCATGTGCGTGCCTTGCACCTTTGGTACGCAGGGAGCCGCACACTCTCTTCCATAGCGTCATCTTGTGCTCAAACTTCTTCCACTTTCCTTTCATTTCACTGCACACCTTACCCAGGCGCCGGGACTTTTCACCGTCTGCGGCCATTCACTCTAAGGCTGGCTCTGTACCTCCACCTTCCCTCGCCCCCCCCCACCTCTACCTCCAACATTGCCCACCACCACAGCCTCCAGTAGTCTGTCAACACCCAACAAGCCAGCGAAATCGCGCTTCTCGAAACTCTTCACAAAGATCATTCAATGGCCCTCCATGGACCTCACCAAGACGTCATCGACCTGGTGTCTGATAGTGAGGACGAAGTGGAGTTTGTCGATGCTTGGGAACCGGAACGCGGGCATACTCCTCTTATAGAAGAGGACGACGAAGCCTTCTATCAAGAGCTCCTTGCATTTGAAGCCGAGGAGGCAATGGGCGTGGCAGCTGGAAATAATGAGTACGAAAACCCTATCGTGCTGGAGGATGTAGACCGGACAATTATCGGCACAGATGAATGTCTACAGCTCATTCTGAACGTCTTGCCAGATATCTCGATCGATTACGCGCTCGGTCTCATTATTGAGCAAACGGAGGACGGAACTCGTTGTTCGGCCGACTGTGAGCGCCTCATCATGATGCTCCTTGACCAAGGGGCCTACCCAAAAGAGGCCGACGAGGTGAACAAGCGCAAGAGGAAGAGGGATAATGGCGACGCTGATGGTGAAGTGGCGGGCGACCTAGCAACGAGTGACCCGGACTACTTGAAGGACGCGTAAGTTTCCTGTCTTCACTGCTGTTCATATGTGATGAGTTCGTCCCAACGCATCACTGCCCCCCCCCCCCCAACGTGTTGTCTGCGCCCTATTCTCTGCGAAACTCTACACTCTTCTTTCACGTCACATTTCCTTTTCATGTTCAACACCCCACGTTTAAAGCAGACATTGATACTAATACCTTCCTCGTAGGTTAGATCTTCTCAAAGACGAATTTCAATACGCACCGGTTCCACACATCAGAAATACTCTGGCGCAAGAAGGAACTCTGTTGAAGGCTTTCGTTGTGATCGAACAACAGCTTCGCGTCTATGACAAGTCGTCGTCCCGCTCGATAAAGAAGATACAGAAGCCCCGTGCCCGAGGCGACTTTACAACCGTTCTTGCTCACAAACCGATTATTAGGGAGCTTGAAGCAGCTCGAGCAAGAATTGCAAAAGACGCTGGTAAGCGACACCCTGGGCAAGGTCTTCTAAATTAACTAAGCTGACATACACCACAGCCAAACGCCAGGAAGAAGTGGAGCAGAAACACGCCGAAGAGCGGAATATCGAGCTCGCAAAAAGGAACAACGAAATGAACGACTGGTAAGTCATCGCCGATTCTGTGGCTCAATAATATCGGTGGCTAACGTTGTCCAACAGCCTATGCTGCTTCGATGAGTACCCTCTGAACCGAATGGTTAGTTGCGATGGCGACGTAATCCACCTATTCTGTAGGGAATGTGCTAGAAGGTATGTTGAGGAGGAGATGTCCAAATCGAGATGCCGACCAATCTGTTTTGCGGACCCCAACTGTGGAGGCACCTTCACCCGTCAGCAGCTTTTGCAGTTCCTGGGTCCTAAAACCTTTGAACGTCTCGAACACTTGCAGCAGCAAGAAGATGTTGCTGCTGCGGGGTTGGAAGATCTCTGTGACTGTCCTTTCTGCGACTTCAAGCAAGAATGTCCGCCCGTCGAAGTCGATCGGGAGTTCCGTTGCTTGAATCCGACTTGCGGGAAAACGAGCTGTCGTTTCTGCAATACCGAAACACACATTCCCAAGACTTGTGAGGAGGCTAAGAAAGACAAGAATATTTCCGTACGGCACACGGTGGAAGAGGCAAAGTCGGAAGCTCTTATCCGCAACTGCAAGTAAGTCTTCCACAGTCCGTTGCCAAATCCGCTAACTAACTCCTGAAAGTAATTGCAAGAGCCCATTTGTCAAGGATGAGGGCTGCAACAAAATGACCTGTACAAAATGTCGCAATGTTCAATGGTAATATACAACCCCTCGTACTGCTTCACGCTAAAGCCCTTGCTAACATTGACGTCTAGTTACGTGTGTTCTAAGAATGTCACCGACTACAACCACTTTGGCAGTAATGACAACCGAAACCGCTGCCCCCTTCACGATAACGTCGAGAAGCGCCATCAGGATGAAATCAAAAAGGCTGAGGCCGATGCTCTTGCCCGAATCCGCGCTGAGCATCCGGATATCCCAGAGGAAGAGCTCCAAATCAAGGTCTCGGATGTTGTCAAGGCATCGGAACAAGCACGACAGGGTCGAGCAGAAGCCCAGCACAACGGCTTTGGCTTCCAAATGAATGGTCCTAATCTTGTACGCGCTCCACAAATTCCGCCACATATTGGGTTACCCATAGAAGTGCCTCCTTGGAATCCGATACCCTTCCAACCCAACCCACCAGCACCGCCAGCGCCAGCGCCAGCACCAGCACCAGCACCTAGGCCTGTTTTGCAGCCGAATGCTCCAGAAGCCTTTGGTGTCGGGCAGCTGGTGGGGCAGCTTCGGTATGTTTATATTCCACGCAACCAGCCACGACCGCCAGGACCACCACCACCGTACTACTGGCATGCTAACAACCAACAGTAGGCTCTATGATCCCCAGCCCGTACCAGGAGGTGCAGCCGTGGCTGACGTCGGACTCCCTGGTCGGCCTTTTCGTCAAGGCGTGCTGGAGCTTGAGCACCTCCAACAGCAATTCGAAAACGGCCTTGAAGCCGATCCTCTGCGGGAAGCTCAGCAACAGTTGGAACGCCTTGTTCAGATGGACGTTCAGCAGCAACGGTGGAGGGAGCGCGAGAGGGAACAGGCTCAGCGATTGCGTGAAATCGAGGCTGATGTGTTGCAACGGCAGGTTGATAATGGAGAGGCTCGCGCCCGCGAATTGGACGCACATTTTGCGCAGTTTTTGGCTCAGAACAATCGCATGCAGGAGGCATTGGCGCGTAGAACTCGCCAGCGGAGGTAGTTCTCGTGCCGTCAAAAATTGTTCGTTTGTCGGAAGCGCAGGCCTTGTTCTGGCATCGAGTGGACAGGTTTGGGCTTCCGTGTCTCTTCAATGGGGTTCAGTTAATGGGTAAAAGCGTGGCGTTGGGGGTGGATGGATACCCTAGCGTGAGGGAAGATTTCGGTATGGCATTTCTTTTGCATGGTAATATCTTATGTATCTTAATGATTGTGGTGTAGGGTGTGCAAGGGAACACCTCTCTTCTCTGCTCCCTGCTTCGTCTGCACGGCCTCTCCTCACTTTATTCATCTTAGGGATCTCATCAACTATCATGATCTCAACACATGGACCAGTTGATTTCAAAGGTCTCCTGTTCACATCTGCTATCATGTGTGTTCCGAGACTTGCCGGGCGTATATGTACATTCTGACCACAATATCCCAAATGCTCAACCCCCCGAGCTCGCAAAGCTACTCTTAGCCTTATTCTCCATCTCAAACTTCGCCCTGCCCTCTTCCACCCACGTCTCAAACCTAAACACTCCCACCTCTACAGCTCGGATCGGCGTCACTTTTACGCCCCCTAGATCCTGTCCTTCCTCCTGCGTCTTCCGGTCCTCCTGCTCTTGCGCCCCCTTTCGCCCCGTCTTTTGCAAGTTTGGCTGGACTGGTATCCATGGTTGTGGATGTCGAATCGGCGGGTCGATGTCCGCCGAGTCTTTTAGCTCCATGGATATGTTGAAGGAGCAGTCTTTGGGGAGGGGGCTGAGCTGCGAACACCGCGTTGTGAGGGTTATGAAGGCAGCGCGGAATTGCTCCGAGAGGTCGACGTCCACGTCTGCGTCTAGGGCTTCTGCTTTTGCTTTTGCCTTTGCGTGGCGCGGATTGGGGCCTGCTTCGTCTGAGGAGCCCTCGTTGTCGTCGTCGTTGTCGGAGGAGGAAGAGGAGCGAGAGTTCTCGCCTTCAGCTTCCCATTCTATCTCCGTGTTCCTCTCCCCTTTCTCGACGACCGGGAAGCGCGATACGTCGAGCATGAAGCGTTCGAGTATCTTCGGTCCGCCAGGTGCTGTGCCTGCTTCTCCCGCTGAGGGGGACCCTGTGCCCATGGAGAATATTACAACGCCGATGCGGGCGACGGTCCCCAGGAGCAGTTCATCGCGCACGGCGTTTATGGCGTCGGTGATCCATTCGCAGACCGAGGGGTGCCGCGACTGGTACACGGGCGTGTTGTGGAAGCGCGAGCGCGTGAAGGAGGCCGAGGGGTAGAGGCCGCGGAGGTGGAGGAGCGTGTGCGTGTAGGCGGTTAGGAAGTTGGTGAAGTGGGTGAGGGTGGTGTTGTAGGTTTGGGGCATCATGGGCGCGTCGTATGCCCAGCTTCTGGATCAACGGGGGCTGGGTCGTGGATGGATGGGCCCGGGTTTGCTGGGGGTGTCCGCCATGGTCGGGTGGTAGGTCGGGCGGTAGGTCGCTGCTGCGGGGCAGGTGTGCGCGAGTGAAAGGCGTGGTTGTGGTAGCTCGGCCCGGATCAATCTCGTGGTCACGCCCCTCGTCAATCGATCAAACAACGCGACAAAAATCTCAACGTTTCTCCCACCCACACCTGAGCACTGAAACGACGCGTCCAATCGCCTCTGCCTGCGCAAACACTACCTGGCCAGGTGTTCGCCGGCTGCAGGCTTCCTTGACACCCGTCCAGCGCTCGCAAGGCGGCATCAAACACCCCGCCTCGTGTCCCGACTCGGCTGTGCCCCGCAGACCCCCGTCGCGTCAAAATATCTCCGACCACCTCTTGCCCCTCCCATCCTGAATACACACCAGCGCGTGTCGAGCGCCTCTCCAGACTCTTCGCTTCTCCGCCCGCCCGCACTCTCCAATTCCGCCCCGCCCAGCGCCCGAACTCCGCCGCCCACCCACCCATGGAGGAGCAACTCGTGCAGCTGCTGGCTGCCACGCAGTCGGCTTCAGAGACGCCTCGCAAACACGCCGAGCAGCAGCTGCAAGCCTTCCAGGGCCACCATGAGTTCCCGATTGGCCTCGTCAACATCGCGACACACGAGAACGTGCCGCTGAACATCCGGCAGGCGGCGCTGCTGTACCTCAAGACGCTGGTGCTCGCCGGCTGGAGCTCGCAGCTCGAGGAGTTCCGTGGCCAGGTGCTGGTGTCGGACGAGAACAAGGTGCGGATACGGCAGACGCTGCTGGATCTCGCGATTAGTGACCAGCTGGACCGCAAGATCAAGAGTACGGCCAGCTACGTCGTGAGCAAGATTGCCAGCGCGGATTTCCCCGAGCAATGGCCTGACCTGCTTCCCCGGTTGATGCATACCATCCCCTCCGGCATAGATGGCCAGGTGCACGGCGCATTGAAGGTGTTGGGCGAGCTGGTTGACGACTGCTTCAATGAGTCACAGTTCTTCAGTGTCGCGCGGGATCTGGTCAAGGTGGTTTTTGAGGTGGCCGTCAATGAAAACAGGAAGCCGACGTTGAGGGCATTAGCCGTCAGTGTGTTTAGAGGCTGTTTTGACATCCTCGAGATGGTCATGGAGGATCACAAGGGCCCGGTCAAACAGTTCGCCGATGAGGTGCTCAACCAGTGGAATCATTTCTTCCTCACCGTCATGAAGATGCAGCTCCCGACTCCGCCCACAGAAGCCGAGGAAGAAGATTGCACACCGAACGCGGAGCTGTACAAGGGTCTTGTGGCATTGAAGCTTCAGGTGGTCAAGGTAAATCCTCCATTGTCCGCTATTGCGTACCACAGCTAACAATATCAGGTTCTCATGCGCATAAGAGGCGTATTCCCGGCTATCCTCTCCCCTCAGACCCCTGCCCTCTTCTCGGCTACATGGGACGAACTGAGCTCGCTGCAAGGAGCCTACCAACAGATGTACATTCAGGAGGAGCGCCAAAGCCGGTTAGAGGATGCTGATAGACTGCCATACACCCTGGACTTCCTGGTTCTCGAAGAGCTCGATTTCATGCAGGCGTGTCTCCGGGCACCGCCCGTACGTGCTGAGCTTGAGCAGCAGCTCCGCAATTCCACAAACCCCGAAACCACTTGGGTAACAGAAGTCATGAAGCTGGCCGTGGCCTACGCACATATCACAACAGAAGAGGAGGGTTTGTGGAACGTGGATGTGAACATCTTTCTCTCTGAGGAGACGAGTGTGACGGCCAACTATACCCCCCGAACAGCATGCGGAGATCTCGTCATCAAGCTCGGCGAATGGCAGACGCAAGCGACCGTAGAAGGCCTCCTCTCTTACACCCGGTCATTGTACTCAACCAACCAGAGCTGGAAAGCGAAGGAAGCGGCTCTGTATATCTTGAATCAACTTCTCAGCGACTTTGGCGATGTAGAGAAGCAGATCGGAGCCGAACCTGCGACTGGATTTGTGGACTTCATTCGCTACGCCATGCAACAGACCGACCCGTTCTTGAGGGCGCGTGGGTATCTGGTTGCCGGCAGTCTAACACGGACTTCTGGAGGTGCTCTCAATCCAGTTGCAGGCGCTTTCCTTGAGGCATCTCTCACAGCAATCCCGAGTGACGCCTCAGAAGTCGTCCAGGTCTCTTGCATTCGCGCTCTACAGTACTATCTCCAGGCTCTACCCCGCTCAGTCACACAACCTTTGCAGGAGGCGATTGTGTCAGCTATCTCGACTTATCTCCAAGGCCAGGATCTTCAGGAACTCGCCGAGAGCGACGACCTGATGGTTACTGTCGTCGAGACGCTAAGGGACACTATTCTCCTTGATCCCAGGATATGCATCACCGGCAGCGGCCTTGATTTGCTGTTCCAAGTGGCCAGCCACGCAGCGAACAACTTCCAACTAACAATGATAGTCAACGAGACGTTTGAGGAAGTCACAGAGATGATCAATGAACTACGTGGAGACGCTTACACCAACCTCTGCGCGAAGGTTCTCCCATCTTTGACTGCAGCTTTTGACGTTGGTGATCTTACAGGCGAGAACCATCTCATGAATGTAAATCCCAATTCTTATATCCCCCAGTTTCTCTCCTACCAGCAATTTTTATTTGTTACTCCAAACGATGCTCTGGACGATGAGCAGTTGAAAGAAAAGAAGAAGCTGACATACCCGGCCCAGCTCGCAGCCGAATTACTTTCAGTTCTCGCGGAGAAGGGCCCAGAACCTCTTCCTCCTGGCTTTGTTCAGGCTACGATGCCGAAACTCAAGCGCCTGCTCCTTGGATCAACAGAGGAGGAGCTGCTCAAGTCAGTTACCATGGTCGTCAAGAATATTCTTGCACACGACCATCAGCAACTGTTTGAGTGGCATGATGACCAAGGCAAAGGCGGTCTCGAGGTTGTACTCATCATCATTGATCACCTCCTTTCGCCCAGCGTTAATGACAACGCCGCTGGAGAAGTCGGCGCCCTTGCTGCAGAGGTTGTTGAGAAGGCTGGCCACGAGCGTCTGGGGCCTTTCCTGGAATCACTGCTCCGTGCAGTTGCAGTGAGACTTGGCAGCGCAACACATGCCGCCTTCATCCAGAGCTTAACGCTCGTCTTTGTCCGACTCAGTCTTACCAGCGCTCCTGACGTCCTCGAATTCTTGTTCAACCTCAACATCGATGGCACGAATGGACTGCAGGTGGTGCTGGCGAAGTGGCTGGAGAACTCGGTCAATTTTGCTGGATACGATGAGATTAGGCAAAAGTAAGTCACTGATTTATTTCTACAGTGTAGTTGGTTGGTGCTAATGAAGTCTAGTGTTATTGCCTTGTCGAAGCTCTACGATCTCAAGGACAGCCGTCTGCGCCAGATTGAAGTGAGAGGGGACCTTATTGTCAGCAATGACGGGCGCATCAGGACTCGCAGCCAAACACAAAACAGTGAGTATGATTCCGATCTTACCGAAACAATGTTTTGCGATGATGGATCTCCACACCTCACTCTGCGGCGCCTCTCTTTCATAAATCCCGCCCTAATCCCAACCCCAGATCCTGATAAATACACAGCCATCCCCGCCACCCTCAAAATCCTCAAAGTCCTCATCGTCGAACTCGGAAGCGCGTCCGGCGCCAACCAAGAACTGGAAGCCGCCGCAGCAGCCGAGCTCGACGAGGAAGGCAGCGATGACGGCGACTGGGAAGACGAACCTACGCCGTTTATGGGCCTGGGCTCGGGTCTGAGTAAGGAGCAGCTTATGGCGTTTGCGGCGGATGATAGGCCGGGCAGTGGACGCCAGAGGGACGATGAGACGCAGACTTTCTTGGTCGACTTCTTTCATAGAGCGAGTACGACGCAGGGATTTGATGAGGAGTTTGCGGCGTTGACGGAGGAGGAGCAGGGGAGGTTGAGGGAGTTGCCGCCGGTGGCGTAGAGAGGGGGATGGAAGGTGAAAGTGGAAAGTGGAAATGGATCTGCAAATGGAAATGGGTATGATGAAATGATAATATGAGAAATGAAAAAACTTTGTGTTGGATATGGGATTGGAGGCTTACTGAAGGAGTGTAGGAGAGAGGAATGAAGGATGAAAGATGATTGGGTGGGCTGGAGAGCTGCTCGCTCGTTGCCTTTGTATAGATGGTATGGCGGTATGTTTATAGAAGGGGATGTAAGGGGGGCTTTTGTTTAATCGTAGTCGTAGGCATAGGATGAGGGGAATGTCAGCTTCCAATGTTAGGGTTATTTTTTTCGGCTGGTGATTTTGGATGTCGGATGTCGGATTTTGGAGAGGGGAGGTGGTTGTTAGGAGAAGGGGTGTGGATGGTGGTTGATGCTGTAGGTGAGCATGTGTGATGTTCTTTGTAGATGAGGAGGCTTTGTGGCGGGGGAGATGTGGAAGGGGCTTTTCTCTTCGCAGGGGGGTTTCGGGTTTGTATGGGGTTGGTTTGTTTGGGCGGAGGAGAGTGCTGGGGTATGCTTGATGGTACCAGACCATCTGAGAAAATTGGGATATGGGGACATGGGCCTGAGCTTTAGTTGGAGTTGGGTGAGGGTTTGGGTGGTTCTTCTGGGTTGGTTGGGTAACGGGTTGCTTGTGTAGTAATAGATGAATGTGGTAGGAGGATGATTTGTGGTTCTGTCTACTCAATGGCCTTGTGGGTGGGTGTTGGGTTGGTTAAGGAAGAAGCCTAGGTGAACTATTCCATGAAGCCGAGGGCGTGGGTTGGGGATTTCAACGTGAGGTTCATGTTGAGTGTGGTCAGGTAGTGTTCTGTTCTCCTGCAGCTCGGACGGGCTTGTAGCTTGGTTAATTGCATCTTATAGAGATGCGTGGAGGATCTAGTATTCAGTATATCTATAGAAGTAGTCGGAGCAACCTTGGAGTATTGGTCGATACAAGGAAAGCGCGAGCATAGCAAGTTTGAGGATAGCTAGGCTATGTACGTACATTTAGTTCCAGATTATGATCTAAATAAGTGAAAACCTGATGATCTGAAGACTCCTACGTATCCTAATCGAATGAGTATATAATCGTGTCTTTGGCCCAGAGAACCAGCGCACTCCAATACCACCCCTAGTGTGACTTCATAACTCCCAAACTCCCACATATCTCACCCCATCCTTTCATTGCGGTACCTTCAATATGTGTAGTAATATGTTGACGTGTTTGGATAATACACATATGGCGTTGTTACAACTGGAACGGTGGGCTGCACTGGATATACGGGATAGGCCGGAGGATAGCAGCATGGGCCAGTGCATATCAAGGGACAGTTGCACATGAAGGCATTGCTGTTCATGGAAGGAATGCTGTACATAGAGTTGTTCATGTTCGATGCTCCTGCATATTGGCCGTTGTTGTTTGTATTTGAGATGGCGAGGGACTGTTGAGACCGCACCTCCCGTAGCACCTCGTTCTTAACCTCATTCTTAGCTCGATTTATCTGGCCCTTCACACTTGGATTTGGGCAATTGGGGGCTCCGCAGTCGCAGTATTGAGTTGATTTCTTAGCTTGTGGTTGCGGTCGGTATTCGGACTGCACCACCGAACTTGAATTTGATGAAGATACGTTGGATGACGGCGCACGTCTTGGCGCCTGGAGTGGTCCTGCCGGAGAATACCTGGTAAGCTGCAAAGACTCTTGTTCTTGTCGTCGTCGATTTTCCTCCTGCAGATTTGCTTCGCGTCGCTCCTCTTCTTTGCGTTGATTCTCCGCTTCCTTGTCAGCCATCATCTTTTCCCAGAACTTCCGAGTCCTCTCCTCCTTCTTCTTTTCCTTCTGTTCAAGAAGTCTTTCCTTCCGTTTTTGTTCTTCTCGCATTTTTATTTCCTTCTCCTCTTGTTCTTCTCGCATTTGTCTTTCCTTCTCCTCCTGTTCCTTCCGCATAGTGTCCATCTCAGCCTCAAATAGTCTTTTCTGTTGATCTTTCGAGGCTTGCAGCTGCTGAGCTACCATATCGTGATGCTGTTTCAGTTCCTTCTCCAGTTCATACTTTCCTGCGATATTTTTTAGCTGAGTATCGTGGTATTGATTCCGTGCTAGTCACCTTTTTTGTGCGCTTGCTCCATCTCCCATCTCATCGCCTCCATTTCTTTACGATGCTGTTTCTGAAGCTTGATGTGCCCCTCATTTACATACTCGCCTGCGTCTGTCTCCCCAATCTGTCGACCAGCGGCCATCTGCTGTTGGATCGCGACAGCTTTTGGTGTATTGCTCAAGAGTCGAGATACAACTTCCTCGGCCGAGTCTATTGTTCCATTGTGTTGCATCAAAGTAGCTCCATCTAGAAGCATCAGTTTGAAAAACCCAGCTTTCGATTGAAGCGTTTCCTCCCGTTGTTCTCCCACCTCTTGAGTCAACCCCTCCTTGTCCCACATAGTCGTCAATAGAACGACATTATTCATGTTGTCCCTCCCGGTAAGCTTCTTGAATAGTTGCAAGCTCTTACCTGCGCTCTTCCGAAAACGGTTCATGCTGATATCATGGGTATAAATAAGGCCCGAAAGCAACATGTCCTTTTTGTACGTGTCGCGGAGCCATTTCGCTATGTTTTCAAGAATAGCTCCGTCATCATCATATGTATCATCGAAACCGGGAGTGTCAACCAACAAGACCCTTTGACCTCTGACCATGCATTCAACCTCTTGTACTTTGTGAGTTTCTTGAAATAGATTAGTTCCAACACGCAGCACACTGTTGATTCTCTCACTCACCAGACTCGATGGTGTGGCCTATCGCGTGCGAATAGTCATTGATAGAGAGTTGTGATATAAATGTTGACTTTCCAGAACCTGTTTGGCCCATGACCGCAATGACTAGGTCTGCAGATGACTTCTTCTTGGATCCAAAAGGCGACAGAAATCTATCTATGGTGCGGCTCGCCCCTTGGCGATGGGTATACTCTTCTTCCCAAACTTGCTCGTCTTGATCTGCAAGAGAGTCCGGGTATTCATAGTCACTGATTTGCCTTTGAGTGCTTTGGGTGGAAGTGGACTTGGTCCGGTCTGTGAGGCTGGACCTCAACCCTTTCAATCGGGTTGGCAACCCACCGAATACCTTTCTGAAGCGAGAACTCTTCGTAGGCACATCAGGGCTCCAACTATCGTGTGGAATGTTCGGAGGATAGTATGACATACTGAATGGTATAGCGTTCAAGAATGCTGAAGTCCGGTATTTAGTTCAGTCTATGGTTAGACTCTGAATGACATAGAATGACTTTGAGTACAAGTAATGGGTATCAGTAGGCTCATGTTCTATCTTCTCTGAAACACTCAATATGTTGGCTGAACTGCGTTCTCGTATGGAACCGTGTCACCGCTCCAACAATGATGAACCTCCAATCGGAGTGGGCAATCCCAATCTTAGGGACGAGGCTGTAGGAGTGAAGGATGATACTTGGGGGCCAAGATAGCCAAGCGGCTCGTGTTCACGACGCGTTTAGCGATTGGTACTGGTGGCTCCTTACCTCGAGTTTGCCTGGTGGTGGCGCTCTTCGCCTCATCTGACCAGGACTACTTAGGCCCTCCAAACTTCCAGGCTTGGTTATCCGTCTGGCACATTTTTGAACTTTATTTGTGACTCGTAGCAGCCTAGATTATACGATAGGCCGCCACATATACTCGGTTCCCGTACGCACCTTTTCCTTATTGAGAAGATATGATTATCCGGTGAAAATCCTTGGGAGCCTCGTACCCAGTCTGACAGTCCCTGCCTTGCATCCTGCCACGGAAGACATCCGATCAGAATCGACTTTGAGTTCCGTGACCTTTACGACAAGAATAAGAAGACTACTGATATTATTTGGCTACCCAAAATACACATGGATTCCTATTTGGTCCCCACTGACCCGTACCAACGACTCCGCGAACTGGGCCGCGGCAGATTTGGGAGAGTTTCTATGGTAGCTTCAAGGGAACGGTCCGGAAACAGCCCCGATATTTTCGCGAGGAAGTCTTTCTTAGTCCCTAAGATCCCGGACGAAAGTCTGCTGGATGAAATTAGGTCGGAAATCGCAATCATGAAGCGGCTGAACCATAAACACATTGTTAAATTCATCGAACATTACCAAATTGAAGGCGACCATGAACACCACATCATCATGCAACCAGTTGCAGAGGCCACATTCCAGGATATACTCGACAACATAGATCAACACGGTAAAGATCTAGCGATATGTAACGTTCTATGTCAGTGGCCTGCATGTTTGCTCCGAGCTCTTGACTATGTTCACTCCAGAGGTATTCGCCACAAAGACATCAAGCCCAGCAACATTCTCGTAGCGCAAGAGCGTGTGTATCTTGCGGACTTCGGCATCTCGAACGACTTCCACAACCGCACAACATCGAAGACGGATGGGCCAGTGGGTGCAAATACTGCTAGATATATCGCACCCGAAATAGATGAAGCATCCAAGCGTGGAAGAGCTACTGACATATGGGCTCTGGGCTGCGTTATGTTGGAACTTTGTACTTCAATATCTGGACGGACAATAAAGGAAATGAACGACCGGTTTCGGGCGAGGAGGCATATTTCCCGCGTCAGACCTTTCTGTGAGGTACCTAAGGAAGTCTTTGACTGGATATGGGAACTATCGTGGCAACTGGAGGAACGACCGAACCCATATGTTGAGAATCATAGACGAAAACTAGTGCAGTTGGTTTTTCTCATGCTCGATCCCCGCAAATCGACGCGGATAACATCCCGTCAGTTGATGGACATGATCAGCCACCCAACAGTCAAGGATTTCAACATCATTGCCGAGAGAGCATGTAGTGAATGCAGACATACCTTTGGTGGTCCCGCCCACGACATTCCATTACATTCTACCTTCAAGACTGAGAGCAACGGAGAAATCTCACCGCCCTCCAGACAAAATCTACCGGATGACCCAGAAGACATGTGGGAAGAGCTAAAGAGGCGATGGTTATCTCATCATATTGGGTGGTAACATTCAGAGTTAACTCTGTGCATAACTATACATCAATGCCTCCCAAAATCGACACAACATCTCCCAAACAATTTCCCTCCACTCCAATTTTGAGATGTTCCTGTTCCCCGTTGTCGGTCACATCGTCGGACTGCTCAAGGATGACTTCAGATGCTAAGCATAGCCTTATGGCTTCGGCAAATCGATGTCCAGCCTCAGCTTCCGCTATCGATAGAGACATGTCGTCCATCAACTGTGCTCTTGACTTCCGAATGATGGCACGGCTAAGACGTTGGGTGAGAGATACTCCGAGGAAATGGTTCACCGGTTGCCATACGGCGATCTCTAGTAGAACAACACCAAGACTGAATACATCGTGCGGTGCTCTAAATCCATAGGGTCCATCGCGAGGTACATCAAATTGAACGTCGGGGTGGCGATATAGTTCGTGCGTTTTGTCGCTACTGGGTTGTTCTGTGAGCTCATCTGGGTCTGCTGGTCTGGCGTATTCGAAGCCTGATACCCAGAAGGACAACCACTCGTTGTTGTCGTCCCCGTGGAAGAGGATGTTGTCACTCCGCAGGCTTTTGTGGAGCCAGCCAGTCGCGTGCAGGTAATTCAAACCGGAAGCAAGTTTCTGAGCCATCGCCACTCTGATGCTCAATGATGGTTTCATACAGGTCTGGAGCCGTTGGTGCAGCGACTCAGGAACGAGAGGCTGTGTAGACAGCGAAGCCTCGAATACCAATCCAATCCGATTCAAGCCCGGGTCTAGGATATAACCAAGGCATATTGGAAGTGGAAGTTCTTCTAGTTTTTCGGTGCTCTGGAGCAGAATGGACAGTCGAGAAACACGCTCTACGACGTAAGAAAATGGGATATCCATGGCTTCGACGTCAACAATCTTCCATTCTATCCACACAGCTTTATCACTATACACTCCTACTGCCTGTTGAGCTGATCGATCTCGGCCAACCGGTTCAACAGAAAAGCTGATGTGAGTGATATCTATGCACTGTGCCACTGGAGCTTGGGCGGTACCGTGATTCGACTTCAAATGTGCTTTTGTACTGGACTCTGTGTCCATGTTGAGTGCTTTGAGCTTGGCCAATTTTGCGAACTTGGTATTTGTATCTCTCCGAAGGTCCTTGTTTGGCAGCGGTGGAGCCTGTGTCGCTCCTACGTGCAATGCTTGCACAAGTTGCTGGAGCAGGCCAACGTTGTGATGCATGGCCAGCACGCGAAGATGTGTTTCCTCCTGGATCTTGTAGTGATGTCTTCTCTCTTCCGCTTGCAAGAATTGAAGCATTGTATCATTGAGTCCTGTAAAGCGGAGAAGCAATTGCTCGAATTTTGCTCCATCGAAAAGAACCCAGCGAACTCTTTGGGGGCACATTTTCCATGACACAGCAGCGTGATCTAAGGCTTTTCTCCAGATTGCCTTTTGCTCCCCAGCTAGTGGAAGTTCTGTGGGGACATCTTCCGATATCTGCTGAGGCCCACCATATCCCGACGCCTGTAGGACCAACCCGTACTGGTCCCGAATCTTCGTCATGTCCAATGTTAATGCTTGGATATGCATCAAAGTTGCGACTATCGCGTCATTCTTGTCGTTGGGTGCCACATCTTTCTCGGTTTCCTTGCGCGATACAACCCACCAATCAAGGAGTTTGAGCTCCTCTAACCTGAGTCTATTTCGAAGATACTCGTAATTTTGTGGCATATCGGCGGCTTCTATAAGCAACTGGCATCCTTTAATACATCCAGAAAACGTGTGGAAAGCGACGGAAACAATCCCAAGCGCGGTGCCCGAATCAAGCATTATGTCTAAATTGCAGCGTTGAGCGACGCAAGTAGAATTCTTATGATTTTGCAGCTAGCTGTTCATGTAAGGAGAGTTATGGTACTCAAAAGGGAGGAGCAACATGATATAGCTGTGAGATAGCCCCCATCACCGCCAGTGCTTCAACAATCCTCTTGACCTTCGTTCTCATGTTACATAGCCACAATCAGAGACTTGGCAGCTTGCCAGACCGGCGATGATTGGCCGTTTCAGGGCCCGTGTCAGTCGTAGAGGGATGCTTGACCGGTCGCTTAGCTCTGCAGCTGCCGCATAGGTACATACTTTGAAAGTCAAAACCATCAACGGTAAGTCCGGGCGGCAAGGGCGCAGACCACTGAACACTGGGGGTTGGAGGTCAGAAGTGAGATTTCATGTCCGCTATAGTCCACGAGTTGAAATACATACAGATACTTATCTTTCATTCCTCTGGAATCTCCGAATTCGCTGAGGCTTCAGCGTACTTCTCTGTTGCCTTTATATCCCTTAGCAAGGCATTGAATTGTTTGATTCTTGGTTATATGTGAACTGCATAAAATATTAATATAAAGCCTACGGACAATATTCGAAAAATACGAGTCTCTCTAACATTAAGCAATTTGAATCTCTGAAACAGTCCAAGATGCAAGGCCGTTCAAAGAAGGCGCTTACTAAACTCATCAACCGGTTTGTAAGGCGTCTATTCTCCTGATATAGCTCCTGGCGATGCATTTTCTGCATGAATCGACTTTCTTGGCTCCGGGGTGGCCTAAATGGATTCTTTTAGGTGGCGAGGCATATCAAACCTAAGGGTACCTGATTTTACGCCTTATTGTTCTCTATATATTGCTTTTACCTCCTGTGGTGATCTATGTTGATATGTTCAAAGTTTCGGGGTCAGTGATTTGGAACTTCTCAGATGGAGCCAAAGTCGCCACACTCCTTCTTACCCTTGATTAGTCAACCTTTCGCAAGTCGCCAGTGTATTCATGTTGTGTTGTTCCAGGCACGCGTTTTCCGATTGCACGGGTAGGTGAGTCGGGTGGTGAGGTACTCCCCCAAATTCAGCTCACCTCTGGGTATTCTTATATCACTCTATCCCTAGAAATTCCCATCTTGAGTTACAGTATTGTGGATCTCGGAATAACGCATTGCTGAGCCTCTTGATGTATCCAGTATCTTTGCATACGGGCCGTATTATCTCAATTTGGCAATTCCTTCAGGAGAGCAACAACTCTGTTCTCTCAATGTCATGGCCGTAATGTACCTCGCGGTCGAAAGTTGGGCCTCAGGTTCAAGAGATAGACAGCTCGAGTTGATTCACATGTTATCCTTCAGAGGTATAGCACTTTGTTACTTCTGGAAGAGCATGTGGTATTGAGTATTGGGGAAAAGGATACGGAAAGGAATGTCTTTTCACATAAGAGGAGCTTAGCGTGCAGACCTAATGACTTGTTTATGTTACATCCCATTAGAGGTGAAAACGTGCTGTGTGCCTAGCACATCGAATTCGGAGGTATGGAATCCCTTGAGAGTGGAGGAGCATGATCAAACGGTTTGGCTGGTGCATTGTATAGCGAAAGAGCATTTCCGTAATCATCCACCTTTTGCTGATCCCCACGCATAACTCGCTCAAGCCTATACGACATACCTCTCCTTCAATGGGATTGGAATACTTGAACCTGATCCGGGCAGGTGGCCCAACTGAAGGAGTGACTGGTCAAAGCTCCCGCTCTTGAAATATGCAACATTACACTAGGGCCATCACAGTCGACGAGCTGTGAGACATACTGATGCAGATATTTCATTCCTGTGGAACGAATACAAGCGATTTATTTACATTCAAGTTGCCACCTTTTGGGGGATCGGCCATCAACTTGAATTTCCGTATAAAATTGATAGTGCCTCCCTTGCAGCCTGCTCCGGTATCCTTCATCCCAGGTCCGACGGCAGAGAGGATCCCTCTATCTTTGATCTGCAGGAGTCCTGCATGCTCGGATATATGGATGGGTTGGATAGAAGCCGTTTAGTGTATGCGACAGCCAACGGTCATACAGAAATCATCCAACATTTGCTTTCTTTCGATGCAACGCGCATCGATGTTAACACCATAGACGCCGAAGAGCTCGGCCCACTGGCACTCGCGTTGAGAAACGGTCGCGAAGACAGTGCCAAACAATCACTAGCAGATTGTCGAGTCAGTACCACATCTACGTTTGGGCAAACCAAGAGTACGCTTCTCTCATGTGCTGCTACAAGGGGTTTGCTTGGGATGACTGAGCTCCTGGTAAGTCAATATCAACTCCAACCAGACTCTCAGAACAAGATAGGAAGAACAACTTTCTCTTAAGCGCTGGGAAAGCCAATCCTAGCATGAATGGCCTTGACGGCAGAACGCCATTTTCGTTTTCAGTAGAGAGTGACCTGGTCATCTTTGTTATGTTTCTATTGACGACTTGTCAGGCTCCCCCAAACTCACAAGATTCGACAATACAGAGTGATCTACATTATTCCGTGCAGAATTTTCGGATTCAAATATTCGATGCCCCCATAGGAGACAACCACGTAGCCCCAATACCATTGAAAAGGAGTTGAAAAGGGAAACGCCACAAGTTTACGCGGCAGATTTTGGTAGACTATATCAGTCCCAACGGCTTATTGGGCATCCCAGAATGGACCTTAGTTTCGAAAACCAGGATCGCAAAGCGTTTGCTGCTGCTGCAAGTTCTGGACACCAAGCAATCATGGAGCTCATCATTGATAGAGCTTCTGAGCGCATCGATACACTGTCAAAATCGAATACACTCTCACTCGCAATCCGCGAAGGAGAAGACTTGATCGTGGACTTCCACCTCCGGCAAACTGACGTTCTGCTCGGTGAAAAAGATGAGAAGGGCAGATCGCCTTTATCATACATTGCTGAGGGAGATATGTATCGTGTCTGCAACTATTTGCTACGAAACGGCGCGAATGTGAACACCACAGATCATGAAGGACGAAGTGTCCTGAACACAAAATCTCACTTAACTACTATAAGTACTTTCACAGAAGATCGCTTCCTACTAAAAAGATGGAGAGGCAGGATTATGTTAAAACGGTGCAACATTTCTCGTCTCAGAGCAACCTCAATGTCAATCTAAAAGATAATGATGGAAAAACACCATTGATACATTCCGCATGCTCTTGCTCTCCCAGGACGACATCGATATCTACATCAAGGACAATACGGATCACACAGCATTTACATACGCAGCCGGCACTAGATACATCAACATTGTTCAGCTATTTCTTGCCTCTCGGTCTTTCACCCCAAGTTCGTTAGGTGATGCGTTCATGGCTGCAGTTGCTGCTAGTCACAAAGACACAGCCGAGCCACTTTGACATCATGGCAAAATTGAAGTGGACCATAACCTGATTGTTCTAGGAAGGTCTCTTCTTCACCGCGAGGCTAAGAATGGTATGGAGGCTTTAATCATATCTTACCTGGATAATGTCAGTATGGGTCCAAATCTTGCCGATCAGTATGGCTAAACCGCTCTTCATTTGGATATTGAAGCAGAATATGTAAACGCTGTCTCCATTCTTCAGACTCGGCAAGATGTAAATCCCAAATGTTAAGAGCGAATCAGGCGCCACCCTTCTGTCACAGGCCGCCGAGAAGGGATTCGGCGAGTTGTTTCACTTTCTCCTAGCTCGGAATAACATAGACCCAGATACTAGGGACGCATTAGGAGCGACGCCTCAGTCATACGCTGCTAAGAATGATCACGCTCAGATAGTTCACACTCTACTAGCTCGAGACGATGTAAACCCTGACAGCAAGGCAAATCAAGCACTACACCTCTAACACACGCTGCTGTGAAGAGACGCACAGAGGTAGTCTGCGTTCTTCTAGCTCGAGATGATGTAGGTCCAAATAGCAAGGACGATACGGATGCCACACCTCTGACTCACATTGTTAGCAATAGATCCGAAGAGACAGTCCGCATGTTACTTGAACACGATAACATTGATCCAAGCACCAAGGATCATCATGGCATGAGTGCGCGCGATTGCGCAAAACGAGAAGGAATTCATAGGATTTACATGATATTGTTGGAGAAAGAGTAACCGGGCATCTCGTGGTCAGGCAGTCTACCACATGATATTTAGGCCATTTTTCCACAGAACTTTCGCTATTAATCCAGCATGACACCTTTTGAAAGGGACTTACAGGGGAGAAGAACCCTGTTGGTTTATAACACCACAATCTCTATTTAGAAATGACCGTATGAAGACATAATTTGCTCCGGCATCTATCGCCTTTTAAAAGGAGGGAAACCACTGAAATGACAGACTATGCATTCTGGGCGGAGCAAGAGCCAGCCTCATTCCCGAGTGCGAAGGATCGCCCAACCCCAAACGTTAGATACACCAAATTTGATCAAGAGTCCCACCAGGCTCGTGTGTATTTACATCCTACGGGCGCGGATTTCAAATTGAACCTATGTTGAAACTACCGGACATGAGTTTTTCCCAAGATCTCTCGCTACCGAATGGAGAGCGGATGACAGAGGGATCTTGGGAAGATTCTCAGACACCGAAGGTTCCCAGATGGGGGGCCTGGGGCGTGAATCGATCGAGGAAGCGGGCCGATGCTGAGATCCGAAGTTTCGAAACGTGGAGTCTTGACACATTGAGATAACTCCCCGCAAGTGCCAATTCAAGCATCACTTGTATTGCATCTACGCAAAATAGAATCCTGTTGGCATCTTGCACCGATTTGCATGATTTAACAACCTTGACCCGGTGATCTCGGCTACCAGGATGGTACTGCCCCGAAGCAAATACGACGGACTTTCCAGACATGTATCATATCAAAACACCATCTGGCTTTAAGATGGAGTCGTATGCAATCGGAATCGCGGCACAAATGGAGTGAAATGTTGTGACTGATTCAGCAGTCCGATGTTTCGTTCTTGAACAGGCCCGATGGATGAGATGTTCGGCTTCAGGATAGGAAGATATGGGATTGATGGGTGGTGAGGAAGCAGCTGAAGGCGGAAAAGGGTTTGAAACCATTATGCTCAGAATCGGTCTCCTTTGAGTGGTTTATGAAGATGAACGGGCTTCAAAAATGAAGTCCTCGGCGGTATAAATACCCCCATCATCCTCAGCATTTGGATGGACTCAAACTCACACAGCACTTCCTATCTTGAGCGCCTCCGTTACCATACACTGTCCTTCTTGTTCACCTATCCTCTTTTGACCAAGTCATACCCAAAATGCAGTTCTATCACACCTTCTTGCTGGGCCTGCCAGCCGTTCTAGCGAACCCGCTTCCGATGCCTCAGGAACAATCGCTATCAACAGTTATTCCACTGCCATCAAGCAGTGATGTCCCTGTCTTACCACCAACTTCTGTCGAAGCTCCTGCATCAGAGTCGTTTATTGACCCTCCCACGTTTTCTGTGACCGATTTCCCCATACCTTCGATTTCGTTCGGGCCGGTCCCGACTGAGGAGCCTGTATCTTCCATTATAGAGCAGCCTTCCATCTCAGAGACGTTTGTCGAACCTTCCATCTCAGAGACGTTTGTCGAACCTCCCTTCTCAGAGACCTTTGTCGAGCCTCCACCCTCGACTCTTACTGTTGAGCCAGCGCCGCCCGAAGGATCTGCATCTGCTGCTGTAAAACGATCTCCGCTCTTGGACACTGTTGTTGAGCCTCTGCCCTCTGCTTCCACTGTTGAGCCTCTGCCCTCTGCTCCCACTGTTCAGCCCCTGTCTTTGGCTCCTACTGCTAAGCCAGTGCCGACCGAGGATTTTGTATCGGCTGCTGAAAAACGATCTCTGCTCTCGGACACTGTTGTTGAGCCCCTACCTTCGGCTTCCACTGTTGAACCAATGCCGACCGAGGAACCTGCATCTTCTGTGGAGCAGCCCACGCTCTCGAACACCATTTTCGAGCCAGTGCCGACTGAGGAGCCTATAACTTCCGAAATAGAGCAACCGACGCTCTCGAACACTGTTTTCGAGCCTCTACCCTCGACTCCCACCGTTGATCCGTTGCCGACAGAGGAACCTGCAACTTCCGTTATAGAACAGCCTACGCTGTCGAACATAGTGGAGCCAGTACTAAGCACTGCGATTGAAGCGATTCTGCCCAGAACCCCCGTCGATGAACTTTTTCCTGCTACCCCCGAGCTGGTTGAGCCCCCGATTCAACCTCCAGTCTTTGGCCCTGAGGATCCCCTGCTTGAAGAGCCTGCTGTGCCGGTGGAAAGCGTGGCCCCTGCCGAGCCCGTTGGACCCCCCCAAGAGCCGCCTTCCACCGAACCCGACGTACCCATCTTCTGATGACTGCAAGGGATCGTTAGCTCCAGTAGAGGAAGAAGTAGTTTTGCCCGCCAGTATTACCAACAACGTCTGGAACGTTTTTTCTTCATGTTCTCTCTTTTTCCTTTGAAATCTTGCCGTTGTTTTCTTTCTAGAGTTTCCTTGATGAGTACAACTGTTCTTTCCTACAGGTATCATTCAAAACACAAAAGATTATAGAAGTAAATCGAAGTGATAGACTTGGTTTAAGTTATGGGCCAAAAAGGACGAGCGAAATTTCTTGCGTTGCGATTAGATAATTCGGCGATTACGAAATGAATTCAAGCTTTGCTTCTCGCTGGTTGCAACACCTCGTGTATTCAGACATATATCAACTCTCAGGTCACGATATGCTTACTAGTCATGTGAAAGGGTATCATAGCCAAGGATTGAGATAGAACAAAAGTGCATTTCCATCAAAGGAGTGCAGTCCCCTATGAGGGTGACTCAGCAGAAGGATCGGAACTCGGCGCCCAACCAAGCACCCAAGACAGCGAATACGAGAAATATGGCTTGGTGTTCAACCGAGCCGCGTGTCTACACATTTACCATAGAAGGTACGCGCGTCATGATTCTACAAGCGTTTGTATGATGCTCTCTTGGAATACTTAGATATGTCTATACCATGAAACATGTTTTGTTTATGAGCACAATATTCTATCAATTATGTGAGGAGGTTTTGCGTTAAACACCTAAACATTCAAATGCTAATGGACAATGACTACATTTCCACAGAGATATGAGCAGTAGATAAATGGATAGAGGTCGAGTACTAAGAATCAAGGCAAACCTCGTACGAGACGATATTCCCTGCACTCCAACAGTGGCCGTCCACATCCAGGATCACTTCCTGAAGGCCGTAAGTACTTCAATGCTTCTCGCGTGTTACGCGGCCTCGCTTCCATGTATGCCCATTCTGTAAAGCGTGAACTCCATTGTCGTTTAGGCTCGCACCAGACCAACGAATACCATACCAACATGTTCCGTTGCAGACCGCTATGTGACTCTGCAATGAGACAATTCTTGGCATGTACACTTGTGCGATTGCATCGTGCGTTTTTCAGGGTTTCAGTAGGTCTTGGTGGATAGGATGCCCCAGTCCAGAAACCAAAATCAGGACTTGATAGGCTGTGAGACCGGATGCGCTTGCACAGAGATATATTCTCACATATCAGTATCCCTTGGATCGTTTGTAGTGGGAGTGTGGATTTGGGGTATAAATACCCACCAGGGCTTCGAAATATCATAAAGACACAGATCGACAGTGCCTTTCATCTTCAGAGCTAATTGTACTATTTCTGTCTCCAAGCACCCGCACCACATTCGTTCAGTTCGCTCTACACCATACAATGCATCCCTATCACGTCTTGCTGCTGGCTCTCCCAGCCGTTTTTGCGAGCCCGGTTCCAAAAGGCCAGGTCTCTGACGGCTTTTATACTGCAACTATCATCGCAAGTCAAGTCCCTGACGACCATGCCCCTACTGCTACGGTTCAAGCGTCCATCACGGTCATTGACGACCATCGTCCTACCGCAACCATTGAAGCTTCAGTGACTGGAAATGACGACGACCATCGCCCTACTGCAACCGTCATAGCTTCAGTCACTGGCGATGACAGCTACTATACCGCAACTGTCATCGCAAGCCAAGTCCCTGACGATCATGCCCCTACTGCAACCGT